>PVJD01001172.1:0-297032 GCA_004026545.1 Mormoops blainvillei
TTGATCTGTGTTTTGAACAGTATCTTGGGAATTATAAATGTGCGCCATTTAAATGAGTAAAGCCAATGAAATAACTAATTTTACCACCACCATTTAAAAAGCGGGGGTGGTAAGTGATCTGAGAATTTTTTTGGCATTAAATTACATTTTATCCACTTTAAAATTACTAAAAGCTACTTCATCTCCAAGTTTGATGATAGTGCCTAACATGTACATGGGGTGGGCACCGTGAGTGGCCACCGATTTGTACTCTTGCTCAAGACAGGCGGTTCTCCCAAATCAGGTTAGATTTGGGCCGCGTGACCTGGTAAGATGTTCCATTTATTCTGATTCCACTTGAGCGGACTTGGACACTTCGGGTTCAGCTGTAGACGAAACGTGTGGTTCAGTAGGAGCCTCGCGCGTCCCCAGGCCACCATGTGAGAAAGCCCACGTGCCGCCCGCGAGGCAGGGAATGCGGCCCGCCCGGACGGGCTGGGTGGGGGTTCTCGGGAGGGAGCCTGAGGGCTACCCCGAGTTCCCTCTTTAGAAAATGCGGGCGACCCTCGGGCAACGTGGGGCTAGTGGCCCCACGCCGGGTCGGGGGGGTCCATGCTAGTCGGCTGGTCACGTGCACAGCTTCAAAGCCCCAGGTGGAAACGGCAGTTCGCGGCAAGTGGGAAAGTGCAGGTAGGTTGCCGGGGGCGACCGGGCTCCGCGCGTGCGCGGAGCCCGCAGAGGGAGCCGGGAGGGTCGTGTGGCCCAGCGACAGCCGAGCTCCCCGCCAGCGCCGCCTGAGTTTTCACTCTGAAAACCAGCCAGTTCTCTGCGTGAAGCCCCCTTCGCTTTTCGTGAGTTAAAGACTGCGCAGACTCAGGTCTTCGTACAGGTGACCGGCCGCGCCTCTCCCGTGTCCCGTGGGTGACGTGGCCCTTACAGGTGAGCGTCCTCGTCAGAACATTTTCAATTTAAATTTTATTTTTCGGTCACAGTTTACATTCAGCGTTATTTCGTATTAGTGTCAGGTGCACAACGAAGCAGTTAGACAATAAGGTGCCTGACAAAGGAACCCCCGCCCCCAATATTTCTGGTACCCACCTGGCCCCCTGCGCCGTTATCACAGCATAACTGACTCTCTTCCCGGTGCTGGACGCAGCGCCCCGCGCCTGCCTTGTGACAGCCAAGCTCTTCTTCTAGTCCGCTCGCCTCGCCCGCCCGCCCCCCTGCCGCCTCCACTCTGGCCGCCACCAGCCTGGCCTCTGTGCCTATGAGCCTGTTTCTCTGTGTTGTTCATTTTCTTCAGATTCCACATGCGAGTGAGATCACTTGGCACGTGTCTGTCTCCGACGGGCTTACCTCCCTGAGCACAGCTCTCCCCGGGACCCCCCGTGGTGCCACAAACGGTAAGATGTCCTCCTTTTTCACGGCCGAGTAATAGTCCACCGTGTGCCCCGCTGGCGCGCGCTGGGGTCGCCCCCCGACGTTCACGTCCGACAGCTGGAGCGCGAGCCGCGCTTCGGTGTCCCGGGAGGGGGCCCGGCGTCCTGCCGCCGAGCGTCCTCGGTGCCTCGCGAGCCCCAGGGCCACGCTGGAGCCCCAGTCCGGTTCGGCTGACGAGTGCCGGCAAGGCTGTGTTCTGTTCTGCTGGGCAGGGGGCTCCCGGAGAGCGACCGGGGGTCTGGCCCGAGGCAGAAGCGCTGCCTGTCTGAGGCTCAGAGGTGCTAGAACAGGAACAGCAACACGACCACGGAAGCCTTTTCCCTCCCATTTTCTAAAACACTTGGCTTTTATATTTAATTATGTAAGGATCAGCATTTAGAGTGGGTTGGGAGACTTTTCCTCTCAGTTTCGTTAAGTGACACTGAAACAAATGATAAAAAGTAGCCCTGGAGAAGGCTGTGTTGTTGAGTCTCTCATAATTATTTGTAGACCGTTTGGCGCAGGAGTGTTTTGAGTTAATTAACAATTCACCCTCATCCAGACAACGTGGATTTATGTTAGGTGATAGATGTAAACAGGGCTGAGGCTGTGGGAAACAAAACACCTGCGATTTTGTTGATCACGTTTTGATCTTCTCCTGCTTCATGTGCCAGAAAATTCCAGGTGGGAAAACACGGGGTTTTACAACATTGGATAGAATATGGTAATATGCTTTCACAGAAGGACCGCCTTCCTGGAGTTTACAGTGTTAAAAATGTAAATAGGGCAACTGCATCTGTTTCTCTTTTTTACGTTGTTAAATAACAAGCTCACTTTTCTTTAAAATGGAATAGTTCGAAAGTTTATCAAGTCAGAGTGTGTATAGCATTTGGGGGAGATCAGGTGAGCTTGTTCATAGGTCGACCAGTTAGTTTAGCACTAATGTTTATGGTGGTTTTGACTTAAAACGGTTTTACAGTATTTACATTTAGTTATGTATTTTCCACAATGCACCATTGAATACAAAAGAGGTGGAAGGGTTACCGAAGATGAAATAAATTGAGGAGCATTAATGACGTTTAAAGCGAGTAGATAGAGGAATTTGAGGAGAGACAAGGAATTGTATGGGAATGCCAGCATTTTCACTCCATTGCACCTTTGATCTTAAACGTAAGTGGGGTTACAGGGAGCTGCTTGTCCATGTGAGACCCTTGCTGGGAAAGGTCACAGGACTCGGAGGAAAAGGTGATCCAACGAAGACTCTCTAGACTCTAGGCAACAGGAGGGAGAAAAGATAAGTAGGTAGACATTTCATTCAGCTATTTATTGTGCACTATGTGTCAAGGACAAGGACTGTCTTAGTCACTGCGAACCCAGGGTGACCGAAGCATTGGGCTGAGCCCTCGTGGGCTGGGGAGACAGGATAACTGCATGAATGAATGTGCTGGATGGGAGTGAGAGACAAAAAAAATGAAGTGAAGCAGAGTGACTGGGCCATGCTGGGATAAAGAAGAGGCAGGATTTCCTAGTTTATATGGTGGTCAGCCATGTCTCAGATAAGGTGAAATCTCAGATAGGCAGCAATTTGGAGATGAGGTAGCCGCCCTCGTAAGTAGCTGTCGTGTTTGCTAAGAAGACTTACTGTATGTGTTGAAGCTTTGAGGATGTGATATTTTTCTAATTTGTTTTGGTTTGGGAAGTGTTATTTGTGAAAAGGAGGTTAAAGATAGTAAAAGTGAGACTGTTTGGATGAATTTCACTGCTGATGAGGCACAATATTTGTGAAAAGGAAGTTGAAGGTAGTCAAAGCAAGACCACTTGGACCAGTTTCCGTACTGATCTGGCACAATTCCTTGAGTTCTAAATCCCCTTTCAGTTAAAGTATTTTCAAATGAGTTATGTTGCGTATGTAAAACAAGACCTATATGGTGAGAAATTGTTGATTTTCTGCTTGGTTTGCCTCATTAGTTCCTTCCCTCCTTTATTCTTTCAGTTCCTTGACTTATCCCGTATCCCTCATCCCATCCAATTGCGCCATGCCAAGCATTGTAAGAATTGTTAGGAAGACAAAGATGAATGAGGCTCTCTGTCGCTGAGAAGCTGGTGGAAGACACAGAAATGTGGAGAGTTATTAAACAGTGTACTACAGTCACAGAGTTGGTACACAGAGTATCACAGGTGGGATGGAGAATCTATGAAGGCTTCTTGGAGGAAGTGTCAGTTTTAGTCTAAAAGGATAAGTAAACATTAACCTTGAAACTACACAAGGTAAGGCAGTTTTAGGGAGAGTTACCTTTTGAGTCATTCTTTTTTCTGTTCAGGAGAAGAGAAATTGCTAAGCGCTGGGTGTATGCAGAGAAGTAATTTATGACTTCCATTAGTACTGGAATCACACATGAATTTATAATACCTTAGGAAAATGGAGTCAGAGAGTCACTGTTCAGGGGTTCTATTTTCCGAGGTATGTTTCTTACTAATATATATATATATGTATATTTTTATGCTTTATATACAGAATGGAGCTTTCTAGGCAGTTCCAGGTACACTCAATAATATTTATCAAATGCTTACTATGTTCTGAGTACTTTTTAAGCATTAATTAATGTAATCCTCACACCCAACCTATAGCATACGTAAGACACTAAGACATGGTATAATTTGCCCAAGGTCATCTATTAAGTGGAAAACCAAAATTTGAACCAAGGCACCCATGATGAGTAATAGAACATGAATCTTAAAGTATTAAAACATTGAGTTTTAACATCCCTCTGTGTGATAATTTTGCCATACATCTTTACTGACAATGATAAATGCATGGATTAAGCTTGATTAGGAAGGAAGTCTTTTATTCGGTGGGCGCGGGGGTGGGGAGAGAACATCCATTCAAAGTAAATTTAAAGTAGCATTTGAGGGGCCGAGGAAGCCCACTGCTCCTCAAACTGCCTGTCACAGAAAACTGCCCAAAGGCACGTGTTGGGGTGGGCCGGGAGGCACACACAGCCTGTGATCACCTGACTCCTTTACCAGATGTGAAAATGGATTCTCAGAGCTGCAGCCTTTCAGGTGCTTGTCAGAACGTCAGCCCAGGAGGGAGCCGGGAGGGAGGCTGGGCACGCCGTGTGCTTGCACACAGCCCGACGCCCGCCCAAGCGTGAGGACAACTACAGCGGAGACCGAGGCAAAGTGTTTGTTTCACTTGAAGAAAGTCTGATCCAAAAAAACAAATCCGCATGTATCCGTACACTACACGTCTCCCAAAGGAGAGGATGCTCTCAAGTGTTAAAAAATCAAAATGAAATTTTTTAGGTAAAAAGATGTTCTCAGCCTGTCATGTTACAAGTTATTAGACATAACATGTAGCCTAAACACTGTGTTTCTGCATCAGGTTCATACTGGATTCTGTCCATTTTGAAAGGCTTCAGTTTAGTGAGGAAAAGGCACAGGCAAGAAAGGCTTGCAACCCCTTTTCTGCAGCTCTGAAACCTAATGTTCTCCTCAAAGTGCAGCTGTTTCATTGGGTTTGGCACCAGCCTGCATTTGGGTGTAAAACTCGACCCGAACTAATGTGAGGTTATGTAGGTTTTAATTTTTCACAGTTAGTGTGAATATTTATGTGTTTTGCTGCACAAGCCTTAATGAGTTTCATAGACTCTGCTCTGGGTGTTACGTAATAAATAATGCAGGTACCATATTACTTTTCTTAAAAAAAAAAAATCTGAATTCCTGAATGCATCTGACCCATGCTTTGCCAGAACTATTGTGGAAATGCATGGGCAAGTCGCATGACCTGACCACTTCCTGTTTCTTATTTAGATTACTTCCATATTTTACCCTTAGTTCTTTTGGAAAGAAACATTACCAAGAGTTGAAACTTGATGAAGCAGCCAATATGCAGTCTAGATGAATCACTCATATTATCAGAACCAAGATAAAGTGCTGAAAATGTTTCAAAGAAAAATTGTCTTTTTCCTTCTATTCTGAGGAAGTTAAAACTGAGGTAGGTCTTCACTTCTTTGATGGACTAGATGTCAAAAGATTAGATAGTTGTTGGAGCAAATTTCTCAAGCTCACAGATTTGTTCTACAAACCATTTCACTTTTTTTCCAGTTTTATTGAGAAATAATTGACATCAGTGTATAAGTTTAAGACCTACAGCGTGATGTACATGATTTGACGCACAAACATTGTGAAGCGATTACCGCCGTGGTTTCAGCCTAACGCCCATCTTTTTGTGCAGTCCTCATGTTGTACTTTGCATCCCAAGTACTCACTGATCGTAAAACCCGGAGTTTGTGCATTTTGACCACCTTCCTCCAACCCCCACTCTTTTTCTCGGCATAATGCCCTTAAGGGTTATTCATGTTGTAGCAAATGGTAGGATTTCATTTTTATGACTGCATAATATGTATGTTATATTTTTATGTATCTACTAAAACTTACATATATAAGTCCATTATATATATTATATAGAATACATATTTATGTTTAAGTATTTCAGAATTCCTTTATCCAATCATTTGCTGCTGAACCTATGTTGTTTCCATGTCTTGGCTATTGAAAAATGCTGTCATGAACATGGGGGTGCAGATGTCTTTTTGAGTCAGTGTTCGTTTTCTTCAGATAAATACCCAGAAGTAGAATCGCTGGGTCTTACGGTTCTTCTACTTCCAATGCTTTGAGGCACCTCCATGCTGTTTTCTGTGGTGGCTACACCAATTTTCATTCCCGCCAACAGGGCACCAGGATTCCCTTTCCTCCTCGCCAGCGCTTGTCATCTGTGGTCTTTTTGATGATGGCCATTGTGGCAGGTGTGAGGTGGTATCTCATTGTGCTTTTTATTTCCACATTTAGTATTTTAACTTTTTTAGCAATTTCCATACCTCCCCATAATAAACTGCTGAAAGAGAAGCTTTGGTCAAGAATGGAATGAAAGAGCAAAGCCAAAAACGAACAAAAAAACAAAACAAAAATAAAGAACCCACAAACAAAACCCAAAGACTGTTGCTTTTTAAAAAAACCAACAGTTTCACCGATTATACTCAAAACTACCCAACAACATTCGCACAAAATGTCTTCAGTGCTTCCTTGTGGCTGCTTTCCTCACCAGCGTGCGAATGACAAGATGGCCGTTGGGCAGTGGTCATTTGGTCACTTGGTCACTTGGTCAGCTGTGAGTTGGTCAGGCTGGATCCAGCAGGCTCACTCGGCTCCACAATATCCGAGGCCCTGGGGGGAGACTCTAAGGTCTTCAAATCCCAAAGTGTCCCAGCTCCACGGCTGTCAGGAGCGCGGTGTTTGCGACGGACGCGCTCCTGGTGCTGTGTCCCACGGGCTGTGTCCCGGTCCTTGATCACGGCCATCTTGACCCTGTCACTCTCGGTGTGCTGTTTCGGAACATCCTGCTTGGAGACGAATGTCAGGTAGCCACAATCATCGCAGCGAGAGCGCTGGGCAGCAGTCGCGGCCAGCAGTTCAAGGCTGTTTGGTGAGAGAAAGGACACGCTCAGCAGAGGCAGGGGCTCAGTTCTCAGAGTCAGGCCCACACACTGCGAGGTGCTGCTGTGGCTGACCCAGGCCGGCTGCTCCATCCACGAGTGGCGAGGCTGACCCAGCGCCCAGCCACCAGGGAGTACCTTTGCCGCCAAGCCAGACACCTGTGGCCCCAGGGAGGCTGGAGGGTTTTCACGTGCTTCCTGAAGGATTGCAGAAGACACTTGAATTTGAAATCGCCCGATCCGGTGGTCGGCAACACATAGGGGTGCCCACCCAAGCCGAGGACCGTGAGCAAGTTGTCTTTGTAATGGGCTTAACTGCCAGTCCAGGGTGAGCGGCGCTCCACCTCCCACAGCAAACGTGCTCTCTAGTGGGGACCATGCAACCCAAGGGGCGGCATGGTGGGTTCTCAGGGCACCAAGTGTGGCTCCCAGACATGTCTTTCTGACTCCAGGCTTGGGCCTTGTCGCTCCTGGGTGTGTCCACTCTGCTCCTTGTGCTCCGAGCTGTCACTCCGGCCCCCACTCTTCTTACAGGCGTGGCTTTGAGATGATGGCTAAGGGCTCTCTGGGCACAGCCGCTGTTCCAGGCACGACAGGTGATGGGCTCTAGTAGAGCTGATGCAGGGACATTGTCCTTAGTGGTTGAAAGGACAGAGAGCTGGGGTGGGGCCGCCTGACAGAGCTCAGAGCAGAGAGTTCATGGACTCTGGTCAGCCCAGGTCAACAGGCTGCAAAGGTGGGGACGGAGCAGCTCACTGCAGCTCTGACTTAGGATGATAACAAAGATAAGGTGATGTCACCTTTCTCTGATGTACAGATAGACCTTGTTTACCATTAGGAGGTTGTCCATAGACTTTATTTCAAACTGAAGAAAGTAAGTACGGCTGACTTTTATTTTTCTTGGACAAATCAGGGGTCTGCAAGCCATAGCCTGTAGGGCAGCTGCCTGGACTTATTTTTGTAACTGAAGTTTTGATGAAGCATCCCTGCCCACGTGCTCACGCATTGTCCACGGGGCTTGTGAGCCTGGGCGGCAGGCTGGGGTGGCTGCACCCGAGACCTGACCGCCCGCGGCCATCTGCGTTTGCAGAGAAAGCCTGGAAACCCTGGGCGTGAGTGGCGGAGATGAGGCTCTAAAAGCTTCTGGCCACGCGCACTGTCTGCCCCAGGCAGCCTTGACTAAAACAAGGCTTCAGTTTTTTGAGACTTTTTTTTTTTTTTTGTCAAAACGATTACAAATTTTGTATTTTTCTCTTACCTACTAAAGTTGCTATGTTGCTGTTTAAAAAAAATATATTTTTTTTAGTTTTCTACCTTTTCTACTTAAAAAACCCTTCTCCTAGACTAAATAAAATATTAGAATTCAGTGTCATGTCCACTGTTCCTCTTAAATTGCCACTAACACTAAAATGCATTTTGTGTTATGACATTTCTCATAAGAGCTAAGTGTTGAAATAGCAGATAAAATATCAGAACACATCTAACAACCAGCTTTATCTAGGAGAATCCTGAACCACTTCCCTGAGCTCAGGAGGTGAGTGAATATTCTAGATAATGGAGCTACATTTCAGACATTTTTAATTTTTCTTCTTTCTTTAAAAATAAGCACTCCCTCCATGAGTTTGAATACCCTGTAAGAATATCTTAAAAGAAATATTTTAAAATCTAGAAGCCTTCACACAATTATACATTAATTTTATTGTTGTCATTTAATACAATGCCTGGCAATTTAAAATTAAGAATGTTAATACAACTATATGCTAGGAAATAATTGAGTTGTAATACAACAGCTTTGTCAAAAAATTAAATTTCCTATCAAATGAGAATCAATTGGAACAACCAAATACTTCACCTTGATTCATATTTAAGACACCCAATGAATAAATTTGTATACATGTGTATTATAAGAACACTATGAAATCAGCTCGGATTTGAAATAAACATTTGGGGAAGAGCATTTATATGCCTCCCTGTTCACCTTGTAACAAAATGTTAGCTTTTCAATCACATGAGAAACTCAGATTGTTAGAATCATGCAATAAAATTTAAATTAATTGATTATTTTGCATATCCAGCAAATCTAATTTAATTATAATTTTCCTATATTTTAATACATTGTTATGAGCACACGTCAGATATTGGTATGGTTAGTTTAGTGTAGGAAATTCTGGGTATTATAGCAATTAATAAAACATGGCTTCTGCCATCAAGGACTTTATACTCTTGGGAATAAAAGATGAATAATCTTTTATTCACTCAGCACATCTTTAGCCTGTACTTGCTGGGCGCTTGGCACTGTCTCAGAGTGAGGCCTGAGGTGCGCTGCGGCGTAACCTTGTGCGCAGTGCAACCTTGCTTTCCTAGGATTGAACGAACCGAGTGGAAAAGGCCCGAGGAGAAGTAGCGAAAAATGCGGAGAGATTAGAGCGGGAAAAAAAGAAACAGAAAAAAGAACTGTGGCTGTTCAGGACAGGAGTCGGGGCAGAAAGTCTTCGGGGAGCATGAGGCTGATGAACTGGCCCACAAGGACGGCGGGGTTCAGGCCGGCAGCCTTGGCCGGGCGGTCCTGGAAGTGAGGGGCAGGTGAGGCGGCAGGACCGAGACAGGCGCATGCGGTGAAGAGTTGCAATTATCGCATCGCCACTTCGGCCACCCGTTTGCCAGGGTCCAATAGTGCGGAACAAGCCCCTACTCACCCTCACTCGGTATCTGCTGAAGAAAATGAATGCACGTGGTCACAGAGAGACCCACAAGAGTATTCACGTTCGCTTCATTAGCAGCAGCCTCCCCTCCCCAGCAGGAGCCCTCCGTGCAGTAACGGTAAATGAGCGGCTGATACCTGCAGCCTGTTTGTGGATGAATCTCACACACGGGCTTAGCTAAGTCAGTGAGACTCAAACAAATGCACCCTGAACGATGTCACTGGAATGAAGTTCTAGAGCAGGTAGGCGGGACCCATCTAGAAGGATAGAAATCGGAAGAGCTGGTGCCTCCAGGTATGGAAAGGGGGTGCGAGGGAACTTTCTGGGGTCTAGGACTTGTTCCAGACCTTTATCTGGATGACGGTTGCATGGGTGCTTGCGGTGTTCCAAACGCACGGAGCAGCCGTGCGCTCTGCTTAGGGCTCTAGAGCGTACCTGCGCGTTGCACTGCTCTCCATATTGAAAAGAACACCAGGAAGCAGTTCCTTTGAGTCAAGGGTTGGACAAATGGCGACCTGGTGATTTTAGTATAATAATAAAAGTGATAATAAAGAGTGACTGCAGGTGTTTGTTCCTACTGGTTCTCGTTCTACACAAGGCAGAGCCGCAGGCGAGTCACCTGCCGGCAGGGGCAGGAATGGAGGGTTCAAGGAGGCAAAAGTTGGGGAGAGCTGCATGCGGAGGGAATTAGAAGCTAAGATCAAGTATTTTATTTCTTACGGTTTTTAAAGAAATTACCGTTTAGTGATTCGACGTGTATATACCATATGATGCATGTTGTCACCATCGGTCCAGTGGCCTCAGTCTCTGCGCCGAGTTTTCATGAGATCGACTGTGTGCCCTGAACTGTAGGTTCCACCCCTGTGACTCCTCCTTTTGTGACTACAGGTCTGCACCTCTCATTCCCTTTGCCCTTTCTTACCCACCCCACCCTGGTGACTGGTCAGACAAGCTGTGTAGACTTATTACTCAGTTGATCAGACCACAGGAACAGAGTCCAGTCTTTGCAAAGACTCGATTTGGAGAAAATCCAATTAACAGATAACTAAACCGCGGACTATGTGACAGCAGCTGCTGTCTGCACTCAGTGTTCTGCCTGGACACAAAAAAGTCTCACCACTTTGACTCCCTCCTCTTCTTTAATTATGGGGTGGGGTGTGTCTTCTATTTACTGTGCTCATTCTGTGTCTTGTGTTTCAGTGGTTTCAAAGTGAAGAGTAGAGCTCAAATGGCTTCTGCATTTTATCCAGAAACCCTTTTTCATGTACTTTTTCGGTGCAGGGTGCAGAAGGATGTTGGAGGTGTTAGTGATGTCCGCGCATCCTGCACTGCTCGCCGGAGACGTGCCTGTGAGCTTCCTCAAGAGCTGAGGGTCTGCCTGGACCGCAGCCTTTGGGACTGCACAGATCTGCACCACCTTCCCTAAGTTCTCTGGGCTTCAGTGTCCTTATCTCTGAAAGGGACACACCCAGTAGTCACCGGGAGGCTTGTGAAAACTAGAAATGACTCATGGAAAGGGTACCTGGAACATGGTAGGAACACAGCCACTATGGACTGTAATTATTAATTGGTGAGTTTATCGACCTCGTCTTACAACTTGAATGCTATGAAGCTTGGATATCACGCTTACGCTCTGTAGCCCCTCCATTTATTTGACATGGCTTTCAGGGTTCCTAAAGAGTTCTGTTTTCTAAAGAATACTAATGAGATTGTCCTCTTCTTTGGCCAGAGCATTGGCTACATATTGTAGAGTAGGGTCAGCAAATTTGTTCTGCAAAGGGCCAGATGGTCAATGTTTCTGGCCTTGAGTACCACACAGGCTCTGTCGAATCTACTCTGCTTTGCGCTGTGGTAGGAAAGCAGCCCTAGCGGCGTACGGAGGGAGTGCTGCGCACCAGTGGAACCAGTGGCAGGCAGAGCTGCCACAGGCGGCTGTTGGCTGTCCTGGCAACTGACCCTGTCAGTGCTACGCGACCCTTGTCCCTGGGGTGCCATTTACTTACACTATGATGATTACCTCACATCGTTTTATTGTATAGATAAGGTCGCTTTTATTTTGGGGGGGTATTTCAAACTTGGAATTTTTTTCTTTTTTTAAAAAAATTCGTTATATTTGTGTTTTCCTCTTTTTTTTTAAACATGGAATTTTTTAAGATATGGAAACGTTGTTGTTATTATTATTATTATTGTTGTTGTTTAAGACGGGCTGTTTTAAAGTGGGTCGCCCCATGTGCAGTCACTGTGGCTGTAGCTCACAGTCTATCCTGAAGTTTCTGTTTCCGTTTTCTCACTCCCTGCCCTCAGTGCGGCTTTTGCATTTTGTCGGGTGTTGTGATCCAGGCTGCAAATGCAGCGCAGAGCAGACTGACTTTTGATGTGAGTGCTGTAGCTTCGTTACGTAAAGTGAAGCACCACTGAGACGTTATTCCTTGGCCGGACTGGCAGGTGGACTTCGTGTTCCAGGAGTTGGGAGAGGGGATGAGGTGGGAAGTGGTTTGTGCTTTGCAGCTGATTGTTCTCAAATAGTTATTTCTTTTCTCAAGTTTTTTCTTTTTTCCTCTGTGGCAATAACCACAAAACATGCAATCTGGTGGCATCTCATTTTCATTACATTGCAGATTTTAAGCGCTTCTCTAGACTCGTCTATAAATCACTTATGCTTTTGTCTGGCATTTACTGTTTTCACAGTCAGCAGAAGTCGCTCCATGATAATGTAACTGACAAGCCCACGTTATCCTGGCAAATGGTTGCAGGAGACCCTGGCATGCTCCGCTCTGCCCTTCTCATGCCTGCTCCCTGCCAGCCACTCGGTGGCTTGGAAAGGGCGGTCCCACACACGGCAGCTGGAAGCACACTGTTCACGCCCGGGCACCAGTCTAGGGAGATCCTCATGCTTGTTTTGGATGCGGCCCAATGCCAACCTGATGCAAGTGAGCTGGCGTTGTATGTAATAAGGGAGGAACGACCATGTGGGACAGAGGGGGCTTTACTTCCACCAGCGTGGGCTTCGTGCTGTTCGGTGCAGCTTTGGGTTCCTGTGTTTGGCTGTGTCCAGGTGTGCAGCTCTCTCGTTCTCCACATTTCCTGACATATGGCATCACACCCAGAGGTGTCCCTCCCGAAGCCGATTCCTCCATGGCTGGCCTGGATTAAGGGCCTTGGCACCAGAGAGGTCAGGGTAGGAGGCTAATAACGAGTATTTTCCCCTTAGGCTTTCCCCAGCATTTTCTTATTTTCCAGCTATAGAAAGAAAACAAAATGTTGTTTCCGTAACGGGCCCTTGCGTTGCTCTGAATGAGACACCTGTTATATGTAAGGGAAGCACCAAGATAAGCTGCCGGGGGGCGGAAGACAAAGTGTCAGGGTTATGGTCTGGGACATGTGCAGTGATGAGATAGGGCACAGTGCCACCCATCCGGGGAGAGGGACTCCGGGCGGTCGGGCTGAGGCAGCCATGACGGGCTTCTCTGAGAAAGGAGGCAGGAGGAAACCGGAGGGAAGTGGGGTTTGCTGTGTGACTTTGAATTATGGGCAGCAGTGCGATAAATCTTTCCAATGCTTCAAACATTTAGTCAAAATCTTCTCTGTAAGCAAGCTTGTAGAGGTGGCATTTTGGGGTGTGTAGAGATTGGGGATGGTCACATCCCACACAAGAAGACAGTGTACAAAAGCCATGCTGTGTGCTGTGTGGCATGGTCCTGACCCGGGGTGGAGTGAGGGAGCAGGGAAGGTTGGCTGATGTGGCGAGGAGAAAAGTGAGCTTTCCCTGGGAGACAGGAGGGCCACCAGCTTCCCGCAGTGGGAGGATGGGTGTTCTGGGGTGTTCTGGGGCGTTTCAGTTTATCCATCCCTGCTCAAAGGCAAGTGACCGTTGCCAGCAGTTGGGCTTTTTGGTTATATTCCTTGGCACTCTGTGTCTTCCATTGTTAAGTTCACCAGATAATCCAAGGGCTATTTAATGTTTATTCTGGTTCAAAGTCATGTGGGGTCCAGGGATCATGGGCACAGAGTGGGGCAGTTTTACGGAAGTGGGTGCGTTGTAAACCTGGGTGTGCCTGGGGCACGGGGCCAGCTGACTCCGGGCTGAGACATCCTCCTCAGGAGAGAGTCAGGAAAGTCCACCCGGGAACAAATGCTCAGGCATGAGGGCCGGGGCATTTCAGGGTGCGGTCACACAGCATCCTTGTCCTGGTCCTCATGAACTCCTCCTGTCTCCAGGGACGTAGGGGACCCCGAGTGTAAACACATTATCCGTCCTGAAAGGTGTTAGGCAGCAGTGGTGGCTGCTGGGGGATGCAGGTAAGAATGTCACATGACAGCAGGGATGGACCTGAGGGCGTTATGCTCAGTGAAATAAGCCAGTCAGAGAAAGACCAATACCGTGTTATTTCCCCCATATGTGGAATCTAATGAACAAAACAAACAAACAAACAAACAGAAACAGACTCATAGACACAGAGAACAGCCTGATGGTAGCCAGAGGGGAGAGGTTCGAGGGACCGTGTGAGAAAGCTAAAGGGATTGGGAGTACTGATTGGCAGTTAGAACGTGGTCCGGGGATGTAAAATGCAGCACAAGGAATATAGTCAAAATATTGTAATAACTATGTACAATGCCAGGTGTATACTGGCAATATCAGGGGGAACATTTTGTAATGTATAGGACTGTCTAACCACTATGCTGTGCTCATGAAACTAATACAAAATAATATTGAATGAAAACTGTAATTGGAAAAAAAAAAACACAAGCAGGCGGAGACCAAAAATAAAAGTGTCACGCTCAGAGTCAGAGAAAGCCAGCCTTAGTCTTACCCCTTCAGGTGAGAGCCCCACACGGGGTTGGCTGTGAAGGGCTGCACAGCAGCCTGGGGTGGGGGTGGGGGTGGTGACCGAAAGGTCCCCACGAGCACACCGACGGGAGCTACTCCTGCCACTCCCCAGGAGCTTTGTAGGGGACCCGTTAATCCTCACAGAACAGCCCTGCGGGGTCGGCTCTTCTGTTACCATTTCCCAGTGTCCTCCGCAACGCAGAGAGGACCCCGGGCTAGGAAGGGGCACACGTTCCCCAGCCAGCCGGCCTGGGGCCGGAGCCCGAGCCCCTAGTCACGGTGCTCTGGTTCCTCTGGGGAGACACCCCAGGGACTGGGGTGGGGACTCTGCTGCCAGCAGGCTTCTAGCTGAGGAAGGGCGTGGCCGGTTTCCTTTCCTACCTGCTCCCCAGGGGCCCTCTTGTAGCCCCCTTTCTCCCTCTCCAGTAGGGAGGGGAGGAAATGCTAGCCTTTTCTCACGGGCACTGTGTGCCCTGCACGGCCGTTATCAGGAGGGACAGCGTTTGCCCCCTGGTTGGCGCTCTTCTGACCTGAGGCTTCTCAGTGCCTGTGGGGACATGAGTTGCCCATCTCCTGGGCCCGGGGTCTCTTTAGAATGTGAGGTTCTTAGTGTTTTTCCTTCTCTGCTTTGGGCGTTAGCCTCTATTTCAGAATAAGATAATCTCACTTGACATTCTCTTACATGGGTTTGTGCAGATATAAGAAAGTGGAAAATGGGAAATGCTACAATAGCAGATATGAGAGAATAGGGAGTGACAGAAATTTAAGGATTTCTCATATTACCTTGTTCTTTTTGATAAGCAAGGAAGGTCCTTCCCCCAAAACGCATGTTTGTGGTTCTGATTTCTAGGCTTCTCTTCCTTCCATGATAGCCTGCATTTCACGTATCCCTGGGCCATGACCCCAGGCTGAAAGTTGGAGGCGGATTAGGGGTCCAGCTCCAGGAAGCGAAGCGAAGCTCCAGGTGCCGAGAGGGCCAGGGGCGCCACTACGCCCGTGTGCACCGATGGCGCCCCCCTCCGCCCTGGTGCCTGTGCCCCTACATACACAGCAGACCCTTGAACAACATAGGGGTTGGGCACTGACCCCGCAGAGTCAAAATCCATGTATGACTCTTGACTCCCCCAGAGGTTAAAACTATTAATAGCCTACTGTTCACTGGAAGCTTTAGGATAGCAGTTGATTAACACATATTTTGTATGTTGTATATATTATATATTTATTATTACAATAAAGTAAGCTAGAGAAAAGAAAACGTCATTAAGAAAATCACAAGGACGAGAAAGTACATTTACATTATTTTTGAAAAACATATCCACGTGTAAGTGGACCCACACAGCTCAAACATGCGGTGTTCAGCGGTCAACTGGAGAGGGGGCCCCAGGCAGGTCGCCTGGGACTGAGGCGACCGTACAGCAGTGGACTGGCGCGGGTGAGACCCTGGGACACCGAACGTGGCCCCTCGTGGGTGCTCCGTTCCCTTGCAGTTCTGTCAGTCACCCTGGGGAGGCGACCAGGGTCCTGCCTGGATCTCAGTAGGGCTCCAAGAACACACAGGTGCTCCTTCCACAACTTCAGATCAGGGGAGCTCTTGACTTGGTAGATGAGAAGACAAGCGACAGTCTGGAAGGATCCTGGGGTCGCGATAAGGAGGCAACATCCCGCAGTGCATCGAGGCCCGCCCCCGCAGCTGGACCATCTGCTTCCGGCTGCAGCTCAGCGTGACTCATCGAGCACTGGGGAGCAGTTTTTAGGAGTCTGGCATGTGCGGGTCCAGCTGCCCGTCATTTTCAGAGCATGGCTTCGTTCTCTATTTTGAGAAAGTCATTCTATTCAGTGGCCAGTTGGTCAGCATCGCTGAGTGCAGCTCAATTCATCTGAGGTCGCAGGGCAAGCTCGGGTGGGAGGGGACGATGCAGCGATGCTGGAGCATTAGGAAAGCGGCCCTCCCGGCTGAGAGGCCACCGCGGTCTGCCAGACAGCAGCTGCCATCTCCCGGTTCACATGTTCACGTTGTTACTGAGAGACAGTGCAAGGAATTCTTCACGTTTTGTGCATTCTTTCATTGGTCTAGGACCTTGTTGGGTAGGAACTGTTGTGCGTTCTGATGAAAGATGCTAGACCCAATGTGGATAAACCTTAACTTCCAGCAAAAGCAGGATTTCCTCTGGTATCTCAAAAGCTGGCTCTAACACGAATGGTCGATAGTCACGTGTTTAGCACAGAACAGAATTTCATGAAAACGAATTTCTTTGTTTAGACTCTGCTTCTTATGGAGGTAAGATTTTCACAGAGTGGGATGAACGGGCCTTAGGCCTACGTAAAAGTTGATGAGCTCTGATGAATGTGTGTTCCCATGTCACCATTATCACAATCAAGATGTGGGACATTTCCATCCCCCAGGAAGTCCCTTCATTCCTCTTCTCTTCTCCCCACCGCCTGCCAGTGAACAGAGTTCCTTTTGTCACCAAACGTGAGTGCTGCTTGGTTTTTCAGGTAAATAGACTTCCGTCCTGCGGACCCTCTCTGCCTGGCTTTTGCATGTAGCCCAATGTTTTTGAAGTTTGTCTTTGTTCTTTTTTGCGGCAGTGGTTTTCTGAGTGTGTGGTTCTGTAAGTTAGTATTTCCACCAAATGCGGGAAATTTCACCCATTACTACTTCAGGTATTATTTTCCACCCCACACTCTCTCTGCTCTCCTTTCGGGAGCCCAGGTGCGTGCGGTTAGACTGCTTGATGTTTCCCTTTATGTTACAGGTGCTCTGCCCCCCCGTCTCTGATTCTTTCTTTTCTCTTTTCCCCAGGATGGGTCTTTATTGATACATCTTCCAGTTCACTGGCATTTTAGTCTCCAACCTGCTCTTACATTGATCCAGTGAAACTTTCATTTCAGATGTTACAGTTTTCAGTTTTGGAGTTTTCATTTGGGTTTTTTACCATAGTTTCTCTGTTGAGATTGTTATGACTTATTTTTTAACCTTACGTTCCTAACCATATTTCTCGCAGCTGCTTTATAGTCTTACTTGTATAATTCCAACATAACAGGGACTGTTCCTGTCGGTTACTCGTTTCCTTGATTGTAGGTCACCGTTACCCATTTTTTTTTCCCCAGTGGATTTGCAGACCTGATTGTCGATTTGTTCCCATCCTTTGACAATTGAGCCTCTGAGGCCTGGACGGTTATCTCCCCTACTTTTGGAGCTCCCCGAAGTTCAGACAGAGGCTGAGAGAGGGGCAGGGCTTATTGCGGCTCTCCGTGATGCGCAAACACCCAGGGGGCGGCAGAAGGGGCAGCGCTCAGCCACGTTCTCCAAGGAAAACATCAGCATCCGGCCCCCTTGCCTGAGGAGCATCGTCGCTACTGTAGCACAGTCACTAGTGCTTGCTGAGCCCCGTCACTGTGCCCCCGTGCTGGCACAGACGTCTGGATTGGCCACGTGAGGTAGCCATCGGGGTCTCCTGCCTAACCCGTCACTGGAGCTGCCGGCCTCTGCGGGAATTGACTGTTTGTCCTGAGGCTGCGGGGGGCTCCCAACATTGCTGCATTCGTGTGTGTGGTGTGCGTGCCCTCGTGCGTGTGCAGGGAAGACCTCATAGCCCCGATAAATGGGTGCCCCCAAAATTGGTGACTAGTTATCTGTTAGTGTCCTTGCCTGCCAGGTGTCCTATTGTAATTTGGCCAAAAAACAACATCAAAAATGTTTCTGATAAGATGAGGGTTATTTTTTAGTAACTGAAACGTAACTCTTAGATCCAAATATATGTTCACTGAAAAAAAAAGAAAAAAAAGAGAGAAGCCTGATGTTGCTGCCTCTACTTAAAATGTTTTAGAGACTTCTTTGTAGAAACTGCCCTCAGAACCATTAGCAAGTTCTTTTGCATATTCTTAACAGTGGCAATTTTTCATCATTTATGAGTGGATTTGATTTCTGGAAACAGTCAAGAGTTATTTGGTGTGAGCTCTGGTAAATAAAGTGGTTTATCACGCCAGATATTATAATTTTGTAGAAGGAAATAAAATTGGGTGTGATGATGAAGAATGAGATTTTAAAAAAGGCAGCTTAAGCTGGGCTGCTCAGATCTTCCTCTTCTCAGCTGCACGGCAGAACGGCGTGTGAGTATCAGCATGGCACTGACACGGCCGCAAAGACCCCGGACAATTCCTTTTCCCACTGGACTTTTTAACTTGAAACTCTCTCACAAGAGATTGAACAAAACCTCTTCTCCCTCCAGCACGCTTTACTGGAACCACCGCCATGAAGAGGTTTCGTGTCTCCTACACTAAACACACTGTGCGGCAATGAGGGGAGTATTTGATAGATAGTTGTGGAGTTACCGACTTGTAAATGCATTAGTCTTTCTCGCCAATAAACACCTACCCTTCCAGTGGTGATGCGGTGCCGGCAAGAGGACTGTTAGACAGTTATACACTGCAAGTGACATGTAACCGAGACTATCCCATTACATAGATTGCCTTGGCTTACATTAATACATTTTAAAAGGTAATGAAAGTTGTTTTGTAATGGCCACCTGAAAGTATTTAGATTTTTGTTGCCATCTCAGTAACGATATAGGGCAAGTATGCGTAGAAACCGTGGTGATTTCCGAGAAGATTCCTGCCAGGGTCGGTCAGAGCTGGCCATTATTTGCTCCAGGCGCCTCCCGGGGCCGCAGACACTGGGCCGGGCTCCCTCCAGGGGCCCCGAACCCTGCTCCTGCAGATGTCTCCGCAGCCAAACAGGGTTCTAGAAGCTATTTTTTTTCTAATTTTCTCATTGATTTTAAGAGTCTTTTCAGGGAAAATTAGATTCTATTTTGAAGTAGCATAATTCAAAATAAAATTAAGGTAAAAAAGATAACAAAACTCAGAAATGATATTGATGGTAGTTGATTCTGTCTGACGTCATCATAGGTGGATTTAAATGCCTGTCTCCTCCTGTAGGATTTCACGCCTTTTCAATGCCAGGAGAGGAGACACAGAAACATGATGATTTTCTAGTCTGCTTAGTGTCGTTTGATCTTGAATATCTTGGTTTCTAAGTGTGTTAGTATTACAAAGTAGCAGATTAATGGCCCTTCAGAATTATTGTCACTTCTCTTTACTTTGTTATCAATTCGGTACATCTTCTGCTTCATGTTCCTCCGGCCACAGCTGACTGAGGAACTGGCTTCCGAGCACAGAGCTGCTGTGCTATTTTAAGGCTGACATGCTCGGCCCAGGAGCAAGTCAAAGAACATCATCGTTTTAGCAGAAAAACTGATAAATGACGACATACAGAGGTGCTGGCAAAGGACAGACAGGAGAAAGAAAATTTCTTATTTTCTGATTATATCTTAGAATATTAAGAAAACCGAAATGTGCAAACTATCTTGAGAATATATTTTATTGACTCCTTAAGTAAATTATAAACTTTAAGTAAATATAAGTAAATATGAACTTTAAGTAAATATAAACTTTAAAATGGAAATACAGGTATGCATCCTCAGTGTAAATATCACTTGACAAAAATGTATGCTCTTAGTCAAGAGGGCATTAGGTTGTGTGGTTCTCTGTGTAATCACTGTGGTCCCTTCATTTCCAGTCAAATTAGGAGAATAGTTTCTATTACAGTGATCAAAATCTGATTCTGATGTTTGTACTCCATGCCTCTAACTTGGGAAATCCATTCCCAAGAATGGATTCCCAAGAGGGGATGTGTCTCATTATCATTTTATAAGGAAAGATTTAATACTGGGAATTGGAATAGTAGTTGTTTCAACATTACCTATATTTTTGACAACAAAATCATTTTCAGCGACTTTGGTTTGCAAGCTAAACTGGACTTTGTATTTAAGGTGGACCAGTGACGTGCCACCTGTGTTTTACAAGGAGGGCGGTTTGGAGAGGGTGAGTAAGGTTGAAGGAGTTCTGTTTTTGAATTCGCCGCACAGGGTACATAGTCCCGAGGTAAAAGGTAGCTTGCATTACTGAACTTGGGAGGAGGGTGGTCATTTATTAACTTTTCTTTATAATTTTTTTTTATTATAACAACATTATCATCACAAGTTGAATGAGAATCTCAGAGTCAAGCTTTCTCCATTATATGCTTCAGAATATTACTCTTCACCTTTAAGCTGCCAGAACAAACGCGATTTCAGAGCGCCGCTGTCCCAAGACCTGGGCAGGCCGTTCTTCCCCAGGCAGACGACAGGGAGGCAGGCGCGCTGTAGGGTCGCATGGGCCTCAGCTTCCACATTACTGATTTTCCTCCTCTTTCTTCTTTGCCTTTGACAACTTTTATGACTCTTCCTGCTCACAGATTCAGCTCTTTCAGCGTTGACCTTTGCCCTTCTCTCAGGGACAGAGAAGACTTGACACGACTTGTCACAGAGAAGGACACCGCACGTGAGTGAGGGAGAGAAGTAAACCAGAGAGAAGCAGCATCAGTGAACTCGAAGGTAAAGAGAGAGCATAAATTCCCTCTGGGTATCGTCACACTGAACCAGGTTATGAAAGCAGATAGAAATGTAATAATACTTCAGTTTCTTTGTCTGGAAGCATAAAAAGAGCTGAAGAGATGGGGGGGCCATAAAGTCTTACTTGAGAAAGAGCTCTGGTAATCTTGTTAGGCTGAAATCAGATTGTTCATGGAATATCTTTTCTCTAGTTCACTCTTCCACTTCTAAATACAACTCTTTCTGAATTTGGAGCATCTGTGTTTCATCAGGAAGCCCACACAAATAACTGAGAAGACCGTCCATTTGTTTATTGACAAAACGTTAGTCCTTTTCCACATCCCCCAAATGTATGTGCTACAATTCATGTAAAGGAACGTGTGTAAAGTCGTCATGATGTGCTACCACCATGACTTAATTTTTATCATGACATTTATCACTGGTATACGAGGGTGGACCCCAAAAAACTCGGAATGATCTTCTGGAGTGTGACCCCCTGTAGTGCAGGCCTCCCCTGCTAGGTGAATGTTCTAGGAGCCCATCTGGATCGGTACACCAGCTGGCGTTGTTGAGAGACTATGTTTGGCCTCAGCGAATTCTTTTCAAAGACTCAACGTGTTTGCCCATTGCATGATGGGTGATTTATGAGCACACCTGCCCACGCGGCGCTGAATGTCAGCAGTTTTTGACCACAAACGGCATGACCCCCATGCCCCGCCCTCCCTTCCCACCTGGTCTCACCCCAAGAGACTGTTTTATTGTCTCCCTGGATGAAAAAAGCCCTCAAAGGGAAATGTTTTGCTGATATGGAAGAGGTGAAATAAAAAATGGCAGAAGCACTAAAAGGCATCAAAATCGATGAGTTCAAAAAACTGTTGAGCAGTGGAAAAAAGTCTCGATAGGTGTTTTGCATCAAATGAAGAGTACTTTGAAGGTGACGGAAGTTTAAACATGGAAGAATAAATACACAATTTTTTATAAATAAATTCCATTCTTTTGGGCCCCCCCTTGTATCTTTGTTTGTTTATTGTTTATGTCCTCTCATTAATGGCAACCCCTCTTGTGAGAGGGGATATTCATCTTCTAAACCTACATTCTGGTCACAGAGAGCAGCGTCAGACACACGGTAGTAAATGTTGGTTGAGTACATGGGTCAGTGAACCACCCTAGGGTTCAGAACCGAGCTCTCCAAGGTGTACTTTGACATGTGGATTATTTTGAGCTGAAGGCGATCAAGACCCTGGGGGCCGAGGAGGAACTTCTGCCCCTCCCTCAACTGCCTAGAAGAGCCTAAATTGGGGGCCTTGCCCATAAGAAGAGCTACTGCCAGATACAACTTTTAATGAGCTATTCACAGGGCCGGGCAAGCTTCTAGTTGCTGAACACCTTCTCCTCCCATCCTGGGAATGACCTTCTCCCGCTGAAGCTCCAGGCACCCACCTCCTTCCTAGCTCAGGGTTTCACATACACCTTGCCTCCCCTTTCTGTCTCTCAGCCTCTCAGGTATGCTGAGTCCCCTTATGTACCTATGTAATCAAATTTGGTATTTTCTGTTATTAATCTGCCTCACAGATTGAGTTATTAGACTAGTCAAACGAACCTCGGACAGTAGAGGGGGATTTCTTCCTCCCACACAAATGTCTACGAGGAATCTCATATTTAATGTCCACAACATACCTCTGATTTCTCCAACCAAACCCAGTCCTAGTCGAATCCGTGTCCTGGTCATCTCAAGTAAGCGGTCACTTAATTTTTGGTTTTGGTTTCTTTTTCTTTTTCTTTTTTTTTTTTTGCTCCTTGTATGCAATCCATGACGTCCAAACTGTTCTACCTCAAAGAAAATTCTTAAATCTACCTTCTTTTCCCACTTGGACAAGCCACCTCTGTCCCTCGGTGGACTTCTGCAGTAGCCTCTCCATGGTTTCCCTGTGTCTGTTCGTGCCCTCTCCCATCTGTTCCACAGACAACGGCAAAAATGTACCACTTAAGAATCATAAACTGCTTTAGAATGTCTCCCCTCAGCGATTGGAATTAAATCCAGACTCTTTATTATGGCTATAAGGATATTCCGATGTCTGCCTCCTCTTCCACCTGACCTGGTTCTACTTTCTCACCAGCCTCTTGCCTCAGTGACCTTCTTCCTGCTCCTCTGCCAGACCACGGCTGTTTCTGACCCCAGGGACTGGTGAGCTTGCCATACCCTCTGTAGAATGAGCTGTCCCCACTCTCATTACCACGGGCTCATTCTGCCCCTCAGATATCAACTCCAACCTGCACAAGTCGGCCCCAACCGTGTTCCATCCCATTCCAAAATGTATCTTCTTTACAGAACTTAAACGATATAAAATGGTCCTATGAACCTTTCTTCTGGAACAGAGACCGCATGAGAGCCGAGAACAAGGACTCTGCCTTTTTTCTTCCTTATGTGTCCCCGGGGCCTGGAACAGTGCCCAGCACGTAGTAGCACGTGCTCAGTCAAGTGCAGCGAGTGCCTTGTAGATGAACATGGGGAGATGTGGGCTCACCCACGTGAGAAGGACAGCTAATGAGTGCAGTTGGTACCGCAGTGTCTGTCTGAAAGTTGCTAAGAGACTAGCTCTTAGAAGTTCTCATCACAGGAAAAAATTGGAGCTATGTGAGGTGATGGATGTTGACTAGACTTACCGTGGTGATCGTTTTGTAATATATGCGTACGTGTCAAATCATTATGTGGCACTCCTGGAACCAGCGTGATGTTATATGTAAATTATATCTCAGTAACACTGGAAAAAACTCTTATTTTTAGGTTTAAAAATAGCTAAAGTATCCTTTCCTCTCTTTCCTCGGATATGGAAAAGTTTCAGAGTTGCTAAAACTACCATCTGACCCAGAGAGGAGGAAGAAAGCAAAAAACAAATAGTTTTTCGAGCTTATTGGGAGAAAGGCCCCGGTAGGCAAACACCTGCGTGTTCAAGTGACAGGAAGGCAGGTGCTGGTGTGAGCAGTTTTGTGATCAGTGTGAGTGTGCAGGTCTCTCCACTACGGTGCCAGCTGCCATTTCTCTGAGACGTAAGGGTGTCAGCTTGAAAAGCCTACTGTCTGTAAATCTTACTTACATGCCAACCAGCTCTCTTTCTTTAAAAAAGTGAAAGTTTCAATTAAGTTTGAAAAAGTAAGGTGATCTTTGAGATGTAAATAATATCTTAACATTGTACTCCACTCTAAAAAGCTAAGTACATCAACTTGGAATGTGCTGAGCTCCTGGTAAACAGATATCCAGCCTACAGTTGCCAGAGGAGGATTTTTGTCTTGTCTTTGTGCAGAAGAGAAAATGCGAGGGGAGTCTGGGTCAATTAATTGCCTGCCGGGGCACTGCCCTATCTATTTCAGGCAGGGAGACCTGGCAAGGGCTGGCTGGTTTACTCTCTAAGTAGCTTCTTGCCCAGGGAGCTCAGTTTCAAAATCCTAGAAACCATATGTGTTAGTTTAATGCGGGTTTGGCCCCAGGGAGAATGGAAGTGAAAGGAGATGCCACGCTGAGAAGGTGTGGAGGTAGAAGTCCGTGGAGAGGCAGGGTGGGTGGGTGGGATTCCATTCTCAGGGTCTATAATGGGTCAAGGTGTTCATTTCTAGGTTCTTTCACCTAAGAGCTTCTGTGTCTGAATTCCAGGGGAGTGGAGGCCCGTCTCAGACTTCCTTCCCCCCATTCTGAGGGCCTCACCTTTGTAGTTCTCACCTCCAACTGAGAAAGGGGAGAGTCCCTCGTTTGCAAGGGGTCTGAATAGGGGTGTGTGGCAAAGGCCCGGATGAGAAGCCTAGCTGTAACATAGGCTTCGTTCTGCTTTTTCTGAACATATTTCCTGTTCTCTGCGATGCTTTGTTACTAAAACATCAGGATAAGGAAGAGGAGAGAGTCACGGGAGTTCATTGGAGCCACTGTTTATAGGGGTGTGGGACCTTTGGGGGGAACCTCTGATAAAATGACTTGGTGACGGGTTACGAATTGGCCATTGTTGGTCAGCACTGACACGTAGCTGTGCACAGGGAAGTGGCCCAGGCAGCCGGGGTGGGACTGGGGCAGTGCCGGCTGCCCTCCTGGTGGCCGCGGAGAGACTGAGTCTGAGCCTCTAGTCCTGAGAAACCCGCAGTAACACATGGCAGACCTGGTTTTGACTTCCTGGGGAAACGCCATGCAGTTGTTCCTCATAGCTCCCCCAGCAGGGCTCAGGGGTTGCCATTCTTCCACGTCTGCCCAACACTTTTCCCTCTTTGACAAAAGCCACGTAAGAGGTGTGAAGCGGTATCTCGCTGTGGCTTCGAATCACATTTCCCTGATGACTGGTGACACTGACGCTTTTTCAGGTAACTGCCGGTCATTTCTGTGTCCTCTTTTGAGAAACATCTACCCAGACCCTTTTCCCATATTTAAATTAGGGTTTGTTGTTTTTTGCTACGAAGGTGTTTGAGTTCCGCATATATTTCGGATGCCAACCCCTTACCAGATTCACGGTTTGCAGATATCGTCTCCCACCCCGTAGGTCGTGCTCTCACTCTGGCCATTGTCCCCTTGCTGAGCGCACCTGTTTCGCTTTGCTGTGGCCCCATTTGTGGGTTTTTGCTTTTGTTGCCTGTGCTTTTGGCATCGTGTCCAAAAAAATCATTGCCAAGACCAATGTCAAGAAGTTTCTTCTGTGTTTTTTTTTTTCCTAGCAGTTTTATGGTTTTGCATGTTACATTCAAGTCTTTAAGCCATTTCAAGTCTTTAAGCCATTTGATTTTGGGATATAGTGTGCGCTAAGGGTTCATGTTCGTTCTTCGGCACGTGGTTATTCAGTTTTCCTAACGCTGTTGAGTGAAGAGACTATCATTTCCCCTTTGTCTGTTCTTGACACCCGAAGTCTATTCCCTCCATCCCTGTGTCTGTTTTTGTGCCAGTACCGTAGTGTTTTGATCCCCCGTCTGAGAACATATCCAAAAGAAACAAAATCAGGAACTGGAAGAGCTACCTGTGCTCCCCTGTCCATTGTGGCTTCAGTCACAACCCAGAAGTGGGAACGACCCGATGCCTGTCAGCGGGCAAGTGGGTGGAGGGAATGTGGCCCTGCGTATGCAGCGGGCGGTCGCTCCTCCTCCGAGTAGGAGGTGCTCCTGCCAATCGTGGCAACACCGACAACCCTGGAGGACGTGATACCGGGTGCAATGACCCCATCGCAGGAGCAGTCTGTACCTTCTCACTGATGTGTGGGATCTGAGAGTTGAACTCACACGTGCACAGAATAGAAGGGTAGTTGCCCGCGGTGGGGCCTGGGGAAAGAGAGATGTTGATCCAGGGAGCAAGTGTCAGCTATGGATGCGAGCGAGCTCTGGGGGGCTAAGGCCAGTACGGTGGCCGTGGCTAATGACACTGCATTGCATGCTTGAAATTCGCTAAGAGCGGAAATCTTGAGTGTTCTCACCAGATATGTGTGTGCAAACACACACACACAAGTATATATATGTATGTATGTATATATGGAAGTGGTAAGTATGTGAGATGATGGGTGTTAATTAGCTTTTGTTCTAGTTAATTGTGGCAGTCATGTCAGGATACATACATATAGCAAAACATCAAGGTGTATACCTTAAATATATACATTTTAATCTTGTTCCTTATAGCTAAAGCTGAAAAAATTTTTAAAAAGAAACTCAATCCCTGACAGCCTTAATGTGGGAGGAGCACATAATGCCAGTATAACCCAGCACAAAAACAACAGCTGGTTACTAAACCACTAGCGGATGGTCTGGGAATGATTTTATTACTCGCACTCGCATGGGCACCTCCGCCGTCTTCGGGACCTTCAAGTGCTCATTCCCTTCACCACCCCTCTCCCACCCTCCCAGGAAACTGAGAAAGCCCTCGGAGTCACGAACGACTTTGAGGGTATGGTCTGCTGGGTACTGGGATACAGAGACGAATGAAACACTCTCTACCTCAGGGTATTTAAATAATGTAGGTAGGCCATTATAAATGTAAGAAAATTTAATTTTATGTAGAATGTAAGTGTAATCATTTCAGCATGTTCCGGGGGTAAAGATACCATCGATGCCAAAAATGCTTAAATCCACGTGGGGCCTTAAAAGGAGATGTTTCAGTGCATTTAGGAGGAGGGCTGTCAAAATGCTGAACTGGCGGATTACTGCTGTTTTGGGCACGATTTTCTTTTCTTTCTTTTTTTTTTTTTAGTATATTTTATTGATTATACTATTAACAGCTGTCCCATATTTTCTCCCCTTTATTCCCCTCTGCCCTGCATCCCCCTCCCTCTAGCATTCCCCCCTTAGTTCATGTCCATGGGTCGTCCATATAAGTTCTTTGGCTTCTCCATTTTCTATACTGTTCTTAACCTTCCCCTGTCTATTCTGTGCCTACCACTTATGCTTCTTACTCCCTGCACCTTTAGTTTTCAGAGGGTAGAAAGCCTACTTTAGTCTACCTCTGTTCTATTCATTGCTTTGAATAGGCTCATTAGAGAAAATTTAGAGCCAATGATAATGTTGTATTTATGGAATTCCAGCATCACTTTTAAGGAAGAATATCAGTGAGATAAAGGGGGTTCTTGCTGACAGAATCAATAGAAATGATAATCCATTGTTTGGTGTGTGTTTCGTCAGCTTTCATTCTTGGTTGTACTTCAAGCTTCTCTTTTGACCTAGATCTAGAACGCATCTTAGAAAGAGAAAGAACCAATTTATGACAGATCTCGCGTTCTAAGTGGACCTACACTGGGTCTCAACTCAGATTAGCTTGTTCAGACTAAGCCTCTTGGTTCGCCTGGGCGCTGTGGCCATGAACCACGTGGGTATGAGATCGCCTGACATCCGAGCGATGTGACGACTCATGTCGACATTAGAAGAGCTCGGAAGGTGTTCTTTTCCCTGTTATTCAGTAATGACTTCAGTTCAAATTATGTTTCTCAACGGCTACTGGTGCTTTCATAAATTATTCAAAGACCTAGCCATTTCAAGCCACACACCCCAAACAATGGAGTTGAGGAAAACGTTTTCCTTTGGCTTTAACCTCCACAAGTTGCCCTTTGCCCGTGTTTGGCTCTCATCCAGGCGTCTTTTGGCTTAAGGACACTCGTTTGCGTTTACCAGGCTCTCTCATTCAATTGTTCCTCTTTCTAGAACAACCTGGGACAGTTCAGGAATGAACTTTTTCTCTTACTGTTCATCACACTGACTTCAAAAGAGAGAGAAAAATGAACTGCATCCTTGGGAATTTCAGCAATTCTTGAGTCTTCTGTGCAAGCCAGCCTTTTCCTTAACTTCTGTGACCCTATTTACATGGTTCAGGAGAAGCAATAGCTGCTCTCTTTCTGTCCCCCTGCTTCTGTCGATTTCAATAGCAATAGACTCTTAACCCTGAGATGCTTCTGTCCACCTGTTTTTGTTACAGGCAGGATGACTCTGCATTGATTAGGAATATTGCTAAGCACGGCGTTTCCTGGGTGGCTTTTCCGTGGTCTGGAGCAGTCCTCCCCATCGCAGGACCCAGAGCTCAGCTGGTGGTTAATCATCTGCAATTAGGCTTTGGAAAAACCTCCGTTGCAAAGGTACTCAATTTGCAGTCATAACTACAATTTGTAAATAATTCTACAAAATGTGTATTCTTTAATCTCTTTGAAAGATTAACTCAGGGCTGAAAGATTGCCTGTCTTCCTGAAAATAAGTGTTGTTTAGGACACATGGTGCTATTCAGTGCAATATTACTAAGCTTTGTTGGGTTTCGAGTTCTGAGTCATGTGTGTCTCTTTCCGATCCTTCCCCATCCATGCAGAAAGTCCCTTGGTGGCAAGTCCGCCCTTGACTGACCTTGTGGTGAAGGAGTCTTGGAGATGGGGCTGGAGGTGGTGGAGAATCTGACCAGAGCACAGCATGTCCACCAGAGCGAGGGAGGGGCCCCAAGGTCATGGGGAGGCAGAGAGCAAAGACAGGTGGCGTGAATGGGTGGTAAGTAGAGGCAACAGATGCAGATTGCCTAATTTTGCAAGAAATTTGATATGTTAAGGAGACCAAAATGTTGAAGCTAGAGAGTGGGTTAGAAGAAGGGGTTATTAAAGCTAGTGCAGATCTGAGCATGTTGAGCTACAGCAGGAAGTCAGTGAACACTGAGGACACAAAAGAGAAGAATAATTGTTAAAAATTCTTGGAGGAGAAAGAAGGGGCAGACGGGCAGCTCATGTGGGGGAGTTAGCAAGGGCAGGGAAGCAGAATACCTCTTGAGAGACTAAGATGAGGTAAGAAAGGGTTATGAAGACAGAGATGGCAATGGTTAATTTTAGGTAACACCTCGGCGGGGCTATGCAACCCTGTTGTTTGATTCGGCACCAGTCCGAACTGCGCCATGAAGGTGTTCCTTTAGGTGTGATGGATGCTTAACCAGCAGATTCAGAGTAAGACAGATGATCCCCATAGAGTGGGTGGGCCTCATCCAATCAGTTGCAGACCTCCAGAGCAGAGACCAAGGTTCCCAAGACAGAAGGAAGTCTGCCTCCAGGCTCGAGCTGCGGCACGAGTACTTCCCTGGGCCTCCCGCGTGTCAGCCCGCCCTGGAGGGTGTGCACCTGCTGCCCCTCCCCCCGCATTGTGTCGAAGGAATCTCCCCTCTCTGCCTCCTCCTCTCCCTCTCTCCCTCTTCCTCTCCCTCTCTCTAATTATATATATATATATATGTGTGTGTGTCTGTATGGATACATATATGTGTGTGTACACACACACACACACTCTTACATAGTTCACTGGTTCTAGCTCTCTGGAGAACCCTGATGCATACAGAGGTTCCACATAGAGTAGAAGGGTTTGAAGAGGCTGCAGTTAATGATGTCAATATTTTTTGTAAAATGGGAGAGAAAGATACATAATGGAAGTGAGCAGTAGACTTGAACTTGGACAAATTTCCATCGAAGTTTTGGCTGGGTGCAGGAGATGAGCCTGTCTTTTTCGTTGCGCACCCAACAGTCCTGGCACAATTGCTGGCTTTATGAAAGTGCTTGGCAAACTCTTGTTCATCAGATAAGCTGCACCAAAGGACTGAGAGGGTCCAGCTAAGATGAGACGCTATCAGCTCCAGGTGACTAAACCGTCATAGTTGGTGACTTTTTGCAGTCGCAGTGGCTCTCTGGAAGTTGGGTGAGAAAGAGTGAGGGAATCAGCACTGTGAGAGTTGTTGAGGGTCCAGAAGTGGGAACAACTGGCTTGGTCGTGAATGAAGCATGGGCCGTGAAAATGACTGGATGGGCCGCCCTGGGCAGGGGCCACCCAGTGAGGGAGCCAGGTGGTGACTGTCAGTCTGAGAGAAATGGAAGCAGCAGTGGGCTCAGTGACGGAGTGAAGATGGGGAGGGTGTTCAGTGGGAGCTGTAAACTATGGAGGTGGGAAGGAAGGACGTGTTTGTCTGTGAGTTAGCTTCCTAATTGTCAGCGTTAGGGAGGCGGGACCATTCTGGGTGGCTGGAGCAGGGGGGCGATAAAGATTAGGGTCACTTAAAGAATATGCTTCTGTTTCTGCTCATTATATATATTTTAATGCCTTAATGTATAATTTAAGAAGAGCATAACAAACCCCGGCTGGTGTGGCTCAGTGGATTGAGTGCCGGCCTGCAAACCGAAAGGTTGCCAGTTCGATTCCCAGTCCGGCACATGCCTGGGTTGTGTGCCGGGCCCCCAGCAGGGGGCATGTGAGAGGCAACCACACCTTGATGGTTCTTTCCTTCTCTTTCTCCCCAACTTTCCCTCTGTCTAAAAAATAAATAAATAAAATCTTAAAAAAAAAAAAAGATGAGCATAACAAATAGAAAATATAGCCAGTCACTGCATAGCATTTTCTACTTTAGTGATGAAAAATGACCCAGAGTGGCGAGGCGCTTCATGAAGTCTGAGTCTTTCTGGACCCCGAGCAGGGCGTGGAGTGCACAGCAGTGAACTTGGAAGCAGATCTCCCTATAGGCCTAGGCCCGTCTGTCTGCCAGTTGAGTGAGCTTGGGCAATTCGCGTAACCTCACTGGACTCTTCTCTTACAAAAGATGAGTCGATGATAAGACCTTTAGGATTAGTATAAGGATTAGAGGAAATGTACAAGGGCTCTTTCCAGCTGTAAAGTTTAAATATTAGGCAACATTTCACAAATATTAATTAGGCATGGTGCTATCCTGTGAGGAACATTCTACCTGGAAAAGATATTTAAGGGTCCACTTCTTTGCTTTGGCCTGGTCACTGTGTCCTGGCGACTTGCATAGTGACCCGTTCCCGGCCCCAGGCAGCTAAGCCCACCCTTCCTTGTCCCAGAACGTTTTCTCTGGGGCCTTTGGTGGCGGGCTCACCTGGCCTCTTTGTGCCCAGCGCAGATGTCACCTGTACCGAGACCCTCCCCTGGCTGCCCTTTCTGAGCAGCCTGCCGTGTCCCCAGCTACTCTTCATCACACGCCTTGTTCCTGTCCTTCATAACCCTTATTAAATTATGTAACAATCCCATTGGCTTACTCATTCATCAACCGATCAATCGTCTCCTCTCATTAGAATAATCCTTAGGGGGGCAGCCTGCGATTTACCCTGAGTGTCGGCCCCCCAGTACTACTGAACCGAGTCACTGCCAAGTGAGCCACCGAGTGAGTCGGGTGGGTTTCATCTGCTCCTGACAAATAAGAATCTGGTGGCGGCTGTGGCGGGAAAACCAGGGGGGGAAAAAACCTCATGCAGATGCGCCCCCCTGCATTCCTAGCGGGGCGTCCCACGTGCCACCTCTGAGCTAGCAATGTATCAGCCGCAGCTGGGGTCGCACGTTTTAACCATTCTCCTGTGTTGTGGCTTGAATGCCCCTCACACCGGCCCCCCACCCCCACAAGTTATGTTCATGTCCTGGTACCTGGACCCTGTGAATGGGGCCTTGTTTGAAAACAGGTCTTTGCAGGTGTAATTAAAGATCTTATGATGAGTCCATCCTGGGTTAACTGGTGAGCCCCCAATCCGTTAACTAGTGTCCTTGGACATGTGGCGGGAGATCTGAGAAACACAGGGGATGGCATGTGAGGACACACAGAGATTAGGGCCCCCGAGAGCTGCAGACCCAATGGAGGCCCCTCCCCTGGAACCTCCGGGGTGGGGGGCGGCGTGGGCGGCGGCGTGGGCCTGCCTCATCCAGATCTAGGCTTCTGGCCTCCAGACCAGGGAGAGAATGCATTTCTGTTGTTTCAAGTCTCCCAGATAAATTTTTAGTATAAGTATGTTCCAGATATTGCATGGAACGTATTTATACTAAAAAATTATTTATTGTTTATCTGAAATTCTAACTTAGCTGGGCATTCTGATAAATCTGGCAAATTTACTCTAATCCCAAGAATATTTGAAAATGAAGAATTGCCTGGGAATGACATATAGATTCTGTCAAGTGAGAACTGGCAACACATTTTTTAAAAAGTTAAGTAACCAAAAGAAAATGAAATGGGTGTCAAAGGAGTTTTATATATGCTACAAAATCCTGAAATTTTGCCCAGAAAAGTAACTAAGTAAAATGCTTGAAAATGGAAAAGGTTTTTCATGTTTTAAATCTGATCTAAAATTACTAATTTGTTTCTTATGTCTGTAAAAAAGAACAAAATTTCATCTGATTCCGACTGAATTTTTAAAAAAATTCTCCAGGGAATTAGGATTGAATTGGAGACTGCCTCTTCTTTCTACTACCGACAATTTATAAGATTCAGCTTGAAAATAGGTAAATTAAAACACAGGAATTAAAAAGAGAGAGAGAGACAGTGTGCGTTGGATGCTGCATCGAAGCGGGCCCCCCCCCCCCCCCGGGGCTCGCCGGCGTTTCCAGCAACGAGGCGGAGCCTCCACAAACGCCCCTGCCCCTCGTCCGCATGCCTCAGGAGCAGCAAATACCAGCCACGAGGCAAAATTCTGGTTTCCTCGGGTTCAGTGTTGTACTCTTCATGTTCATAATCGCCTTCTTCTTCCCTCCGTGTGAGTGTTTAAGCCCCACGGTTCAGTATCCTGCAGGTTATAACACCCGTGCACAATTAGACCCACGTCGGGATCAGTCGGCCGAGCAGTTGGGGTGTTTTGTATGTACGGCGGAGGGAAAACAAAACCAGGGCAAGAACTGCCCGCACCTGGGCCTTATTTAATGGAAGACCGAGTGGACGGGGCGGATTTCACGTCCCCTACAAACAGGACGCAGGTGCCTGCGGTGGGCGCGCCAGGTCGAAAGCGCCTTGGCGGGGATTCTGGACTGCTGGGGCCTCGTTCCTGAGCCAAGTGCACCGAGCGGGGGGGCCTGCACCGCCCTGCCCTCGCTGTTGACGACGTCAGGCCCTGAGGGCTGTGAAGAGCAGCGGAGAGGAGGCTGGTTTCCTCATGGGGACACCGGGTGACCCGCGACTGCTGCTGGTTCCACGGCCCTGGAGGCCCTGGGATGCCAGGTGGAGGCTGCCGCGCTCTTGGAGGCCGCACCCAGCACAGGGAATGGACGCCGGTCACCATGCTGGGCTGCCTGGTGGAGGATGGGAAGACCTAGTCCCTGGAGGGGACCTGCCTCCTTTCTCTGCTCACCAGAGAACCTGGGGTCATTGACTTCCTCCAGGGGGCATCCCTCAAGGGCGAGGCTCTGAAGATCACGCCCCTGCGGACACAGGCCCAGCGGCCCAGGACCGAGGTATTTGTCCCCGTCGGGGCTTTCGGCAACGAATGTGTCAACCTGGGTGTTTGGTGCTCCGAGGAGGTCGCCCCTACCACCTGTGGTGCCATCGTCCTGACCCAGCTCCCCACTATCCCCCGTGTAGCGGGGCTGCTGGGGAACGAGACCCAAAAGACCCACGCCACCCCCTACGAGGTGGGACTGACCGCTGTGCCTTTGCACTGGTGTGTCTCTGCTCCGGGCCCTGGTGCCCCCGAGGCCCAAGAAACTGCTGCTGGTGGTGTGTGAGTGAGCCACCCACCTCAGACAGGACGCTGCCCTGTCGCCAAGGCCACCTTTGACACCTCCCCAAGACTGACAGCTTTCTCAGTCCCCACCTGGAAAGTGCCCATGTTCACAGTCTCCCCCTCAGGAATTCACAGACCATTGGTCTTGAAAGGATGCGCACCAGAGTCTCGGTTCGGGACCCAGCCGGCACCGGACCCTCATCTTTGTTGCCAGGCCCTGACTCTTCCACTGCCTCTGCACCACTGCGGCCCCTCCTGTGGGTTCCAGGCTCGGCCTCTGGAGCCAGCACCGCAGACAGTGCTGAGGTTTGAGGGTAGAAATAACAAATTAGGAGTGAGGGGCCTGATGGCCATTTAGTTGAACTTCAGGCCCAGAGATTTGGGGAGAGACAATTCTTAGAATTTTCTGAAACCTGAAATTTTCCAATTATGCCTCAGTAAAGAAAGTTAATAAACATAATCCCTTTAGTATGAGGCATTCTTGTTTATGGAACAAATAATTGCTTTTTATTCATGAGGCTGCAAAGACTAAGATGAAAGCATAGGCCAACATTGGCTTCACCTGGTAAAATTAAGATAAAGGATCGAATGTCTTTTGAAGTGCAAATAGAATATTTGTTTTTGATTCATTTTCTTTGCAAAAAGTATCATGTTTTGCAAGGTTTTTACACCAGTCAAGCTAAGAACAATTGAAGTTCTATCCTGTGTCTTTTTTTCTTTTTTTTTTTTAACACAATGTTAGCAACATTTTACGTTTGTCCTCACAACTGAATTTGCTACTTAAATTTACAGGTTTAGGGAAGAAACACAGGAACTTTGCTACAGAGGGCTAAAAATTAGATAATACCAGTAGTCAGGAAAGAGAAGTCATAGGGCTCCCTGGCGTCAATAATTGTCTGACTGGAGTATTTAGCTGCTGGCCAACTGTTGTGCTTCTACACTGACCAGTCATGTGCGTGTTGGTAACTGTGTTGGTTTTTATTGCTGCCTAACAAATCCGCCCCAAACCGACTGCTTTAAAGCAAGCAGTCCTCTCCTGGTGTCCGTGGATCGGACCAAGAGTGACCCAGCAGGATGACTCTGGCCGGTGTCTCTGTCAGGTGGCAGGTAAGGTGCAAGTGGGCTGCCGTCATCCGAAGGCGTCACTGGGCTGGAGGATGTGATTCCAAAATGGCTTCTTCACGAGGCTGTTGACGGGGGCTTTAGTCGTGCGGACCTCCCCACAGGACTGCTGGCGGGTCCTCATGACGTGCCAGCTGGCTTCCTCCAGACTGAGTGCTGGAGCCTTGATGTCTTTTATGACCAGCCTGGAAGTTACACAGTGTTATTTCTGAAACACCTTATGGGCCACAGACGTCCGTTTGGTGCAGCGTGGACACCACGAGGCAGAGATTGTTGGGGCGCTTGCGGAGGCTGGTCCCACAGTTAGGAACACTTTAAAGGAAATGTCCTGGAGCCCTGTGATTATAAATTCCATTAACACCATCACTACCACCACTGCTGCCCCCAAGCGTGCTGTTTAGCATGGACTGGTAGGGCCCGCCCCATAATACTAGAGGGACTCCCCTTACTTGGGGAGTTGAGTTGCAGGAACTTAGAGGCTACCTCCCAGGATTCAGGGACAAAGGCCAGCCAGATTCTTTATTGTCCAGAGACCAAATGAGTTAATGTCTGAAACGCGGTAGGAATGTTTGCTAAATAAGTAATACATTCTTAGTCCACTCTGGAGATGTCAGACCGGAATTCGTATATCTACTGAGCATTGCTATCTTATAAAAACAACTAACTCTTGGGTAAAAGAGCACTTGCCAAGAGGACTTTTGCTGGATTTTTTGTGATGTTTCTGTTTTAGGCCCCTTTTTAAAATCTAGAAAACATAATGAACTGTACTTTTCTGCCAATACCTATCTTGGAAGTGAATAGGTATGCTGCCAGGAGGTCTGGGGTTTAGTCCTGGCTTCCCTCCTCATCAGTGGTTTGACTCCAGGAAAGCCCTGACCACCATGACCCTCAGTCCTCCCAAGCGGGCGTCGGCCGACTTGCCCTGGGACCGTCTGTCACCATGGTCTTTCTGCGCGAAGAAAACCTTCCTTCCCTCTCTCGACTCCCCTCCTGCCTCCTGTCCACTGGTTTTCTTTTTTTAAATCTCAAGTTAAAAAAAAATCGTGACCTCCATTCAGATCAGATCTAACAAGCTGTCTTGTGGGGAAGTCGGCACCTTGGTTCCTTCGGTGTTACGCCCCACATGATGATGGCGGTTCAGGTGGCCAGAGCCTGCACGCCGTAGGTGTCACAGCATCACTGCGGTAGTGGTGACTGTCAAAAAGCATGATGAGAATGCTGTAGGCTGGTAGAGCACAGTGGCTGGAAAGTGTTTTTATTCTTGTTCTCACTGTTTTTTAAAAAACGGTTTGTCTAAATATTTGTTGTTCAGTGGTGATTTAATATAAATTTATAACTAGCATTTACTGATTGTAAGATATGTATAAGACTCTATTCCCAAGGTAGAGTAAGACAGAAACCCTTATAGCTGTAACTATATCTACACTTACATCTGTATCCATTATGTGTTTGGCTATTGATAGCTAGATAGGTGGTTATAAACAACTAAATATATAAAGTCCAATGGAGTGGACAAAATATGAACAAAATCTTGCAAGTCTCATTGATTATAATAACAGGAAAATGTTACTGGAGCTTGAAAAACGTTGCTTTTATTTTTTTCCTCAGAAAGAACTTAACATTAAAAATATTCTTTATGACTTGAATTTCTTATATCCTTTGTATCCAGAGGTTGGCCTTGCAACTACTTTATACTTGAAGACATCCATTTTCTACGTGACTCTTGGGAGGTAGGAAAGGGTCCTGCCCACTCGTATGTTTGGCAAATACTGGGCTATTTTTCCACAGATAAGAAAACAAAAACCCAAATGTCTTGAGAATGTCCAATGCTAAGGAAGAGCATGCAGCATTTTTCAAACGTGTTTGCACATACAGTTCTCTTTTTTAGTGGAATATCCATTCCTGGGGAATATCCATTCGCACAGAATACCGAATAGGGCAACAAATGCTCCCAAACAGACTAACGCCCGCAACCCAAAAAGCACATCTCAGAGCGGCCCCTAACCAAAGGCACACAGGACGGAGAGTCTCACACGGAAAGGATTTGACTTGTATTTTCTAAGTAGTTCTTAATACTTCGGCTACTTTGGTACCTGCTTAGTATTTTTTGAAAGACCAGCAATGTAGACTAGATAATAGATGTAGCATAAAACAATTATGAAAAGTGAAAACATCAGCAGGACTTTGCAAGAGTCCGATGCTGGACGAGGACGCGGAAATACAAAAATGGACATAGAGCTTTATGTTTTATGCAGAATATAACAATAGATGCTCCTAGTATGGCCGTGACATTAGGGAGAAGTTAAATTATATTCATAACCTTCAATAAGAGCACATTTTTTTTGGAAAATAATCTGTAAAAAGTGATTTTAAAAATCTTTTGTTTAAAATTTTCGTTTTGCTGGTAAATGTCTGTTCTCTGGAAAATAAATGCCCACAAAACGCCTCCTCCCCTGCCGGCTTGTGGAGGGGCTGTAGCCATGACGTGGATGAAAACACACCATGACCGGGAATGCGGGGACACCTATCAACTCTGTCATATTGGATTCAGCTTTTCAATTTCTCTGACTCTAACTTTTCTCTGGTATAAAATAGAGATGGCACTGCCTGCCTCACAGGATTATTATGAAAGTAAAATGGGACCAAACATGTGAAATCATCTAGCACTTGCTTAGAAAATAGAAGACTGTAATAAAAGTTCTTGAAAAATAATTAACTATTGTTATCCGAAGTCTAAAAAGTCTCTGGATCATTCGATTTTCCCAGACCTCGGTCTGTGATGATCCAGCAGGCTCCAAGGCTGTAGAGAAAGCGACCTGTAGTTAGCGGGACCGAACACTAAAGGACGGTGGGAGGGTGAGTTCCGAGGAAAGTAAGTGGGTTTAGCAATTACTGGTGATCTTTGAGACAATATCACGAGTGGTGAGGATGGAGGCCGGATTGTGGGGGTGTGAACACTGTCAGTGGACTCCTTTAAGGAGCGAGGTGGAGAAGGGGAGCGGGGCATGGGACAGGAGGCTGGAGGATGTTAGGCAAAGGGCTTCATGTTTTCCGAGTGGAGCAGATGAGGTCCTTCCATTTCCTGAAGGTCAGCAGCAACACAGAGCGAGACAGTGGAAGGGGCGCAGGTCTGAGCATCAGATCGGTTTCCAGTTGAGGCTCCATCACTGACTGACACAGGACCTTGGGCGGGATCGTCAGCCTCTCCACGTCCCCGTGAAATGGAGGTGCTAACGCTGCTGTGTCTTCTTCATGGCCTGTGAGTGAAGCTCCAGTGCACCTGAGATAAAGCCCGTGAAAACGGCTTGAAAAAGAGAGCGTTATCTGTTCAGAAGATGGTCTCTCCGTGTCCAGGATGCTCATCCTCCCGGCGGTGCTGGGGGCATTCTTTGCCTTTCGTGCAGGGAAGTCCAGCTCCCCACGTGCACACTCAATCAAGCGGCGTGGCCAGAAATGCCAGGGCCCTGGACAGCCTGGCCAGGCCCTCCTCCCGGCGCCTGGGGCGGCCTGCCTCGGTCTCTGGGCATCACTCACCAGCTGCCACTTGGTCCACCAGCTCTGCGCCCCTCACCTGGCACAACTTAACACTCTCTCAGCAACCTTCTGTCTGGAAAAGGATCGCCTGCTCTCCATTTTCATCGAGGGAAAATGGCACCTCCTTCAGGCCCATATATGTGAGGAGGAAAAAAAGACTATTTAGAAAACTAGTATCGCCCTGGCTGGTGTGGCTCAGTGGATTGAGTGCCGGCCTGCGAACCCAAGGGTCGCCAGTTCCATTCCCAGTCAGGGCACATGCCTGGGTTGCGGGCCAGGTCCCCAGTAGGGGACGTGTGACAGGCAACCACACATTGATGTTTCTGTCCCTCTTTCTCCCTCCCTTCCCCTCTCTCTAAATAAATTAATTAATTAAATATTTTTAAAAAGAAAAGAAAGAAACTTAGTGTCAAATACGGCTTTTCCAAACCATCTCGTGCTTTGAACTCTGTGGTATCAACAGTCAAGTTATTATTATTTCTTTTTAAATTTTGAGTAGAAGGGCTATGAAAAACTTCAACCTGAGCTTTAAATATAACCCCTTAAATTCTGATTTAGTTTGTTCTTTAGCTTTTGAATTTATTTTTTGGCTCAGTTTGCAAGGAAAAAAAAGACATTTTCCAAGAACTGTAAACTCCCCAATAAGAACATAAGCAGCTTAGAAAGGAAAACTCCGCAAAGACTCTAACAGTTTGTTCTCTGATTTAGAGATTTCATTCCTCAGCCGGGCTCCACGCAGCACCTGGGCCTGGGGATGAACAAGGCTGTGGCGCACAATGAACTGGGGCACAGAGGGAGGTGACTGCAGTCCGGAACGGTGGGCGAGCGGCAGCATTGTGTGTGAAATCCAGGAGCAGCACAGAGGAGTGTCAGGGAAGCCTGCTGTCCCGTGGGGGTCGGCCGTGGCCCCTGGTGAGGTCACAGCCTGCCGGTCAGGCGGGAGGCTTTTAGCAAGTGGGAGCTACTGCTATTCCAATGTGGGGGTGGGGGGTGGGGTTGGCCCAGAAGGGCAGAGTGACCAGGATGACTATTTATTTGGCTTTATTCTTTCTTTATTTTCTTTACAGCTTGATTGGGGTAAAATTGATAGACAGTGAGCTGCACATATCTAGTATGTTTGGACACATTTACGTACCTTCCGAACCACCAGCACAGTCAAGACAAGCAGCATCCCCTGCGCCCTGACCCTTTCTTTGTGTCTCCCGGTTACCTTTCCCTTTTGCGCTATTGCTAGAACTGAGTGCACCAAGGCGGGGCGTGCTCTCTCTGGAGCAGCTCATGGATTCAAGGGTCACTTAAACTAAAACTGTCACAGGCTGGCCGTCCTGGTCACGGTCACCCTGCCAGCAGGGAGCATGGGCTTGGCCCTGGGACAATGACACCTGGAGGAACTTTCAATCACCTGACGAACCTCCCTTTATTTACACAGTGGGCTGGTGCAAATGGGCTGGACAGGGTGGAGGGACCCATAGAGTAAACAGTTCGGAGGTCAAAATAATGAAGAGAGAACACGCTTTTAGGCCTCTTTTCACAACCAGGATTTCTGAAAACTTTTCGGGCTGTTACTTCCAGGGGCACATGCAGAAGTCGAGTGAAATTAGACATGGCAGTGCCCTTACCTGTACCTGTGTAAGTCATTCCTGTTCTAGAGGACTGATTACGGGTTGAGAAACTGTGAGCCGCTAGCATTACTAAGGGAGACACAAGACCGACCTTGGCAGGAATTTTGCTTCCAAGTCTGAGGAAAATTGCCTCAGACATGTTTTACCAAGTGCAGGGGCTGCCTCAAAGGGCAGGAAAGAGCTGACCAGTGAACTTCAGAGCCTTTACGGACTGTGCCAGGGCAGTGAGGGGAGGGGATAGTTGCTATATTTGAATCAAGAAAAAAAAATGCCCCCAGTTAGCTATGCCACTGCCGTCTCCTTTATGAAACCAATACCCTCGCTAAAGAGCAGGCTTTGCCGTCACACAGACCTGGGACTGAATCCCGATTGGTCACCCTCCTGAGGAGTTTGGATGAATTATTTAACCTTGCCAAGCCTCACCTGGCTTACTCTAAAGTGGCATCATAATGGTGGTTTTTCTCATAAGATGAGGATTAAATAAACTGATGGTTGCAGAGTTGCTGGTACCTCTTCTTCTCACTACTTTGAATAATAACCAAAATGATATGCAGAATTCCACGAAGCTTCTGCAACGTGAGAAGCCACAGAACACAAGTGTGACTCCATCGTTCTCGTCAGTGGGTTGGGTAGAGGGGAGGGGCCCGCGGAGGGCTTTCCGGAAAGGTCACCTGTTGTCCCCTCATCAAATGCATATGGCAGATTTGGGAGAAGCTGGTGCATCAGCTGAGAGGACCTCGGGCGATCTGGGAAGCCCGCATAGCCGGCTGGGGCTGGGGGGGTGGGGAGCGGGGGCGGGGTGGCTGTTCCGCTGGGTGGCTCTTCGGGGAGCCAAGCGCAGTCCCTCTGGCCTCACGGCAATGTTTGGTGGTTTGCTTTCTGCATGTCAGGCTTTGCATTTCACTCTCGCGGGACTGAATGTAGCGATGTAGAATGGCAACAGTTCTGACCCACGTGGAGGACCTGGCTGCCAAACCACAGTCCTTTTTGGCAGCCAGTCCAGGAAGCCAGGCCTCAGCCCCTGGGATAAACAGCCCCGACATCAGGGGTGGTCAATGACCAGCAACTTCCCGTTTTTTGCCCCAGCTTGCAACTTAGGACCAAGCAAAGGGAGACAAATACTGTGTGCTCTCCCAGCCAACCGCGTCTTTGTGGGGGTGCCAGTTTGAAGTGCCGCACCCACAGCAATGGTGGCAGGAGACCCGCCTGGGGCTGGGTGAGCGCACGCGCACTCACTCTGCATCCTCACGCGACAAAGTCACCTGCACTCCCCTTGCGTCCACCCAACAGCAAAATCACCTCACAGCACATGCCTCAGGTCGGACTCGGTATCACGGGCCGCCCGGCTGTGCATGCGTCCTTACAGTAGCACCGTGGAGGTGGCGCGGTTGCTACCTCTACTCTGTGGGGGAGGACACCGAATCCAGGGTGGTTCAGGGAGTCATGCTCTAAACCAGTAACCGCCAGGGTACTGGGTTTGTCAGCTCCACCACCCGCCTGCCCACCTCTCTCTGTAGGTGGTGAGGGGAGGGCAGACCCTCTGCAGGTGAGGGTACCAGACTCGGGTTCAGAGGAGTTAACATAGCTGGCTTGAGCCTGCTGTCCTTACAACGGCCTGCTTGGCTCGTGGCGAGCACCTGGGAACTTGGATTTTAGGACAGTTTCTACCACCCTAACTGATAAAAGGGGCTCACTGTGCCTAAAACCCAACCAAAATACAGTTTATCGCTGAACACCTGTTGGTGTGTGACAGAAGATGCCTGTGGTCAGCCCCCCATAGAAGCCATGGGCACAAGTCTGCAATGAGCTTCTCTTTTGCAGGGCGCTCCCTGGTTTGATGCCGCAAGGGTCAGGCATGACCTGTGCGGCCCCCCTGGGAGAGCACTCTTGGAATCTCTGCCTGGTCTCACTTGGCCATTGCCTATCACCTTACCCATTGCTCATTTTGTTTTGTGTCTTCACTATAAAGATGACTGTCTTTTGAGCCCTTTTAGCAAATGGCTGAACTTCAGGGTGATCTTGCGGACCCCTAAGAGCCTTATCAAATGGTAATTTTTACAAGAAAAGGGACCTTTTTGGAAGCCACAGCTGGCTGGTAGCAGGGACAAGTTTTTTGTTTTGTTTTGTTTTGTTGTTTTTGGTCTTTTTAGACAGAGAGGAAAGGAGAGAGAAAGAGAGGGAGAGAAACATCAATGTGTGGTTGCCTCTCATGTGCTCCCTACTGGGGACCTGGCCTGCAACCCAGGCATGTGCCCTAACTGGCAATCAAACCGCGGACCCTTTGGTTCACAGGCCAATGCTCAGTCCCCTGAGCTACACCAGCCAGGGCCAGGGGCAAGGTTTAAAAAGGAACAGGATAGAGTCAGTGCAGAAACTGTCACATCCTGAAAACTAAGGAGCCAAGAGAATTCCTGCCTGACTCCAGTAAACACTCAAGTGGAGCTATGTGCTGCTGAGAATGCTTGGTATGTTCTTTGAAGAGTAAATCAGACAGGAAGTTAATTAGAAAATGCAAGTGAGGAAAGTTAAAAAAAACAAAATGAGGAAAATTTGTAATTAATCATTAAAAATTGGAGTGCTCAGTTTTGGGCACCAGCTCTCCTGTAAATTAGTCAGATATATGTTCTACTGATGGGAATATTTTTTAGATCCTTAAAGCAGTTACATCTCTGACTAGAAGAAGAAAGATCACTTATATCAACACAGAAAAAGATTGCTTTAGGTCTAAAGTAGCCATTTTCAAACTTTATTGCCAACATCAAAAGACTAATAAGTAGGGAATGCATATTTGGCCAAAAAAGAAAATATATGCACTTTAAAGTAAAATATATAGTGTTATTTTTCATAGACTTTAGTGGAGAGAGAGGAGCTATAAGTATGCAAGTGTGGATAATTTTTCAATAAAATATTGCTTATTTAATAATCACTTCATAAGGAGGAAATGAGTTGTTCTACATGAAGCTACAAATTGCCAAACAAATGTCAGGTATTGTTACTACCCCCTGATCACTGGACATAGGTAGATAGATGCAGTGGAGACATGACATCTGCTCTGCAAAATACAGGAATTTCCCCTCAGGCCACTTTGGTTGGTTTGCTGCATCCCAGAAGAGCGATTAGGTCCCCTTGAGGGAGCGTCATTGGTTGGGTGCTTGACTATGAACACATCATTGGTGTTGTCTGACCCAGGGGGTCAGGATGATTCGAGTCTTCCTTTTTTCTGAGTCCCAGCATTTTAGGGAAGGGCTTTAGAACCGCTAAACATGAATGGAGCTCAGTGTGTGGTTGCAGTTTGATCCAGAAACCTCAGAAATTGAGGGCCGGGGGTTTAGGGATTTGGATCAATACCAGGAGGATTTTGTATATAACTCAAGTAGTAGTGATGGCTCTTTACCTCGACATGGAAACCGTACACTTACCAAAAGAGAACAGGAAAGTATCTTGGAAAATGTCTGAATGCATGTGAGAAGAATGGCTAATGAGAGTAAAGATGGCAGTTTAAGAGGTTAGTGAATTTTTCATTAAAATTATACTATTTTAAAATCCTCTAGTTTGTAAATAATTGATTCTGATTTCTAGTGCTCTTAGTTTGTGAACGAACTTAACAGTCGTTTTAATACTTCTAAGTTTGATTTTTTTAATCAATAACACTTTTTCATTGTTGCTAAGTGACCGACCACTCAAAACCCAGATAGGCGAACTTCTTTCATTGCTAATGTGAGCAAACACTGTGTTTGTGAAATATTTCTGCAATAAAATTCACCAGAAGATTGTGGAAAGCTGCTTCTTTTATTATCTTAATTCTGCATTGTCTAGTAACATCTCTGCCTATTCTAGAGAACTATTTCTCTCCATTTTCTGACACATCCCCTCCTGCTTTTGTCCTTGAATGGGGAGCACTCCCTCCATGTCTTGCACACAGTCACATCTGTTACCTCATCTCTCCAGGTGTCTCCCTGGGAGGAACAGGATAAGACTAGGATTATCCTCTTACTAAGCAGGATTTTAAAAAATTTCAGTTACCCGAAAATGACTTGGAATGTTACATACAGTAATATGCATTATTTTAATTTCTGCAAAAGAAAATTGCGGTAGAACATAGATGGTGTTCAGAGTAAAATGTCTCCTTTTGTGAAGAAAAAAACATGCACAATACAGCCAATGTTGAATGGCTGGAGAAAAAGCAGTGCTTCGGTGGCCTAGCCGCTCACGAGCTACCAGTCACTACAGCCAGAGGAGGTGCCCGGTGTGCAGACGTAGTGACCTGGAAGAACCTAGCTTTTGTTTTCCATATATAGCCACTACTTAAAAAAATAAAAAACCAGCACATGAATTTATTGGTATTAAAGTTTTCAACAAAGTCAGAACCTTAAAAAAATGGAAAAATTTAAAGCATGTTTTAGTATGAGTAGAACACCTTAATGAGCATTTAGAGCGGATAGTATAGCATTTATTTCATTTTTTAAAGTTTTATTAAAAAATTTACAAAGCATCCCTGGCTGGTGTGGCTCAGTGGATTGAGTGCCGGCCTGCGAACCAGAGAGTCACTGGTTCGATTCCCAATCAGGGCACATGCCTGGGTTGTGGGCCAGGTCCCCAGTAGGGGGTGTGTGAGACACAACCACACATGGATGTTTCTCTCCCTCTCCTTCTCCCTCCCTTCCCTTCTCTCTAAAAGTAAATAAATAGAATCCTTAAAAAAAAACTTACAGTGCACATCAGTGTATGTTTTATATAACATCAGTGTAAATTTTGCACCAGAAAAAGCAAATGAAAAAGCACTGAGATTTTCTATAAGAATGTGTGTGTATTTATAGGGGAGAAAAACAAATAACCTCAGGGTTAAAAAAAGCAATACTGTGAATTTAAAAATAATTTCCTTGAACAGAAATGAAATCACCAGCTCTCCAAGCATACCATTTTATTCACTTCAAGGAAGCAAATTCAAAATGTGTGTAAACCAGCCTAGTTGAGTATAAAGTAGGCAGGGTCACTTTATATTCACTCTGTAGTTTTCTCGACGTTGTCTATTACTTAATAGGTCTCCATGCTGTTGGGAGAGTAATGGCAGGAGTTGCAGGCTTTAAAAAAGTTGGATAATCTTCATCTAACTGCACTGTAAATATACTACAAACATATTAGTAATATTAATAGGGGTTTCTTGAGTTTAATGTAGATTTCCATACATTAGTGAGTATATATATATATATATATATGTGAACACACGCATTAAAGAGTTAAGTACTTGAGATCCACGCTTGGCTCATAGTAAGGACTTGATATTAATTAATTAGCATTCTACCTGTATATTGTTTAACTGTATTTATTACATAAGTCATGGCGAATCCTGCTCTGTGAGTTACAAATGGAGGAAGCTCCTTGTCAGGGCGAACTTTGGACTGTGGTGCTGTGTATTTCAATCGTGTATGTGCTGATAACCATTACATGCTGGAAGGTCATGGACTCTCTCAGCACTGCCGCTTAATTTTGACACCAGCTTGCCCGGGAGGAGAAGAAACATGACATGAATAATTGATATAAAACAACCAAAAAGAGGGATCCTACGAACATGTTGTCTGTTTTGTACTACCAACTATCAATTTTACTTTTTCTCCTTTAACATAAATGTAGATTCTTGCTGATTGTATCATTTGGTTTCCTTATTAAACCATTTCCTTTTTAAGTGTTCTAGCCTTTCTAGCAAGAGAACACAATTTAATGGGTGTTAATTATGGGGATAAAAATATAATTTAGCCTATTCATTTTAATAATAAGGGTGTGAGTGGAAGCGGTGGGCAGCTTCTGACATGACCCCCCACAAATCCCAGTTCCTGGCATTTGTGTTCTGGTGTCAGCCTCTCCCCGCGAGTCTGAGCTGGACTTCACAGAAAAAGGTGAAAGTGATGCGTTGTCCCTTCTGGGTGTGGGTGGCTCGCGTTCTCTTTCCTGCACACTCTCCTGCTCTCTCACTTCCTTCCCTGTCATGAGATGCTCTGTGGAGAGGCCCCTGCGGCACGGAACGGGGTGGGGAGGGCTGCCTAGCCCACAGCTCAGGAGAAACTGAGGCCTGGGGCCTGTCGCCAGTCACCGGAATGAGCGTGGACATGAGCCCTTCCAGGCAGGGCCCTGAGGAGACTGAAGCCCTGAGTGGTGCTCGGAGCCACAGCACTGGCTCAGCTGGCCCACAGAAGCTGTCAGGTCAGGAGTCTCATCTCAGGCCGCTGGCGCACTGGGGTAATTCGCCGCACAGCAATAGATAATTGAAACAGTGGGCCCAAGGAAGAGCTGAATATTGATGGATGAATTGGGGTCACGGAAACATATCATTTGGTTCATTTAACTCTAATTATAAGAGATAGTGTATAGAGATAGGTATTAGATAGATTAAGATATCTTAAGAGAGAGTGAAACGTTTCTGAAGAGTCACAAAGAATTCTACGATAATTTTGAGCATACAGTATTTTTGTGATACTTCTGTCTCCCTCCACTCCACACCCACGTCCTACTTATTTTGCACAGTCACATAACTATGACAGTGGAATGTTTTCATATAATTACTCACTAGCCAAATGACAAAAATAAAATAATTCGACAAACATGCTTTGCAAGCCATAGCTCCAGGCTATGTCCTATCAAGGAAGGTGACACACAGCATAGGTTTTGAATCCATTCATTCCCCATGAATAAAGTTATTTCCCACGGGGTGTTGCTGGCAGAGCACTCCTTTGAGATGATGGGCCTGGGTCACACCAGTCGGGACACACTCCATAGCACTGGGCAGCGAGGACTGCCACAGTCACGTGCACTAGGTTGGCCGGGAGTCGTCACAGAAAACTTGCTTTGAACTTACATGGTAGAACTTTTTCCCTGCTTTTGCTCACCCTAAGTAATTTATCATTCAAGAAGCATATTGGGGGCTGGTGTAATTCTGGAAACTGCGTGTCAGTGGCACGTGTGCTGCTAGGAGCTCGCCATACTTTCCCCCTGCACCGTAGGGGCAGCAGGTCCAGGTGAGGACGTGGGTGAGGAAAGTGAGGCAGAGCCATGTCACATTAGCGCAGTCTGTCTCAGGAACGAAGTGGGATTCAGTCCTGTGTCTGTTGTCACTTTTTTCTGGGTCTAACTTCGTGGTTTTCTGCCAGTTTGATGGCTCTGGTTTGAAATTATTCTGTTAAAGTGTTGCGGTTTTCATATTCTGATGAATGCAGCTGATTTTAAATAATTTAGCTGTTAGCTTTAGAGCACTTTTTGGATGGCACAGTTTTTTGTTTTTTGTTTTTCCCTTATGCTTCTGTATTTAGGACACTCTAATTAAGTGTTTCAACCCGAAGCAGGAGGGTAGCTCAGGTTATCTTGTGGTTTGGCGTATTGGCTTTTCAGATAAAGCGGTTTCATGGAGGGGGAAGCTGAATTTAAGAGAAAACATCCGCTAATTTCAATGACCATGTTAGTGTGGGTCTGTTAACAAAGAAATCAAGTGTTGATTGGTTTTCAGTTTCAACTCTTGTTGGATCAATACAAGTGGTCAAGATAAAATAGAAAGAAAGTTACTCACCAGTGCCAGAATCGGACCTCGTAATAACTGGTTTGTACTTTTAGAGTTGAGTGTTATGGATATTTTTAACCTTATTGCTATGGACAATTGGATAAACAGAGCCTATTAAACCACAAGTCAAATTTACTTACTTTCCGGGTATCGATTGGTCTGTTTAGAGAGAAACAGATCCTGATTATCTGTTATTTGCTCAGATCATTTGTAATCAGTCAGATGTAGCAAGTTTCCTTGCATCCGGACCCATGTAATTCTAAGTCTCTTTCCCCCCCACCCCCAAAGGCTTCTACTGGTTTTTACTTTCAGGTGTGTTTAAGAATTCATTGTTTCCAACATTACATAAAACATTACCTGCTCTAAGTGACTTGACAGTGATGGAAGAGAATGGCCAATTATTTTTAATACATCTAACATTAGACTTATTACTCTGTTAGGAAATCACCCAGATAAAAACTCTATTTTTTCACAAATAAGAACAAACTACTGGCATGCACTTTTTTAAGTGCACTTAAAAAACAAAGCTCTAAGAAAAAAGTGTGCATCGGCTACTGCATTGTTTTTCAACCTTTAGAGGGAAAGGAAAAATGTGTCAAAAAGATTGTCTTGAGATGTTTGCCAAGTCTGTCAGAGGTATGGGAGGTTGGATCAGGAAAAATTCATCTTTCATAACTTTTGTGTGAAACTGGCTATAATCTTATGGATCAGTAACCCTTCCTGTGTATTAATTTTTAATATGAAAAATGTATTCATTATTACAAAGTTATGTTTATTTTAGAACAGAATAGAAAATTAGTCTAAGAAACCTATAATACCACCTCCTAAAGATTAACCTCTAACCCTTTGATTGTTTATTACATATCTTTTAGAAAAACAGACACAAGTTCTTAGCCATGCTGGTATCGAGAGTTATGCTGTTTTACTCCGATTTTAACTTTTTAATGCAACAGTCTTTGTGAACGCATTTCTTTTCAATGGCTGTGTCACTATTATTCTCGGTGGCTCATTAGTATCGCGCGACATGGGTGGACCATAGACTGTTGAAGCAGCTGGTGGGTTGGCCATTACTCTGTTGTGAAGCAGTCCTGAGATAAACTCCCTTATTCCTGACATTTTTGAGCCCTTATTCAGTCCTTTCTTTAGGATACATTCCTAAAAGTAGAATTTCAGGATTACCCCAAATTTATTTTATCAAGTGAAAATTTGTGTTACCTTGAAGGACACTTTCAGGACCCTTGTTTGCTGTTCGATCGTTTGTGCTGTGGGATTTGAACAGAGGTTACTTCACAGGTGCACCTGTGTCTTGGATGACCGCAGAGGTCACCCAGGGAATCAGATACTGTCCCCCACCCCCACTCAAATGTTTCAGTCAGGGTCAACCTGTATGTGACTGGAAGAGGAAAGTGGCCTGGAGTTAATGCTTGCAACTCTAATGACATTAAACATTAAAGTCAAGCCTCTTTCTTTCCTTTGTACCACCAGCTGCTTTCCAAAAGTGACTTGATGTCCATGGGAGACTCAGTAGCCTTTGGTCGTGTTTCCTCCACGGTTGAGCAGTGGGTCACGGCCCTTTGCTTGGTGTGTTTCCTTTTCCCAGTCTGACCTGTTGGTTTCACATAGTTGCCTTTTTATACTTATTGAATTGGTTTATGTCAAATAGTGACTCTTAAGAAATCTTGGAGTCAAAATGACACATGTAAAGTATTTTGATCCTGTTTTATTAAGGTGGTAAGTATTTCTGCTACTATATTCTTCCTGCCCAGGGATCATGGTGTAGGTCACATGTGGATGTACCAGGGTTTGTGTAGTAGTTCGTATTTTTTGTGAACATATTTTCATGTTGATGGACATGTCATCACCATTGACATTCTTGAAGGCTGTTGTAATCAGGCTTTTAGAAAACCATTTAGCTTTGGTCTAAATATGTGAGAATATTTCTTTCTATGCCCTAGCATTTTATCCATAGAGGAAAAAAGGCAAAAAAGATTAAAAAACAAGATGCAAATAATAAAAGTTGAAAGAAATTTTTGTTTTAAAAACTGCTATGATTGCTTTGAAGATAAACTAGAGATGACAGGCACCACCTAACCACGCACATGTTGCACGTAGGGGTGTGTGTTCGTATTCTGAACATTTAGGTCACCATCCCCACGTCAAGAAAGTTGTCACACCGGTCCACTGAGCCTTCTAGTTTCTACTTTGTCAGACTGAACTTGTGCATTTCAATCAATGATATCTATATCTATACCATCTCATTGTGTATAACATAGTCTATAATATATAATGTAAATTTTATAAATTTCATTGTGGCTACATTTTATAACATATACTTTTGTCTTAGTTAAAGGCTGATCACAGTTTGGTAAGCTAAGTATTCACCCTTTTCCAGTGTACTATGTTGAAAGGATTCTTTGACGATCTTTTAAAATCTGGACTCCCATTAAAACCCACGCCAGAAAAGCTCATGCATTAGATTCTTTGCATCTGGTTTGACTCAGTGAGAATTTCAGCTTGCTAATTGGGTAGATGCCTTCTTTTGTTCTTTCTATAGAGCTTCTCATCCTCCATTGTGTAAGGAGTAATTTTCAGCATAATTATTATTCAATTGAGATGTATTTTTAAAAATTGTAAATAAAGAGAACTTTATGACTTTATTACTTTAAATAAAAAGAACTTTTATTTGCTGGGTTTCATGAATGAAATACCTCAAATATGTTCTCTTTATTCACTTTAATTAATTTTAACTGTATTGAATCATCCTTTTATATTAGTGATATCATTCTCCAAAGCAATTCAAATGAGACTAATAAATTTAATTTAGTTTTCCCCAACACATATTTGATACCAAATTATATTTTTATAATTATGTAGCAGTTATATGGCTGATTCAGATCTCAATGTAGGAGGGTTAGATTAATCTTTTCTGATGAGGTTTTTTTCTTTTATCAGAGAAGAAACTTCTATATAAAGCCGGACTGTTAATATTCATTGTTTTTCTTTAATTGGTAAGTACAATTTAATTAGTGTTAATAAGGGTCAGCATCACCATCTGGCCTATAAAATAAGGCTACCTCTGGAGGGGAAGAAATAATGTAATTTCTAAATTCACGGTAAGAGTTTCCTTTTAACACCATTTATTTCATTATGATGTCAGTGGGAAATACCATTCTTTGAGAGTCAGTTTTAAAAATGTTTCATAGTTAAGGCTGGCTCAAGTGCTGTGATATAACGCGGTTTCAGCAGCTTGAAGAAAGCGCTGAGCGATGTCTGAGAAGTTAGAGACGCATCACAGCTCCGGTTTGCTGGCTCCCGTTACTTTAAAAATTGCCACCGCTCTTTGCCGCTCCATCTCCTCTGAGCATTTTATTTTTAATCTCTTTTTAACCCTGAACTGTGTAAGTCTTGCCTCTCCAGGGTTTCTGACTGATCAAAGGCACCAGCATCTTTTTTCCTCTACCGCTAATTCTCTCTACCGCAGACCCCTCCCCGGCCGAGCCCTACAGGTCCCCGGCTCCCGTCTGTGTTTTCACTTCTCTCTTCTGTGCCCTTTCCCGACCTCCTCCCGGCCCTTCTCCATCGGTGGCCGCTGTGAGGGGGCAGGCTCCTCTTGTGTCAGATTAAGTTAAAACTCCATTTTATAAGGCTGTTTTTAAAAAATTGCAGTTTGGGCTGTAATTCTTTGCTTTTTTAAACAATAACTCTTTTGGATGTACAGCAGAGCATAGGGAATGTTGTCAGTAATACTGTAATGACTGTGTCTGGTGCCAGGTGGGTATGAGAACCGATAGGGGATCACTTTGTAAAATATATCATTATCTGACCACTGTGCTATATGTCTGAAATGAATGTAAAATTATATTGAATGTCAACTGTAGTGGAAAAATAAAATAAAAAACAAAACAAAAAAATATCCCTTCTGATGGCTCCCACATTAATTGGGTGACATGAACTTTTATACTATCAGCCTCCATAATTTGGAAAAACAATTATATGTGTCTCAGACTTCTGGAGATTGTTAAATCAAACGTGTTTAAAAAATTTTAAACATAAGTGATTTTGAAGAGGGTGGATCTATGTATTCAGCTGGGAGAAACATTGAGAAATGCCCTCTGATGATTTGGTTTACATACTAGTGATTGGGTTTAATTTTAATGATTTATTTCATTAGTCTAGGCAATACAAGACAGTCTAGACTAGTCTAGACAATACAAGACAGAACTCTGATTGTGGTGGACAAGAGACAGTGCCGATAAACAATATTTTTGACGTTCTAAGAGCACTGCCCATTCTACACCTGGAAAAATGACTAGGGATTTTATAGATCTGTTTTCCCAGGAAGGGCAAGACAGGATTGCTTTTGGAAGATTTTAAAAAGCAGGGATCTGGGGGTTCTCCACTGAATTCCCCAAATGAACTCCCAGGGAGGGGCATGCTTTGAGCACAGTCCTCTGAAGGTTTGATGCAGTTGCAGGGATCACGTCTTAGACAGACACAGCGCCCCGCGTGCGGGGGTCATAGTTTTCAGTGAGGACAATGTCAAAGTGTGTATTCTGTCAGACGAATGCATTTTACTGCTGCGAGGTGGGACGCTGCGTTTTTCTTCTGGGTGACTTCTGAACTTGTCCTGAGGGTTAAGGTCTATGATAGGAAAAAAATAAAAATGAGCATTGCCACATAAGACTGGAATGGTTCCAAAAGCACATGTAGACAGTATATTTCTTCCTACAGTACTTCTGGATTCAGAAACTCCTTGGAGATATGAGGATATCCCAAGGGATCCTCTTTTCATCTCCAATCCGGATTGTTTGGAAAGTGTCTTAGCAGGAAACAATGACTTTTTTCTGGGAGGTTGGGGGTGGGGAGGGAACTAATGTTAATTCAACAACGCATCTATTTTTTCTCAGTCAGTGACTATCTAGTGAGCATCTACTGCCTGCCAGACATCCTTCTAGAGAATAGCAGTGAGTCACAAAGGCAGCAATTATTCTGACTCTAGCACCGCAGAGATATTCCTCTGGTTTCTAAACTTTATGTAAGTAGAATAGTTATGTCTTGGGTCAGACTCTCGATCTGCATTGTATTCTAGGGACTCACCCGTGTTTCTGTGTGTGGTAGTGGTTCGATCATTGCCGAATGTCATCGCATTGCATGCAAACGGCACGATTCATCCACTCCCCTATCGATGGGACCTTGCTACTGGTCTCTGGCTTCCGTAAGCTGTGTTGCCATGAACATTCTTGTACGTAGCCTTTGCTGAGCCTGTATATCCATCTCTTTTGGGATTATGTAGCGGAGGAAATGCCCGGAGTTACGGGGAGGATGTGCGTCCATCAATAGTCAGAGGCAAGAGGGAGTAGCTGTACCAGCTCAAGTTCCCGTCCAGCGATGTCCCCCGCCCCAAGCCATCTCCTGGGAATCAGCTGTTAAACATTTACTGACACATCACTGGCTTCAGTAGTTGTCTTACTACAGTTTCTAAACTGATTTTTTTTACCAACTTATACTCCCACCAACAATATATGAGAGTTCGTGTGGCTCTGCATTCTCACCAACATTTGTTACCTCGATTTTAGTTGTAGCCATTCTGATGGGTAGGTCTTAGACTATCATTTTGAATTACATGTCATTTGGAAATGTGTAGAGTTATTCAAATTAGCCCGCTGTCTGGATTGGTGAACCCAGACCTAACTTTTTGTGGGCAGATGTTTCTCAATGAAGGAAGGAACCATTGTACAAATAAAATTACACAAAACTCACACTATACGAGAGATGTCCTAATTCCACAGAAGGTTTGAAACACCCCTAAAGTTTGGATGATTATAGTTCCTTTAGAGATACTGGAAACTTTATTTGAAACTATCTTACTACTTCTTTTACGTATAAACTTTTGGATTAATTTTGATACCAAGTGAAATTTATCAATGCCCACAAATTTAAAAAAAACATGACATGGCGTGATGTCACCCTAAAGGGTGAATCTCTGCTCAGCTCCTACTCCTGGTGTGTAGTGAGCCCAGTGGGTAACAGATGGCACGAGCAACAGGGAGCTGCTGGCGCGGAGCCACATTGACTTCTCCATGGTCTTTCTGGGGGAGAGGGCACCTTCCAGCCACTGTCACAGCTGCTCGCAGCTTCTAACTGGTGATTTGTGCTGGTCACTGCGGCCGCTCCAGCTTTATCTAAGGTATCACACCAGGCATCTGGGTGATGCTGGAAGAGCTTAAAATAACTTGGTGCATTTGGATTTGAAAAGTTAAAAACTTTTTTATACTGAAACAGCATTTGCTACTATATTTGAAAACGATCTCTCTATCCAGTTGGACGAGCACAGTAATATGCTTTATGTTACATGTCCTATTATTTCTTCCTTAATTTAGCAATGAGAAGCCGACGAGGGGATATAGGAATATATAAATTCACACATTTTCAGAGACACATGCTATAAAGCATCAGGATACTACATCCAAGAAACAATCTGAATGTCACATTGATATGAAATGTGAAAGTGGGACAGGGGGAGAAACCAGTCCTAAGACCCTGATAATGAGAAGTGTATGGAAAACTGTATCTGGTGATTCTGGGTCTTGCCACTTTCGGGGGCCACCTTTAATTTATCTTTGGTGATAAAACGTTTTGCTTATCAAACTACATTGTATAAAGAAAAGTACAGGGCTACTCTGTTACAAAAGAGTCTGTGTTGGATCTGCAGTGCGACCTTTGCAAACACTTGTGTATTTAGGAAAATAAATGCTTATTGACATGGAGCTCTTTGGGACTTTAAAGCAGATAGGATGTATCAATGGTCTGAATCTAGAAAGCGTTCCAGGGGGTAAAGGGCAGTGAGCGTGAAGGAGCAGCCTGCAGATTCCGAGGTCCCCAGGAGGCAGTTCCGGTGATCTCACGCCTTGCCCCGCGAGCACACCGTCTTGCTTCCTATCTGGCCCCTCCTCATAGAGGACCTCTCCGCGGTGCCCTGGACCCCAGCTGGGCTTCCTGGAACGCAGCCTCTCCCTCTGCCCTGGGCCACGCCCCATCCCATCCGCACACAGGCATGCTCCTCTGTCTCTTGTCTTTGGGAGAAACAAACTCCGGACCTTCTGGGTCCCAATGCGCCTTTCGGCGTCTCCCATCCTTGGCTCCCCACTCAGAGCTGGATCCGAGGGAGAGAGGTGGGTCTCTGACTCCCTCCTGGCTCTCCTCCCACTCATCCCAGTGCATCTCTTGATGTCGAGTCTTCGCTCTTTACTGAGCCTGCTTCTGTGTATAGTGAACGACACACCGCCAAGGCCACTGACCGCCTTCTCCACTCACTTTTCTCCGTCCCTCCTGTCTTTGCGCACCAGGCTCCAGCCACACTGGTCCCCCTGCGGGCTGTTCCTGTTCCCTCCCGGGGGCCTCTGTGCTGCAGGGTCTTGGCAGGAGAGAGCCTCCCTCTGCGGTGGATCAGCTTTAAGGTCACACTCGGAGAGGCAGGTAGAGCAATGGGGTGGGATTTAACTGAAAGTCACTGCCCCGTTCTTCTCCACCGTAGCCCCTTGTTTTGTCTGCTTGGCCTTTGCAGTCTGTACACGCATGTGCTTACAGTCCTATGCTTCCCTTTTTTCTCTCCATCTCCCTCACGAAATATAAGCTCCGTAAAAACAGGGACTATATCTAACCATTGTTCACAGTGGTATCTTTTTAATGTAGACCTGTGCAAGCAAGGTATTATCTATTGATCAAGTTAAAAAGGGGCCAAATTAATTATAGTTTATGTTAATGTTACCATGTTTCCATGTTTTCATTCCAAGAAATTGGTCCTGTTTTGAATTTACATGGTTAAATGAAAGATGGTATTCTCAAACATGTTTTTAAAAACATTTTCATTTTTCATATATGTGATACTGCTATAAATAAACTGCCTTTTGCATTGAATTTTCATCCAAAAATTTTAGGTAACATTTTAAAAGTTTCAGAGTTCATCATAACACCCCCTTAAATGGAATCTGAGCATTTTTATTCAGTTTCAGTTAAGTGAAGGCCTGCACATTTATGCTCTGTGAGAGGTGCTGACCCCTCCTCTCTGGTCTCCTCCTGCCAGTTCTGACCATCATATTCTGCCTTCCTTAATGTCACGTCACCGGTCACTCCCCCAGATTCGCCTAGTTTCCACTTCCTGGTGTAACGGCACCCAGAAATGCAGAGTGATTTTGATGGCTTTTGACAGGGATAGCACTGGATAATCTTTTATTAATGTAATTAGCTTGTCTTAATGAAGGGTCAGACCTGAGGGGCATCTCCAGCCATCACTTGTCTGCACCCTTCGTGAAATGCTGTTAGTGTTGCCAGGTTCGCTCCCTCCCAGGACACGCGAATCCCAGCAGGACACTGTGACCTGGTTCTGCGCCTGGTGTGCACAGACAGACAGACAGACAGACAAGCGTTAGCCCCTAGGTCCTTGTGTTTTTGACTGGTTAATCTCTTCCACGGCTGCACGGTACAGATAGGGCTCCTATCCTGTTTTCATTTAATTCTCTCTTCTTAACCCCCGATTTTCTCTCTTTTTTCTTATCGCTAAAATCGAAGCATTATCTTCAAAAAGCTGTTGATAACTATTTCTATGTCTGGGAGGATTGGCCGATGCTGACAGGACATGAGGCTTTTCCATTTCCTCTTTCCTTTAGTGTACAAAGTCTTACAAAATAGTTTCTTATCAGTCAGAAATTGTGGCAGGCACAGAGAGTTATAGGATTGAAATAAAGAAAAGCTATCTCTCATGTACCGAGGAAGAGCTTGGGCTGCGAACGGAGGGCGGGGTGGTAGACAGGCCATGGAGAGCAAGAGTTGAGAACAGTGACGGAACAGGAGGAGCTGGGAATCGAAAAGGAAGGTTGAAAGTGTTGTGTTTGGTCAAATAACGAACACATGTTATACTCATTTGTATAGTTCTCGTCGTCTTGGTTTTACTCCTACCAGACAAACGCCTATCACTGCGTGGATCGTGTCCAAATTCAGCAGAGGACTGTCGTATTCCATGCGGAGGAAGACATGTGGGAACCCGGTGAAATGTTGCCTCGCTTTCATATGTTCCCCCCTTCTGATTCATTATTTACCAAGCCGGTTTCCTAAAACACGCCTATCATCTCACCACCTTAGTCTTTAAAAATGCACAGTGGTTCCGTATAGTTTGTTGCACGAAGTACAAGCATGCTCTCCCGACTGCAGCCACCGCCAGCGTGTCCCACGGAGTCCCCGCGCTTGCTCACTGCTGTCCCTGTGTTTTTAAACTTATTTCTGTGCCACGCGTATGTCTGTGATACCAACGGTAAGACCAGCGCTCACAGGCCCACACTCTCCGAGAGTGTTGCAGCTCTTTCACTGGAGTCAGATACACCGAAGAATCCGTCAGTTTAATGTGCGTGTGTGTGCTTGTCCTCTCTGGAAACCTTCATCCCCTTGCCCCAATCAGAACGTGCTCTCTAGATTTGCTGCTCAGCTGGAAGACGGGGGTGTCTTTTCAGTGCCATTACTGGAATTCAGTCCACTTAACGCCTGTATTTTGGGTCCTCTGTTTTCTGGATTTTACACTTTCCTCTCTCTTGGATTCTTCCCTGGCTTCTGTAGAACGTACTTCCAGCAACTTCTCGAGGAAGCATTTAGGAAGTAAATCTTTTGAGACTGTGCAAGTCTGTGAGATCTCTCTACTTTGACATGTGGAGGGTTTGGCTAGGTATGGAATCCTAGGCTGACACCATTTTCCCTCAGAATTATGTAGGCTTTTCTCTGCTGTCTTTCTTTACTCCGCTTGAGAAATCTGATGGCATTCTGATGACTGGTCCTTTGTAAGAGAGTTGTTTTTCTCTCATTGGGAGGTTTTAGAATCTGCCCTTTATCTGCTTAGTCAGAGTCTCTGTGGAGTGGCCTTGGAATCCGACTTTTATCATAAAAGGCATCCAGGGGTAACTCTTATTACTGGGACACCTGGAACCCACTGCCTCACAGGGCGCTAACTAGACACTTTAAAATCTTTAATTAAATAAATGTTAATCCTATAACAGATCACTGAAATTTGTTTCCTTAAAAAGGGAATTATGACAACGGTGATCGGGCTTGGGGAGGCGGAGTACGCAGTGATGTCTAGGTAATGATCTGTGGAGCTTTAGAGAAAGTTCTTCCAGAGCCTCTGCAGCACCTCTGCACAGAGGGTGAGTCAGTGAACTTTCATGTTTTTGTGTTACTTGCTCTTAAGTTCTAAGTCTTCGCTGGGAGTGAGGCCAGCCCCCACCGCCTCGGGACTGTTCCCGTTACTGTGTTGGCGCTGCTGCTCCTGTTACGTAATTGCTGTGTCATAAATCACGCACACTTATGGGCAGTGGCAGCCGTCGGCTCACTGGGCGCATTGGCTCTAAGAGCAGGGGTTCGGCCAAGGTGCAGTGGGGTGGCGTTTTTTCGCTCCACGAGGTCTCAGCTGGAAGACCCAGCAGAGTGTGGGCCGAGCCTGTGGGGGCTCCTCTGCAAACGCGTGAGCTGGGAGGGCTGAGAGCCTGGGCTCCCATGTGGCGGGGCCTGCGTGCGTGCGTGCGTGCGTGCATGGGTGGGGAGGCAGGGACCCCAAGGGGCGTGGTCCCAGGGGAGCACCTCAAGGTGACCAGGCTGCGTGGACCTTTATGACTTAACCTCAGAAGTCACAGAGTGTCACTTCTACCCTGAAGCAGTAGCAAGTCCACCCCGATCAAGGTGGTTGGTGGTGGATCAAGGTGGTGGTGGTGGGGCCGGAAAGCCCACCTCGCAACGGGAGGAGGCTCAGAGAGCTCGGGGGCCATGTTTTAAAGGTACTACCCTTGCCAAATTAAGAAGCACTTTCTGATCCTTAATTTCTAAAATCCTTTCTTAGCGTTTTGTTTAATTTTTATAATTTATAAACAAGAGTATTTCTCCAGTTTTCTTTTGAAGACAAATATAACCGGGCACTAAGTCTGTACACTCTTAATTTATAGACATAATTTTCCCAACCACTCTGCGATGTCGGGGTTGCCACCACCCCAGTTTAACAAACGAGGAACTGCTGTGTTGAGGGGTCGAGCAGCTCGGCCAAGGTGACACAGCACAGAGGGTCTGGCTTCCGAGCGAAGGCCCTTGACACTCGCTGACTGGCAGCCCCCCTTCCGGGAGTTTACAGAATCTCTGCACCGCTGGGGGAAGCTGACCGAATTCGCCCTCGCACTCTACCATTGTCGGGAGCCTTTGAGAATGTTGCTTTTGGCTGAACGATGGCTGGATCGTAAACCTTATCATCTTAGGAAAGCACTCAGGGGCTTTTAAAATTTACAAAATTTAAGGTTTCATTTCCTGTGGAAAAAATAAAATGTTCTTTGTCGCACTCTGCTGCTGAATTTTGACCTAAGAGCACAGGATGCCTTTCTCTGTGGAAAGAGGGCAGGACATTTTCATTTGTTTTGCCCTGACGAGCTGGCTGTGTGGTCTGATTTTTGCGACACGCTGACTTAGGGTCGGGGGCTCTTGTGAGGGCCAAAGGCCGCAAAGCCCCGGGCAGGAAGAAGAGAGGCTGGTGCCAGGCGGAGGCCGTAGACAGAAGGCCTGTCCGGGAAGGGTCAGGCCCAGGAGACGCGGGGTTAACTGTCTCAAATCAGCGAAGGCTGGACTCGGCTGGCCTCTGTGTGCCCGGTCGGGTCACCGTTTGGTTACTGAAGCTGAAGTCCCAGTTGGAGATAAAAAATTTAAGTTGGGGAAGCTGCAAAAGTTACCTTTTAGTGAATAGAAAAAGGGAGGCAGAGCCAGCTTGCTCCCCGATCCCCTTCTCCAGGGCCTGCGTCCCAGCTGGGCCAGGAGGAGGTCGGGCACTCCTCTCGGCCGAGGGTCTGCTTGCGACTCACAGGAGTGAGACCGCCGAGGCCCCGATGAGGCATTTGGGAGAACAAGGCGAAACTCACACTCACTGTCAGGTTTCTGTGTCTCTGGAGAAAAGACACGGGACTGATTCAGCCCTCACGGCTGTGAGAGCATCTCTTCTCCACATTAGGATTCTCCCAGGCCCATGAGTTAGAGGTTTACTTACTCCCTGCTTCCCATATGCTGTTCGAATTTGTGGAATGAAATCACAGATAATTATTCCCTAATTTTTTCCCCCATCCTGAGCAATCTAAACAAATATTACAAAGCTTCAAGTCAATCAGTAATGTTTATTTAGCATGGTTTGTTTTGGGCCCACTGTTGTACTGAGTTAAAGGGTCCCAGATGTGCGATCAATGTCCTGCTCCCCTCTTTACCCATGAGAGATGCCCTTCATTTGGTCGCTGCACACCAAACCCCGCCTTGGGTCTTTCTCAGCACGTGTTTCAGATAGCGGCTCACCTTTAATCTGAGTGGGTACTTGAGGTGAAACCAAGGCATTATTCAATGCCAATAGTGGAGAGAAAAAAGAGTTACCAATTTGGACCAATCCTAGTAACAAATCGAGGCCGACTCTGAAGTAGGCTCGGCAGAGGCTGAATGGCCCACCGAGGGGGCCATTTGGCTGCGTGAGTTTCCGTGTACCGGTGGGCAGCCGCGCCCCCCATGGGTTCTCACGTGCGGTGCCTGGGTCTCCCCCTTTCTCTGCCTGGGGGTCTCTCCAGCGTTCACTAGACTTTGCTCAGCGGCCACGGCTGAACGGGAGAGTGCGAGGGCGCTGGTGTGCTGGCAGGCAGCCTTCGGCCCCGGGGTCGGGCCTGGTGCACAAATGCGCCAGCTGCCCTGGCCGCCGTGGGGTCCTGGTGTTTGTCTCACAAGGTCTCTCAGAAGGTCCGCAGCAAGACCGAGCCCCTCTTCTTATTGGTTCTCCCTCCCTCCCTCGTCTCACTTTCCTAACTGTGTTCCTGGGTTTGCCTTCTGATCTAATCCGTCGGCCTCTGAGTCCTTGTCTTGGAGTAGGAATCCAGGCTAACTACTATAGGAAACATAAGCAGATAATTTTATAATCAACACTGCTTTTCATCTTTATAAACAGTCGTTCTCAGTGGTTTTGTCACACAGGTTGAGAGGTGGAAGGACCTGGGGCAGACGACACTGTTCGCTCTTACTGGCCTCCTCTCCCTGAGGGAAGATTTGCCGCCCTGCACGCAGGAGCGGCTGCGTGACAGACGTGCCTTGGCCCATGAAATGTGTGTGGAAGCGCCGCGTGTCACTCCCCAGCAAAGGCCGCGTGAGCTAGCTCATGGCTTGCCGTAGGGAAAACCTTTGCTGTAGGCCGTCCCTGTCCCAGGTGGAGCCGCACCCTGACTGCCAGTGGAGGGGGGCGGGGGGCAGAGGGCCAGCTGAGCCGCAGTGAACGTGCGCCATGAATAAGAAAGGGCTGTTTCCTTGTGTATCCCTGGGATTTTGGAGTAATCTGTTGCCACAGCATAATTTAGGCTAAATTGACTAATAAAGGAACTTAAAAAAAGTTCCTGTAGCTCCCAGTCTTGGTTAATTACTAGATGTACCTAGGGAACAGTTTACATTTATCAATTTAAAATTTCTATTCTAATTCAGTAGGTACAAGACAGAAAGCCGGGAAAATCTGTATTTTAAAAGCCTCCCCGGACAGTTCTGTGATCTTGCTGTTTGCAAAAGGAGACTGGCAACTTGGAAAGTTGTCTATTCTTTAAATAATTTGTAAAAAAATACCATTGTGATATAGGTCAGAGTCTGAGTTATTTATAAAATCTTTTCTCCTAAAGTGCCAAAGAACAAGCTTAACTGTACACCTGAATAAGGGCAAAACCTGTTTATCCAAATGAGGGAAACAGTTTACCCAAATTAATAAAATGTAATTGTATGTCATATATAGGCCATCTGGGTTCAAATCTAATCAAAGTTATAAATGCAGCACGTTACTAAGGCCATTAGTAGGCCAGAAAGCCAAAGAGCAGTTGGGTTTTAATAACAGAAAGTAAACTGTACGCCCCAGAAAATTGGACCTTTGTCCCTGCTATGAAGAGATTACGGGTCCCAGAGGGCAACTCGTCCTGGAGACCCGGAGATAAAGTTGAAGGTGTTTCAAGGACATCTGATGAAATTTCCTCAGAGCACACCTGGCAGCTAGATGCCGTTCCCTTGACCGGGTTGCTGTACACACTGACGTGGTGGAAATGACCTACTCAATTTAGTTTGATTTTTGGCTTTGTAACTGCTCTGGGAAAGGCATTTTAATAGATGCTTCTGATATCGTAAGTCCCCTGAAGGGGGAGAGAGCGTGGAGGCAAAATATTGGCCCACGTACAGGGGTCGGTTTAAGTAGGTTAGTAACAATAATAAATGATATGGTGATTAATAAGTAGTAATAAAAGAATAAACTCTTCCACGTACCCACAGCTGTAAACCTACTTTTGCTCACCCCTGTGTAGTAGCAATAGAAGGCAGAACAGAATAATTATAATGAGACAGGAACACCCTCTAACCTGACGTAGGGCCTCTCACATGATTCTCCCACCTGGGTCTCAGAGTCAAGGGCATTGTTCCCCAGGCCTTACAGCTGCCGGAGCAGCTCTGCAAGGGGGTTAAATCGCCAGCCTCCACCCCTCACGCCCAGTCCTCTTCGCTCCTTGCCGCCTGACCCACCGTGGACTCTGCCATGTTTCTCAAACAGACCTCTCCAAAGTTCACCAAGGATTGGCACAATTCATCGGTCCTCCACGTTATGACACTCTTGGTGAACCTCTTTTCTTGGAACTTCTTTGTCTCTTAGATTCTGCAGAAGTATGCTGTTAATTACGAGCCTGTCACATACTCACCACACGATTTGAGGATGTAACATAACAATAAGAGCTTTCATTTACCAAGCACCTGTCAGGGACTTCCTATGTATAAAATTTTATTGAAGACTTACAACAATCCATTGAAGTAGCAAACAACATCTCCACCTTCCATCTGAGGACACTGATGTTATGAGAAGGCCTGATACGTACTCATGCAAGCATGAGTCAGACCTAAGATGCACGTTGAACTCGAAATTGTGCTCCTCACCATGGCTCCAGGGTCTCGGGACCCCTCTACTCTTAAAATTTATGAAGAGTCCCAAGGAGTTTTTGTTGAAGTTAGCTACATCTGTTGACATTCATCGTAAAAAAGATTTAAAAAGAGAATGTAAGAATATTTATTCATTCATTTGAAAAAATAAGCCCATTATGCATTGACATCACATTGTTATGAGAAATAATCATACCCAGACAAAAACACTCACAACTCTTCCTGGTGTCCTGTCTGATCAGGGGAAGCTGGGTCCTGCCATCTGCCTCTTCCTGCAGCCTGTCGCCATGTGATGTCTTGGTTGAAGCACGTGAAGAAAAGCCAGCCTTGCACAGACACGCAGTTGGAAAAGGGAGGAGGATCATCAGAAGGTGTCTGGGCGGTTGTGGATCTCCCCCTTGGATTGCCCACCAACATCCAGCCAGTGGTGGCTTCTTAAAAGTTAGTTGCAGTGTGAGATCTGAAACCATTATGAGTGAACTTCTCGGGCTATTTTGCATTAAAATTCATTGGCCTGTTTTGCATTTTGAATGGATCTTTTACCTGTGGGTGAAGCTCGTCCAAGGCTTCACCTACATCGCTGCCCTTGGTAATATTTCGGTGAAATTAAATGAATTATGAAACATGAAACTAAACATGAATTTACTTGAAAACAGCTTCTAAAGCAAATCCATGAGAACTGATGATACAACTACAGGCATGTCAGGGGAATTTTTGATTTTTATGCCTGTCGACTCTGACAATGAACTTGGAACTGTCTTGATAATTCTGTGGGGCTGATAAATACTATTTCTTGCAAACAGGAACTGACTCTGCTTTGGGAACGCGTTCTTTGTCCTTTCAGGCTGCGTGGAGTGGCTGGCAGTGCGTTTTAGTTATCGCTCACGTATAGCTAGCTAACTGCTGGCTTTTGTGTGACATACAGCAGTGTTCCGTAATGAATAGTTTCGTCTGTTCGTGCTGAAGTGCCTTATCTCTTTCATCTTTTGGAAGGCCAGCTATGGTAGTGTGGTTTCCATTGTCGGATGGCCTTCCTCTTTATTCTGAAAATAGATTGACCCACATTTAGGTGATTTCCTGCTCACAGGACTCTGAGAGAACTTTCCCCTGATGCTTAGCCTCTGTCCATTTCACAGCCCCTCTGCTCCCAGCTTCTAAGTAGGCTCGTCGGGTGGCTGGAGTCCCCATTCCTCCGAGTGAGGGCACACAGCACCGGCTAGCTGGTTGCTTGATAAGGAGATCCAAACACGGGATGGCTTCCGGGGGCCCCGTCTGCGTGGTGCCTTGGGCAGGTTGGGTGGACCCCGGCTCATCTCCTCGCTTTGGTCTTCCTCGTCTGTTCACTCTTCCATCCTTATGCCCCACTCTCTCCTTCCGCAACGCGATGCCTTTTATGAGGTCTTCCAATATTTCCCCTTCCGTTCCTATAAATATTCTTAGACTTCCATTCGAATTCATGTGCTTACCTTTATTCATGCTCGTTTATCAACAAGCACATGCCCCCCTGACCATGGCCGGCTTCCCGGGCAGCCGCCGGCCCCGCAACCAGGAGGCCTCCGGCTCGGCCTCACGCCCTGCTGTTGCCAACGTGAACTTTTCAGTGAGCTTTGAACAAGGTTCCCTGCCTCCGCTTTCTGCGCTGGGCCCTGCCAATTATATAGCTCTTCCTGATTGTAGCTATTTTTTTCCTTTCCAGTTGGGTAAGTGGTTTTAGTTCATCTCTAAATCTTTTTCATTCCTCATCATATTTTTTTCATTTATTGCCTTCCTGCAGTATATCGTTTTGACTGCTATTTTAATATAACCATATTTAGCTCTGCTTATTTCTCACATCCTTCAGGAACATTTAGCATTATATAAAAATTGTATGTGGTCAACGTTTGATTGGTCACCCTGACTGAGGGAGAGGGGAGGGAGAATCAGTGAAAATTACGGTTCATCCTGGGAGTGACCCTTCTGGAGGGCACTGTGTGGCTTCTCACCTCCAGAAGATGTTCCTTTTTATTCACATTTGCGCAGGTTAGTTGGTTTTTACCCCTGAACACACAGTAATCAGAGGGGGTGGGGGAGGAGCCTGCTGGGTGACGCAGGCCGGCTCACCGAGGGTAAATCTGTCCGTAACAAGCGAGATTGATTGTTCCCTTATTTTCTGTTCTTGGACCCATGAAAAATGGGTTTGTTTGTTTTTTTCAGCTTTCACAGGTTTACTTGAGGGGCTTAGTAGGATGTAAAGACTTTTCTAATAATATTCAGACACCATTTTTTGGTTTTGACAAACCAAATGGCCTATTTTTGTCTTTTTACCGGGTGGCAGCCTGAGTCACTTCACCGTGGTACACCGTCCACTCAGAAGCATTTAAACGGTGATGAAGTCTCATGTGTCCTGAGGTTGACCCCACTGTGTGGGTGTCAAGTTATTATTTTAAACAAGCCTTTCGTATCACTTATTAGGTGCCCGTCGCTGTTCTAAGCACTTTAAAAATACAAACTTATTTAATCCTATGAATTAGCTGCTATCGATTATCCCATCCTATAGTTTACAAAAAATGGAGGCACCAATAAGTTATATGTGTACCTTTGCAGTCATTAAGTGCCAACAGGAGACTTGAACCCAAGCAGTCTGACTCTAGTCCCTGTGCTCTGCTGTCCTCACACATGATCTGTTTCATTTTACCCTAACCCAGACCCTTGTGGAGTTGGAAACCTAGCTGGCTGATAGAATAAAGTGTTATCCTAGTAAAGGTTTCTTGAAAGTGTCTATTTCTTTCGCTTTTCTTCTGTTGGCAATACATGGTAACAATTAAGTGAATATGTTTAAAAAAAAAAAACAACCCAGGCAAACCTAGATATTAACACTGCATGTGACTCCAGTAGAAATAACCTGCGACGCTGTGCTGATCTCATTGAGAGGAATACGTGACAGTATATTCCTGGGAACTAATTTTAACAAGATGCTTCACCAACTGTCACAGTGCCTTTTGGAAACTTGCGATCACAACTGGTGACACTGTGACATCTTTTATCTGTTGCCATACTTTTTCCTTTGGCTAGACATTAGAGCCTGTGGCGTTAGACGGCCAATCAGTGTGCTGTATCAGAATCAATAGATCTCAGTGAGCATTCCATTAGGCCCGGGAGCCTTCCCATTTCTCAGCCCTGTCTGAGCTTTGCACAATCTGACATGAAAAAGGAGAGTTTGGGGGTTATTTTCTCTACCTGTAGCTTCTCGTGGACAAATGAATCCCCTATTTTGTAGAGGTCTAGTCAATAAAGCTGTCAGAATTCTTAAAATATTGACAGTAGAGCCAAGTTCAGTGTACTTAACCTCTGTAGTAAGTTCTGGGTATGAAATGTAAGAGAGCGAAATGACTATTTACAAGAAAGTGCCTTAAAGTTTAAAAACGTTAGATGAGAGAAAGGATTTCCTGACTTGAAGTTGGGACAGCTGAGTTCTCGGCTTAGTTCCGCCGCTGAGAATCCGAGGCAGGTAATGACATCTCTGCAGAATGAGTGGGTGTAGCCTGATGACTGTAGTGCCCAAAGCGGGCCCCAAATGTGTGTTTTTTTGTTTTGTTTTTTTTTTAAACACTTTAAAGGATTTTATTCCCACAAGTCCATTCTAGGTAGATAGGCAGCTATGGAGTTGACAGTCACCAGAGTGGGATGGGAAGTGGCACATGGTTGCGGTTATGTTGGCCTCCCCTCCTTTTTCCCTGAGCATCCCTGCTTCTCACGTGCCCTCCCCGGCAGCCCAGCCCGCCCCCCTCGGCGAGTCAGAGTCCTCATCAACCCGACTCCACTCCAGTCCTGGACCTGGAGACGTTTTTTCCCTTTGATCTCTTTCTTCAGAACAAGCAAATAGGGCTAGCATGGGTAGCTTTACTTTCCGCAGATCTTAATTTCTTTCTCCGAATCCTCGAAGGTGCGCCCCGCCCCCCACCTTCAAATACCCTCGCTGTGTGAGTTAGGTGAGCCCGGCCACTCTAACATGACTGTCAGGCCTCCGGTGGCTTTATACGAACTGGGTGTCCGTGACTAACCGGCGGCTTTCCTTCCAGCAGTAGTAAGAGGTCCAGCTTCCTTAATCCTGTGCCTCCACCACCTTCTCTCCATCCCCTTTGTGGTCGCATTTGCCTGCAACCAGACAACAGAGAGGGAAAGAGCGTGGAGAGCCGTTCGTGGAAGCTTTTCAGGGGCACAACCCGGAATCAGCGGGCGGGGCGGGCACTCCCATTCCCACGGCGCATGGGGAATGTCGTCCAGCTCTCGGCCTAATCGGACGAGGAAACTGGTTTGATGAGCAGCCGGCGTCATAGTTTCCAAATTTCCGGGTGCTCGCAATCACCTGGGAGCTCTGCGAAAACCCAGGTTGCTGGACCCCAGTCCTGCAGTTTCTGATTCAGTGGGTCTGAGATAGGCCCAAGAATGTGCATTCCTTTTTAAAGCATTTTAAGTAGAGTTGGTATGCAATCTCAGATTGGTTATATAAGTTTCAGGTGCACGATACAGTAATTTGACGTTTTTATACCTTACAATGTCATCACCCCACTAATTCTAGTGAAAATCTGTCTTCGTGTAAACACCACAATATTACTGACTATACACATACCTCTTCGTGTTTTTCTCCCGTCCCCCACCCCCCTCCCGTCTGGCAGCCGTCCCTTTGTCTCTGTTTTTATGAGTTGTTTTGTTTATTCATTTGCTTTGTTGTTGTTTTTATTCTTTTTTAGATCCCACATATGAGTGAAACCATCCATTTTCTTTGTCTGACTTATTTTTACTTAACATAATACTCTCTATCTAGGTCCACCCATGTTTTTACAAATGGCAAGGTTTCATTTCTTTTTATTGTTGCACAGTATTCCATTATACATTACATATACGTGGTGTGTGTGTATAGGTGTGTGTGTGTGTATACACACCTACACACCACATCTTCATTTGTTCATCCGTGGATGGGAAATAGTATGGAGATTTCTCAAAAACTAAAAGTAGGCCTACGGTGTGACCCAGCAATCCCAGCGCTGGCTGCTTTGTTGAAGTGAATGGAAACGCCAACTCGAGGAGATATATGCACACCTATGTTCATTGTGTTTTCTTCTGAAATTATAAGAATAGCGTCTCCTTTACTTTCTAAGGATATTATCATACCTTTATTAGCATGATCTAATTTAGCAAAGAGTGTCAGTTTTGCATTTTCACCCTCGAGAGTTATGTTTCCCCCACCCTCTGCCTTTTGGAGTATCTGCAAAACCCTGTAAGTGACAGACACCCCCGAGAGTGCAGAGAGCCCTCTTCCCGCGGGCTGTTCCTGGGGTGGGGTTTGTGGGCTCCTCACCGAGCACTGGCTTTCTCCAAATTGCTTACTGGGAGTGTGGATCATTGAGAGATCCGGGGGAAATGCCACTATTTTACATAATTAAGTTTCCTTGCTGGGGTGGGGTGGGGGGGCGGGGCGGGGCGGGGGAGACAAGACAAGACAATACAGCCTTAAAGAAGTCTAAGGTTGAGCTTTTAAAACCTCTCTCCTCCTTGATGTTTCTCCATTTTCAACAAATGAAACAAGAGCAGGGTAGCTGGGGTTGGGGAAGGGTTTTATGCAGATGGGTGAGGCTGAAAGCTCACATTTCCTTGCAAAACACTTTTAAGCATTTCCCCCCAGCAACCCCTCTGCAGTCAGTGATAAACAGCGTCCTAAAGAAAAGTCGCCCATTGCGCAAAACCCGACTGGTTTGATATGTGAACTCAAGTCAGACAAAGGGGACAACTCAGAGACCCTGAAATGACCATTCTGGCCTCTCAGAGCACTTTAAATTAGTACAGAATCACTGCACAGGATAGGTGCTAAATCCCATTTCAACATGGAGAAAACAGGCCCTGGAATTAGCGCGAACTGTACTTTTAATGCTCAGAGAGGATGCCCAGTAGCTTTCTAAGAATACCTGGGTGCAGACCCACCGGGGGTGGTTACCCCCGCCCCCCGAGGAGTGGGCGGTGCTCCCATGTAGTTATGAAGCTCACTGATGTCCAGGGGTGTCTTTGCCTGATTAGTGTAATAGGGAAGATTGCATTTGCTTATCTTTCACAGATGAAAATCACCTGGGGATAAAAAGAGCGTTTTCAACTCTGCTACCATTATTTCGGAAGCAATCAAATGCAGAGGAATGAAAGTCAAACACAGAGGGAAATGCTGATAGATTGGGCAATCTGCGTGCCTCTCTGGGACCATCATTATTCCTGTGTTCAAGAGGGAAAAGCGCATTTGAGAAATGGCAAAATCCATCGCACGCAATCCGTCATTCATCTCCTATAGCAGCAATAATCATGGTGGAGGTATAGTTCAGGCTTTGGCTGTGTAGTCACCTCCACTTGTTTGTTTGATTCTAGGGACACTAAATCTCCTGTAACGTTGTGGAGACGTTCCTGCCCATTAGAACGTGGCTGCTCGATGGTTCCCCAGGACTGGCGTTGAGCACCGGCCGCCCGGAGAATGAGAGGTAGAGTAAATCCTGCAGCCCCAGAGAGCCAGGGGCCTGACAGTGTCTGTCTTCTCAAACGTTTCGTCCTCTTGTTCCAGATTTTAGAAATAGGCCATCCGTCTGCATTTTCTGCATCTTTTTGTACCTTTGTGATCTGAAGGTGGTTTTATTAATACCGTAAATCTTGGTTTACCGATACTTTAAAGAAGATGCTTTTTCTGGGTAAACTAAAAGCCTGACGTGGCTCTTCCTGAAGTTCTTAAATATTTTATTAGCAATGTCTCTCCTCTACCCCCTTCCTATTCATAGTCTCCTTCAGCTTAATGATACACAGCAGCGAGTGGGGTTGTCAAAACTGGGGTTTCCATTAGAAACAGTCTCTGAAAACGTGGTGTGTTTTTTTCCCCTTATTTTTCTCATTATTAAGTGTCTCTGGCTCAAAAGACCCATGTGGCCGTGTGCGGATATATATATACTGCATGAAATCAATGTTCTCAGAGTTTTTGAGCCATAAAAATCAGCCCCAAGAGAAAGAGTGTTTCCTGAAACGGTTACCTAATGCTGCCAGGACGGAACTGAGCTGAGATCACAATTGCGGCCAGGATTCCAAACGCAGAATGGGCTCCCCAGGTAAGCTGTGCCATGGCTCACGTGCATGTCAACGGCCTAGGTCTGCCTTCGTGGGGTTTGGGATTTGAAGTAGTTCGTGGGGGGTGGTCATGGCAAGGAAGACGGGGTACCGCCACTCGAGCGACCGAACGCGACCGAAAAACATTCCATGTTCCCTTCACTTCCTCACCCACCCGACCCCCACTTCTGACGCCCAGGACCAGGACGAGCTGGGGACAACTTGCAGGTGAGGTAGCTCTAGAGAAGAATACATTAATGAATTCTAAATTATTTATCTCTCCTTCTCCTTCCTCCCTCCTGATATTTCCCCAGCTATCATCAGACTCAGGAAAGAGAGCCTCTCAGACTTAATAAGTGTTTATAGAAATCATAATTCTTTCCTTTTATAAGAAAGACGTTAGAATGAGTATAGAGGTTTTATTATTTAAATTGGACATTAAATTAACTCAGCATATTGCTTGTGTTTTGTTATTCCTGGCAAATTAGGTTTGTCAAACACTGTGTTGTAAATGCCACCAGGTGCTGTGCTGAGAAAGTACTTCAAGAAAGTTCAGGCAGAAATTGCACTTTTATCACCTATTGCCATAGTCTAAAAAATCCTCTTTATTTCACATTTTCATCTGTGTGTCTATAATGTGTGAACAGAATTTCTAGAAGACACAAGACATTCAAGTAGGTATTATAAAGCCTTCAGGGTAACTATCTTATGGAGAAACTCTTGACCAGCTTCTCACATCTAAAATTACCAGCAGTGCTTCACAAGGATAGTTTACCTTGAAACATATATCACTGGACATTTTGGCCAAAGTAAAGATAGAACCATCTTGGTTTCGTTAGCACCTCATCCCGTGGGATAGCGAGTGTGCCTGCGGACACACGGGCTGCCGGTAAGCTCAGCTTGGGTGAGTTTATCTGTATGAACCGGATTTTCAATATTGGAGTAAGTTCCGTTCCGTGGAAGCCAACCCAGAGGGTAAGGAAAGTGTGAACTCCCCACATAATGTAACTGTATAGAATTCCCACGATTGCAGCCGGGATCCGCTTTAGTATTTCAAGATGAAATTTCATGAATGATATGGAAAGCATGTTTTGGGGCGATACACTTTTTTGTTTCTATACTTTTAAAATACACTTTTGTTACACACTTTTTTTGTTTTTGTTTTTGCTTCACACATATATGGCAGAAGACTGTGCATAGTGGGGAGGAAAGGAGAACAGCCATTTGTTAGGCACCTACTGTGTGCTAAGGAGTTGACAGGCTCTCGATAGAAACAGTTCGGGAATAAGCCCCCGGCCTTTGAGAAGGTGTGACACCGGGTTAGAGGGGGAGGAAGGGGAAGTGACTCCTCTGGCAGAAGGAAGTCGCGTTACTCACCTGAGCAGAGCAGGCGGACCTGAGATCACGCTTAGGTCCCCTCTTGGGCTCTATGTCTTCCTGACAGTGTCACTGTGATCAGAGTCTTCACCTCCAGCCCAGAGTTTCCAGATTGCTAAAGCTGGGCCCTGATACTTTCCTCATAGCGATTTTGTGCTTAAATAAAATAACGTATCTAAGAAGCAGTTTATGAATCGAGGCTGCCCCTGCTGCTGTGGCCGTCACCTTTGCCCAGGGACAGCCGCTCCGGAAGCCGAGGCCCCTCGGCGGCTCTGAGAGCCCGGCGTTGCCGCCTCCCCGCCGAGCAGGCCTTTCGGCGCCTTCACCTGAAAGCGGTGGCTTGCTGTTGAGCGTGTGCCCAGAAGGACACGGACAGGAAACGAAAGCAGCGGGATTTGTTTACAGAGCCGTTGGCATTGTCTCCCTTCTGTGCCCCCACCCTGAGCCCGGTGCCGTCAGCATCCTCGCAGGCGTCCACTCAGTGCCTCTGATTTTTACGGGTTTTACGTTACGTTTAAGGTGCTATATAAATGCAAAATAATAAAAAAGGAGAATAATTTTGGCCATTTCCAGATCCATTCTATCAAAAGGAGTGCATGAAAGTCTTCATTTTCCTCCACGTCGCTCTGCCTGAACATTATTTATGATAGTAGCAAGAGAGTCGACGTGGAATGAGAATTCATCCAGCTGGGACGTCTCAGTTATTCACAGGTGAACCGATGGCCTGAACCATCATCAAATTTCACTAGCAGCTCTGCAATGACATAGTCGTATAAAACTGAAATTGTAATGAAATGTAACTTGTCCTGTATTAGTGGATTTAAAAGGGAAAAAAGAGTACCATTTTCTCCTATGAATGTCAATTTATAGTTTCCTATTTGCTTTTTTTTTTAAAATGTAGATGCTTACTAAAGACAGGTACAATATTTGTGGCTACAGACTTTTTAAAGCCACTCACAGTCCCTAAATAAATACTCCAGTACGTGTAAACACTTGAAGTTGATGTTTAAACCTTGACGTGAAGGTGAAGAACAGGAGCCCCCGGGCCGTCAAGTTTGTAAGGCCTAGGCGGGAGTAGATCGTACCACCCCCTCGGACAAGTGAGCCTTTCGCTTTGAGGCCACATACACATAGGAGATGAGTCACACCTAAGTCTTTTAATTTCAGTTCTCTTTCCATTTCTTTCCATATTTTTCCTACGAAGAACCCCAGCAAACGCTATCGTAATCGGGCTCTAAGGAGGGAGCCCCCCCACACTGCCCCCTTTCCCCCGCTGCTGCTTCCGGTACCCAGCGGACCCCACACGTAGTTGTCACGATACTATTGATTGTACTCCCTGTGCTGGGATGTGCGTCCCGGTGGCTGTTCTGTAACTACAGGTTTGTGCTGCCCCCTCCCTCTGCCTTTTCACCCAGCCCCCTACCCGTCTGACAGCTGTCCATCGTTCTGTGTCTGTTCCCAGGTGCCTGTTGTTTGTTTACACTCTTCTCTTGGCTCCACGTATAAGCAACATCATAGGGTTGCTTTGCTTAGGCAGCCAGAGGTTCCCTATTCTTTTCAAACCCTTTATTGAAATGTGATATACACACAGAAAAGGGCATGTGTCATAAGGATGTAGCTGGGCTCCTTTCATGAATTATCACACCAGGTAACCATTAGTACCCAGGAGGTGGTTGCCCGAGAGCGTGGGATTTGAACTCGGGGGAGGGGCGGCAGCTCTGCAATGAGCTGGTTTGGCCCAGCTGACCCGACTTTCCCAGATGAGCTGCTGGTCTGGCTCTATTTAGGGAGGGAAGCAGGCAGCGAGCGTTCTGTTTCCGTGCTCAGAAGGTTGGGTCAGGCCCTTTCCTAGCTCTCTCTTGACACGCTCACGCGCACACGGTGGCTCCCTTGCTGGCTGGTCTCACTGTTGTGAGGCAGCACCAGACCTGCCACCACACCAGCCCTGGGTCCTTCCCCGGCTTCTCCAGTCCCTGAGCCATGTATGTGTTGAGCTCCCCGATGGGGGACGCCCACCTCGGCAAGGTTGGGGGCGGTGAGTGACGCGTGGCTTCCCGTCTGTCCTCGTGGATTCTCACGTGCGTTTGCTTCTCTCCCTTTGATCTCCAGCGTTCCTCTTAGCTGCCTGCCCTGTGGACTTCACGTGCGAGCCCCGAACGTGAGGACAGCAGCCTTCCGTCGGGAAGTGAGTGACCAGTTCCCCATTACCCCTCTCTCTCTCTCTCATTTGAATTCTCTGGTTACAGAGACATGGGGGGTGGGCACTGTCAGTTTGGGGTTGGAGTGCTCTAGGGTGCGGACATGAGTGAGTGGACAGGAGGAGTGAACGACACGGTCCTTGGGAGAGAGGCGGCCAGGGAGCTGAAATGATAGGCTACTGCCAGTGTCATCCATGAGGGTGTGGGGCTTGGCAAGAATTCAGACTGAAACACTGTTGGACAGAACGGTATTGAGTCCAGAAGCGAAAACCTCTCGGGACAGAGGGGTCCTCTGCAAGCAGGTGGGAGGGTGGTGCCACCTGGCATCTGCCCTCCAGGTTGAGGGGAGGGGCAGCATGTTGGGGGGTCTGGAAGACACACTCTGAGCATCAGAGGAGCCTGCCAGGCGCAGCGGAGCAAGGTGGACGGGGCAGAAGCACGGTGCTGAGTCCTGGGGCCCTGCCTTGCCAAGTCCCTTCCTCTCTCAGCAGCAGGCCCAGAGCCTCTTGGCCAGGTGGTGCGGTGACTAGGAGGGGCATTTGGTATCAACCCGGAGGGTAAGCTGGAGCTAGTTAACCGAGGGCCCTTCAGCGTCTGAAAAGCACAAAACCTGTTAAGCGCAGTGGGCCCAGGTGTACTGGGTTCCCCGAGCTGTAGTGTCAGGAACTGTGGACAGGTGTGCTGTGGAGATTCAAGGAGATCATGTAGGAAGTGCTTAAGACCTGTCCCTCATGTTGGGGTGTTCCACAAGTGGGAGTCCCTTCTCAGAGAGCCCAGGCTCACGTAGTCTTTCGTTACAGCGTCAGAAAGATTTAGCTGCTTCTTGCAAGGGATGTCAGATGTCCTTCAACCCGTGATATTTATTGCACACCATTAGTAAAAGAGATGAGTTTATTCTGCCACTCGTATTGAATGAGCTCCTACTCTGTGTTGGGCATCTGGTAACGTAGACAATGCAGTTTCTCAGTCTCCCTCTCTGGCTGGAGGTGGAAGGACATGTTAAAAGGCCACTGTTCTCAACATTCAGCGATTCTTTTGCCCATCACTGTATTTGAATAGCCAGCTATGTTGAAAGAGGTCTCTTTTGAACTCTCCGGAATTTTCACCATTGCACCTCAAATCTTAGCCTCACCCAAACCTTCTCCTCCCATCCAGAACCATCCTCCTGAAAATCAGCATCTCTTCCCTCTTTTGAGTTAGATTATTTTAAAACAACATACCCATACGCAGTTTCCCATTTCTGGTGTTGTCTCAAAAACAAACTAGTATTTTGTAGCTCCCTGCTTTTGGTAAATCTTTTTTTTTTTTTAAATTTTATTTTTCGGTCACAGCTCACATTCAAGGTTTTGCCTTAGTTTCAGGCGCCCAGCGCAGTGGTCGCACAACCATGTGCTCCCCGGAGGCGCGTCTCCTTCCGCCGCGCTTCTTTTTCCCCCTCTGACCCCTCCCGGGATGAGTTCTCCGCAGCGGCTTTCTCCACCGCTCCCGCATCCTCGCCTGCGTTTCTACCGGGTCCCTGTTTCCCAGACTCCCTGCGTTTTCCATCCAGCTTTCTGTATTCTCTTCCAGACCCCCGACCTGCCGCCCCTGCCCCCAGCCTGGAGCATCGGGCCTGTTTTGCTGCTATGCCTGGCCTGCCCCCACCCAGCCGCCTCTTCCTCCCATGTTCCCTCTGCTCCTCTGAGCCTCGTAATCACTGCTTTTAATTAGGGCCACCGGATTGCAGAGGGGCGCGTGTGATGAGACATGGACGCCAAGGCGCCTCGGGTTTTTGTGCTTCAAAGCTTTATTCTTTTATTTATCTGGGTCCTTTGGGTCCAAAGGTTCTGTTTCTACTTAAATTGCCCGTGGGTGTGAATATCCAGCTCTGTGCCGTTTGTGCTGTGGAGAGGGTCTTATCGGAGGTCCCCACAGACTGACTGATTGCCAGAGGGAAAGGTCATTTCTCCGGAAGATCCTGCTACATTTTTAACAGTTCTTCTCGAATCCTCTTAATCTCTGTGCTGTGCCCTTTTCCACCTTGTCTCTTCCTGCCCTGACCCAAACTGTAGCGTGCACACTGACAGCACCCTTGAGCCATAGGTCAGGATTTCCATATGTATTAACATTCCTGTTTCAAAACAGTGTGATTTCTTTTTGGTTTGGACCTAATTGCTTCTCTGTGTCGGCCTGTAGACTTTGTATTAGTGAGAAGACACAAGGCATGTGGCTGAAGTCTCTCTCCAGGACACGTTGTTGCTTTTTGCAATGTTATTTCACACTGTGTTTGTAATTTATCTCAAAGCAAAATGTATGGTAGTGTCGGCCTTTGGGACAAGGTGGGGCCAGGGTTCAAGCAGAGAAGGAACTAAATTCTTTTCATTCTCTGTTGCTTTGTTTCTTTCCTGTTTGATACCTACTTCTGTTTTGTTCTACTAGGAGAGGAGGGCAGAGAAAATAAGAAAAAGAGAAAGGGGGGAAGTGGAAGGATGGAAGGCGGGCAGTTGTAGGAGTTTCTCAGCTGTGCTGCTGAAGGGGCCATGTGGAAAGATTATTCCTCATTTTCTTTCCTGATGGGCTCCCTTAAAGGTTTTGTTTTTTTTTTCTCTAGTGCTGGCCGCTTGGCTTCTAAGGGCTTGCTGGCCCAGAGACCTGCTTCTTACCTGGAATAAACATGGACAGGTTTCTACTCAAGTGAGATTAGTGACTCAATTTTAGAGCTTTATTTACTAGCTGCATAGATGAAAAGTAGACTTTACAGTGTCTGACAGCCTCACCATTTGCTTGGTTAGGTAATTGGGAACAGCTGGGATGGCTCCAAGGCACTCGCATACCTTTCTTCTGCAAGCGAGGGAGACTTGCACCACAGGAGTAGCTGGAAGACAGGACGCAGAAGCGAAGGGGCTGTGTGTGTAAATGTTTTTTTCTCAGCCATGTGTAAGTTTATGAGTGCGGAGAGGAGATTGCTGATGCTCACTAAGAAGTACTTTGACCTGCAGAATTTAAATGCTTAGACTTTGACTACCTAATGACAGGATAAACCAACATTTAACCAAAGTGGTGGAGCAGGGAAGATCTTAAGGCATCTTTAGCTTTGGTTTGGGACTGAGGTGCAAATGTTTTTCCAGGCAGGGAGGCTGGACTGCGCGCATTTGAGGCTTTGCGGCCCGCCCGGCCCCTGCTGGAGTCTCTTACACGAAGTGCCCACTAGCAGAACTTGAGGGACATGGCGAGTAAGTTTCAGACTTTATCGTTAGGGCTCTGGTAGCAGCAAATGCAGATGAAGGCAACGTACTTGGTTTGAAAACTTTAAAAGCCTCTTTAGGGCATTTCTTTATATACTTTTTTTTTTCCCTTAAGCTTTGCTGCCATAATTATTTATATACATTTATTAAATGTGTTGGAAACCACCTAAATGAATGGGCCATTCTCTTTGAATTTCAGACCCCCTTGGAAAAGCCACAGGAACAGAATATGCTTCACATAACTTTTTGAATAAGCAACTTGATTCTTTTTTCTCGTACCTATCAGAATGCTCCTCTGTAAGATGCTAACTCTTTTCATCTTGAGGACCAAATCTGGAGGAGTTATATTCTTCATTTTTAAGTAGAATGATATTGAATAGTGGTATTGATTATGGTTTTTCATGGTGTCCAGCTGTTCACCCGGACCATTTGCTGGTGTCGATTTAAAATTACACTTCAGTATTTCACTCTCACTTGCACTCAAAGTTTTGGAAATAACAAGAATGGATTCATAGGTTATGAACCTTAGTATTCTAATCAAACTTATTTAAATAGCATATGAACAACCTTTGGTTGGGGACTGTAATGTAATGAAGGGAAAATAAGATTTTTAATAATCCAACTGCAATTATCTACTGTTCAGCTTATCGGTGCAGAACAATGCACAGGAATTTAAGTGGCCCTATAAGGGGAGAAGAAAACAGAAGCTCAAAGTAAAAAAAAAAAAAAAAAAAAAAAAAAAAAAAGACCGTATTAAAAAGATATTGTTTTAAAGATGTCTCTCTAGCTATATAGATTATTACTCCATGTAATTAATATTTTACTGGAAAGTTAAAATGTGTAATAAAGTTTAATTTCACAGTACTTACATACATTTAATGGGCTACTTCAGTGATGTGATTTTTATAATTTTTTTTCCCCCAGGTAAAAGCCACCACTGTATTGCGAATCTTCAAAAGTACCCAGAGGTAAGCACATTAAACCCACCATCCATTCACCACGCCAGGCTTCTGCAACCCCGGACCTGACTGGTAAGTGCCGCGTTGATGCTTTTTACTGAACACCAGTGCCATGCTCGCTCTTTGGGTCTTTGTGATTGCTGCCTGTAGGCGCGTTGTGAGTGAAGGGGCCATCAGGCATGGCCTTCGGGAGGGTATGAAGCATTCGGTGGGGCCTCAACTTCTCTTTTTCCCTCTTTCTTCACCTTGCCCCAGGAAGGGAGCAGGGTTCTCTCTTTTTCCCCTGTTATCTGGGGCCTCGAATTGAAGGACTGACTCTCCAATAGTAAGGTTTCAAGCTAGTGTAGGAGCAAATTCTGGGAGAGTGCCCTTTCTTGAGGCTGTAAATCAGTGTGGTCACTTGGGTCCATGTTAATATCGTAAACAATGTTGCCGGTGGGAATGTGTCTTACGTGTAGACTGGCATGAAAAGTCCTACTTGCATTAAGATTAGATTCACAGCATTCTGATTTCATTATAATATGATTTTCTGATTATTGAGAATAAGAATTTGCGATATGTTGTTATTGTTCAACACAGTCTCAACCGCTGCAAGTGAGTTAGAATAAGAAGACACAACCTCATTGATCTAGACATTGTCTCCTGAGTAAAGTTAGGTCTCAACGGATAGATTCAAGTGAGACAATGGTAACAGTGAGTTTTAGAAAAGTCTAGTGAATGATCTGTAAAGCATGTAGGATTACAAATAATTTGCTATACAGTTACCCTGCGTCTTAATGTGCTGGGTATGTATTGTGAAAAGATTTGATCAAAGAAATGAAAATGGTTTACAGTTGTGTTGTTTTAATGGAGACCCTGTAGAGCAAATTACTATAGTATTTTATAGTATAGTATTTATTACTTGCATTTTGATCCCAAATGCTATAAAATGACATCAAAAAGTAACAATGTGTTATATCTCTTAACAATTCAATTTTAATATTTGTATTGTGAGTAGCACCGAACTTTCAAGCAACAGATGTGCAAATTGAAGAGAAAGAATTTTATTCTGGGGAAAAATCTTAAATGACGTTTTTGAAAATGCAGATGTTCCTACACTTAACAAACCTTGCTCCTTTTCCCGTATAGTTTTCTTATCCATGGGGCCTAATGATGAGAATCTGTAAAAGAGAACCAGATCTTTTCTCGTAGAATATTAACTACCAAGGCAGATCAGTAAATATTTGTTATTAATAAATACAGAAAAGATAATGTACGAGACATCATCACACAAGGGGGAAAAAACGGTCAAGCACAGTATTTGTCCTGAAATAGGTACAAAAGTAAATAACAAGTTAAATAATATAACTTACAGCTAAAGGTACCAGAGAAGAAATGTTTTTGGACAACTGTAATTTGTATTTAATAGACAATTGGATTCTACAGATAATGTCTTATCAGACTTACTTCTTGTGGGTGGGACATTCAGATTTGCATTTCTAGGTATAAGAATGTTCATAGAAGGTAAGTTTTGCGTTGTCCTGCGGAGTCCTACAGATAAGACTTGCATTTTCCTGCGGAGGACTGGAAGGTAAGTTTTGCATTTTCCTGCGGAGCTGTATGGATGAGTTTTGCATTTTCCTGCGGGGGACTGGAAGGTAAGTGTTGCATTTTCCTGTAAAGCTTGCCTCTGGGTATTTCTGCTACTGTGTGACTCAATGAAGCTTCTGTGCTTTGACTTGGAGACTGATTTCAACTGTCTAGGACTTTTCATATTGTTGTTTTGCCATCCAGGAGTTAATTGTAGGGATTCCTAGAATTTTTTCCCTCTTTGGACATAACTATGACAACACCCTCGGCTTGGATCAGCATGGATTTGGGGGGCAGGGGTGGGGATCTGCCATGCCACTCCTGTAGGTGGAGAGGCCACCGGGGGTCCTGTGGGAAGGCGATGGGCAGCCAGGCCCCGCCCAGTGCAAGGTGGGGTGGGCACCGGACAGCGAGGTTAGTGAGAAGGGTGCCCGCCACTCCCACAGTGGTTCAGGCTCTGTTGTCGGCCTTCTAGGGGAGCTTTCGGCAGCTTGGCGCTGCGAGCTCAGTGTCGGTCACGTGGCCGCGTTGCTTGCTTACAGCGGAGTTGCTTGTATGGACCACGATCTAGGCCGTGCTCCCAGCCCCAGGCCCACGCAGGGTTTCCGTTGCTTGCAACTTATTTCTCTGGTTTAGAGCGCTTTTGCAGGGAAAGTGAAGCTCTTACTATGAATATTTGATGCGCTATAGGAGACAGACATGATCTTAACTGCCACATCTCGTGTGTGAGCTCAGACCGGAATGTTAGATAACATTTGTAATATGGTGCACAGTTTTTCAGAAGTCTTCTATATGAAGCAAGGATGAATCTGTGTATTTATTACTCAGAAGTGGCAATTTTTTTTTTTTTCAAAACTCATCACACACTATGATTCAATCTAGACAATCAGTTCTGTTGGTGAAAGGCTTAGGAAGCTTATTGGAATAATAATCATTTTAAGACCATCTCTCTAGCCCACCTCACTATATACAAACTTACTGTGAGAATATGGTTTTTCAAGCTCTTAAGTGTAGACACCCAGCATTCCTATATAAACTAAACTACCATTAACGTGCACGTGTTAATTCTTTGACAGGGTAGTTAAGGGATCTAATAAAATTTTGCTTGAAAATAGAACATTTTTCCAGGAAATGTTTTAATATTGAGCATGAGCCAAGTGTCTTATATAATAATAGGTATCAGCAATTTAACATTTTCTTTAGCAATACAAAGGAAAATAGAATGACTTTAAAGTATCTTCATCCTTTGAACATTTAACATAAATTTGATGACTAAATGTTTTATACCTGTACTGTTGATTTATATTTGAATTTTCTCTGTGAATGAAAATTCTGACTTCAGAAATGAGAGTCACGCTGTCCTGGTTAAATAGTAAGATGGCTACAGGAAGCCACCTGGGAGGGGTGGCAGGGGGACAGGACATCAGGCTCAGGCGTCTGAGTTACGATTTATCTCCAAGTGCAACCACCTTGATGCGACCTGGGGTGATAAATTCAGGCTGCTGGAGCGGGGCAGGGGAAGATGGAGGGTGAATGAGATGGAGGCAGAAACGCTCACCGGGCAGGTGAGCGCACAGCCCCAAGAGCTTAGGAGCCGTCGTTTTGGAGGCTCTCTTCAGGCACACAGCTTTCCACGGAAGCCCCTGTTCCTGAGAGAGAGAAGGGTCCCCCGTCTCCAGGTGGCTTCCGGGCTGGAGTGGCTTCCTCTGTCTGCTGTTGGGAGATCTTCCACGGTGGACACAGTGGAGGCCTTTCTTTGCTGTGGAAACTGATGTGCTCAGTGTGGTGCGAAGTCCTCTTTGCTACTTAGATCATTAAATTACAAGTTAGTTAAGAGTGAACCAAGTAGATAAAAATATGTAATTGTAACCTCAAAGAGGTCCTGAGAGTGTATTGAATTAGGTATAACTTTCTCTAAAGCGTGGTCATATTCAATGTATCCACACAGTTTTAATAACATTTATTCCATTGCTTACTTTGTAATGTCAATAGGTTGTAGTGGCCATCAAATAAGTTAATCTTCTTTCATATATATTACGTATGTACCTGACACCAGTAAAATAACTGTATTATCAACAGAAGATTTTTAGCTTGTACATTTTTCTTTAGCAGTACCTGTTAACGAGATATTCCTTTCTTCTTGATTGGCATACTTGTTATTTTTAGAAAAAAGGCAGTTTTCACAGGATGTGGATCAATATGAAAATCATTTAAAATCTAAAGGTGTTTGTACAGCCTTCTTTATTTGGGCATTGGAATTACTTGCACACCTTTCATGTCATGTGCTGAGTTATGTCATGTTGGCAAGGATCTTATCAGGTGAGAGTGGCTTGGGTAGCTTACGATAGACGGAACAATGCAGCACATGGCTTAAAGACCACAGAGACAAGTGCTATATTCAAGAATTTTCTTAGAGTTCCAGCAGTTCAGGACGTGCTGTGCACTTAGAAAGGCAAAGGATCTTTATCAAGGACTGACAGGCATCATATGGTCTACGTGGGGTTTTTTTTTTTCTACTTAGAGCCTAAGAATTGGTAGTTACATAGCAAAATTGCAAAGTAAATTTCTCTGCTAAATTGGCAACACTAATTGTTTGTTAGAGAGCTGTGGGACGCAGTGCTCAATATTGACTCTGTGTGCTGCAATTAAGGTGGTACTGCCAGTTTGTTTATTTTAATGTCTGCCTTATTTATGATGAAGCCTATATAATGTTTGGAAAGTGAATTACCCTGAGCCTGATGCATACCACATTTTAAGCACTCGACTCCGTAGTGAGGCTGGAACATGCTTATCTGCAGGGACCATAAAAGTCAAGGCATAGCTATCAGGGTCTTGGCATTTGCTTTGGAAAACAGGTTTCTGGACCGTTGCTGCTGAGTCATTCCTGCCTGCTCCCCAAGTGACCATGGGGGGCTCCATAGGGCAGCCGAGTGACCTGCTCTTTGATGGAGGGAGCTGAGTCGGTGCAGCAGGAAAACATTCTTAGTGTTGCCTTGATGAAAATGTCTTCGCAGGAGAGATTTTCTGATGTAATTGTGCAAGTTCAGGCATCCCAAGCATGTCCTGGGTTTGGAACCATATAGAGATTTCTGACCTGAGCTGTAACAAAGGACAGTGGGGTGGGGGTAGGGCTGTTCGGGGACCGAGCATCTCTGAAGAATGGTTTTGAAATGGAAACCAGTTCCCATAGTATCTCAAGGGGGTTTTTCTCTAGGAAGACGAGACAAGCTTTTCTGTTTTCAGCACCAGTAAACAAGCCATAATTCCTGTAAAGTTTTCCCAGAACCTGTCTATATTTTAACTAAAAAGTAAATACCCCGTGTGGGTGCCTGCATGAGTGCAGGTCAGCGAGGTGGGGAGATTAGTGTTCCCGTCCTGTGTAAACACAACCTGAGGCTTCTGAGGGGCGGGTCGTCTTCTGTGTTGCCCATGTGCTCGAAGGCACATCCTGTATTCAGGGGGAATTTGCTTCTGACACAACTGAAAAGGCTCGGGGAATTCTGGCGCCTCTGCCTGACACCCTGGGCCTTGAGGGGACCTTGTGAGGGCTTTTATTTACTGCTCGCAACTCCCGAATTCCAGAGCGGGGATCTAGGCTGAGTTATCTCTTCTCACCTCCAAATTTATCTTAACTTTAGTCCTATGTTGTTTTTATGGTACAGACTGAGGGAGAGTAAATTCAGAATGTTTAGGGTTGGAGAGAGAAGTGAATGGAGATATAAAGTGACAGGATGGAACAGTTTGCGGGGAGGAGAGGTCTTGAACGGAGACGCCGTGGAGAGAATGGGGCTCCAGAGAAAGGTGGCAGGCGGTCAGGTGGCGTCCAAGCCAGGTGGTAGGAGTTCGGAGACGCTGCTGGGCAGGAGTGAGTGTCAGAGCGAGAAGGGGCCTGGAAAGAGGCTGCAGGTAGAGGTCCAGGCGGGGAGGTGGCGCTGAGAAGCAGATGGTGGCCCAGCAGGTTTGCGGCCACGGCTGACAGCTCCAAAATCAGGCTGAAGTCCTCGGGATGACAGGACGGGTTGGTGAGGCCCGGTTCGCCCGTTTGCCAGGCGGGCCGAGGCCCGCCTTCTTCTGAAGGCTCGGCACGCCGTGCGGAATTGCGCGATATTCGCGTGCCGTGCCTGCCTCTCACACGGGTGCCTCGGGCAGGCCCTCTGGCTTCCCCACTGTTTTTAGTTAGTGAAAGCCCTGTCCTGCCTGTTTAGAAGGTGGCCCTTCCTTTCATAGAGGGTAGTGGTTAACAGCATGGACTCCTGAATCAGAGCTAGGAAGTTCTTTCTTTTTTTCTTTCCTTTTGCCAATAGCTGCGGGTAAACCTGTAGCTGTGTGTGAACTGCGCTCTCTGCCCTCAGTGTCCTGTTCTTTACGTAAGAACGCTGACCTCGTCGTCGTCGTGAGTTCAAAACGGATTGAGACACATAAGCCCACCTGAACAGAGGTCCTCAGACCCGCTCCTGCACAGGGCCACTCTTGCGTGGGGGAGATCGCGGCCTGGGCTCGCTCCCAGAAGGATGCAGCCTCAGCACTGCCCCTGAGGGGCGAGCCGTGGGCTAAGGGGACCCCGTCCGTAAGCACCTGGCCAGAGCGGGCATTATTTACACTAGTTGTACACTTTCCTTCCTCAGACTTGCTGCTTCAGGTGATTTTACGTATTGTCACTGCTGGTGGCAGCCCTTCCACGTATATCTGAGATTTTGGATTGCGTTTCTGGTTTTGCTGACAGTGTCTCTCCCCTCTCCTCCACCATTGGAGTGTACCTCAGACACAATTTCAGACCATGTGCATCGTAATGACTGGGTGTGGGTTTTAAAAATCCAGATTCCCAGGGCTCTGTCTGCTAAGTCGCAGCCTCTGAGACTGGCCTTCTAGATTCAGAATTCGTAATAAGCAGCCCCTAGGGCTCGTACGTAGATGCACGTTGACAGCCACTGTTTCAGTGGCAAGGGAAAAATGATCACGGTTTGGTCCCTTTCTCCACCTTGACGTGGTTCGTGAAAGCTTTTCCCCCAGTGCATTTCTTAATATAATTTCTATACCATTGCCTTGTGTTTTTATCCTCTCATCTAAACAAGGTAGGGCAAAAGTAGGTTCACAATTGTTTGTATGGAAAAATAATACAATAATTAATGATATATGAATGAACTATTTGTTTCATGTGTTCACAATTGTAGACCTACTTTTGTCCCACTTACTCTGTAAGGCCCATGTTATGTTTATATTTATTTCCTGCATATATATATTTCCTGTATACATTCCCTTTATATTAAAATCCACAGAGACTTCAGTTTGGGGGCTACTAGTCCATATACTCTGTGAACTTTTTATCCTACCCATTGTCTGCAATTCAGAAAGTTTCCTTATCTCCCTGATTTGTCTCAATCCCTGGTGAGCGATGACTTCAGATATAAACACTGGCAGCTGTTGGAGCTACATAACACCTCCAGGTCTCTGGGCGCCCCTTCAGAGCTCGTGAGAGCGGACAGAGAGAGCTCTTCACTTTCCTGAGCAGACCTCTGGTGGCCAGTGACTTGGAGCTGTGGAAATGGAGACGCTTTCATTGAGAGTGGGAGTTTGTGATTGTCTTTCACCTCCTTCTGCCCACCATTCCAAATGCAGCAGTAAGAACTGGGGATTTCACGAGAAGGTGGCGTTTTGTGTTTCAGGCGCCTTGATTTTCCTCAGTTTCCTGTAAACTGACCCCTTTTATGCTGTCTAGAGGTTGACATCTAAATGGCAACACATTAAAGGTAGAAAATTTATTTTTTGAACACAAGTGCTGCTTCAGAGACCAGAGCGGGAGAGGCCCTAGATTTATTTTACAGTAACTTACTTGGCACTCTTTGGCCAAATCGAGCATTATCGCAGGTTCCCAGTAAACAAAGCTCATGGATGTTTCCCTGTGGAGATGTATTTTACTTTCTTTTCTGGATCTGACAGAGTAGAGTGTCTTTACCCTCAGGGTGGACATCCTTTTTCCTGTGGAAGAATATCAACTGGGATAGCAACTCACAAAACACCTGGAGGAGTTCGGAGGGATGCCTGTTTCTGTATATCAACCCGTATATGTCAATATATATGCGTGAAAACCTCAGATACCAGAGATCAATGCTCCCTAGGTCATAGCATCATAAAAAGTCATTAAAAAAAGAAAGCCTTCCTCCAGGTGGCGGTTAGGTTTTTGTTTTTTATTTTTGCTGGTCCAACCTCCTTGTCCCGATCCCATGGAAGCAGCCAGTGTGCAGTAGGGTTGCTGTGGCCGGCCCAGGAGTTTGGTAATGGGGACAGATAAAAGGCAGGATTCAAACACAGCACGGGAGCAGTTTCCCCGACGCCACCCTTTCAGGGGCCATTGTGTTGACGGTAGAGGCTGCAGCCCATTGGCAGCCACTCCTGAGAATAGCAGTAGAACCCTGACGTACACATCATGTTGAAGTTAAAGCAGAATTTTACACGAAAAGATTCAGACAATCATGCCTTGGGCTCAGAAAAACGGTATATTGAGCAATAGATGGTTCCTTTGGCTACTGACCGTGAGGATTCGCACTCAGAAGAGCTGCGATCAGAACGGTTCTCTTCTGCACAAACTGTAAGGTAGGTACAAGAAGGCTGCTCATCTTCAGGGTCCAGCGATGTCCCAGGCGCTAAGTTAGGGGCTTTCCGCATTTCGTGGTTTTGCCATCATTTCTGCAACAACTGTTTGGTATTATTCAGATTTGAACGATGTCAACGCTGACCCAGAGGTGTCGAACCACCACGGTCCCTTAGGATGTCGGTAGCAGAGCTGGAGTTTGAGTCCAGGCAGGCTGGCGACAGGGACACCTCGCAGTACTGCACTGTCCATTTGGATAGAGTTGAAAAGGTATCAAAATTCACAGAACTCTTTGCAGCCTTCTGCCTGTTGGTCATCTCTGTATGTTTTGGCAAGAGCCATATTAGAATCCACATAGTCTGCGTAAGTACGTCCACGTGTAGGAAACAGACTTTGACGGGACTCTGCTCTGTGGGCGCAGAAAGACTCTGGGCTTTACGCTCAGAGACCTGGCCGCCTGCCCCTTGGGCAGGTCACCGTCCACGCTGCACCTTCCTACCCTGTAAAACGGCAGTGACAGTAACAGCCTCTTAATTAGACAGGACGCACGTATGGAGTCCAAGACAGGGCGTGCCCTGCAGCACGGGTTGCAAAATCGGGGGTGGATGTCCCCTTTGACATGCAAGGGGACACCTTGGTTGAACAGCGGGCTGCTGTGCTTAATGTGGACGATGGCCAGTGGCCGTCTAACCGTCCATATCTGTTCCTGGGACCCCACTGCAAGTATTTTCAGGAAAGCGCTTCAACTGGATACAGTGATGACAGTTCAAGTACTCTTTACTTATTTGTATATGAGTCTGTCTAAATGTCAACATGTCAGTTTCGGTGGCTGTATATATTTATATTTTTTTCTATAAGAACTCAGATAATTTTATAACGTAGGTGAATTCTCAGTTTCATGAAGAAATTGGCTTTACTAACACTTTTTTGAATTTCCACACATACACAAAAGTGATTTTAGTGTAAAGAGGAGTTCGTACCCATTAGCCAGAAATATCTGATCATTGAGATTCAGTTAGATTTGTTTTATTTACCTTAAAAAAAAAAGCTTCGATGTACATTAAGGATAACCCCAAATATCATGGTATTCGCTCTTCTGTCTTTAAAGGTGAATTTAAATAAGGACGTTCCTTACACACCCTGGCGCTGTTGTGGTGCGTCTGACAAAGCCGGCACACCATAGCTCTCTGGTACCATCTAAGACTCAGGTCGTAATTAGGTTTTCCCAGTGGTCCCGAGACTGGGGAAATAACGCCTTAACGTAAATTCTGCAGGTTGCATTCAGTTTAGTCCTGCGAACCTTTTGTTGTTTAATCTAGAGCGGATTTAACACTTCAAATGTTTCATCCGGGACCATTTTCATTAAGTATAGCCTTCAGAAATTCTTTCAGTACGAATATGTTGGTGATAAACTCTCAATTTTTATGTATCTGAAAATGTCTTCATTTTTATTCTTCTTAAATATTAATTTTATTGGTTATGGAATTGTAGGTTGCCACTTATTTTTCATAGTACATTACAATATAATTTGACTGCTTTATGCCTTTTATTTTGGAGAAATAAATCTAATGGTCGTTACTTGGAAGATGGCCTTTTTTTTTTTTTTTTAATCTGAGCACTTTTAAGATTTTTTTTTTCCCCCACAGTGCTCTTCAGTTTCACCATTGTGTATTGCCAATCAAAAACAAACAAACAAAAAGGTGTAGGCTATAATAAAGAATCGAAAGCATTTATCCGAGCAAAAAGATTGCAGTCGGAGAGGCACGGGTTCAGAGAACAACCCAAACCGCATGCTGGAAGGATCTAGAGGGAAGGGTTGGAAAGGCAGACCCCACCAAGTTTGTAACAGGAGAAGCTTACCCTGTTGGCTGTCCCCTGGCACGCTGCCTGATACAGAAAGGACTGGTCAGGTCAGGTGGAGAGGCTGTAAGGTCAGCAGGTTCCAGGATGTGCTTCTACGAAACAGAGTTCACAGCTCGTTTAGGGCCTCTGTGCAGCTGAAGGACGCTGGCTGGCAGACTGGATCGGCTCCTTCCAAGATGGAGTAGGGATGGTCTGGTTGCCATGGCGAGGAGTCGGTAGACTTCAGGACCTGGGCTTACAGCTGTTTCAAAAGCATGTGGGTGGGAGGAGCATGAGGCACTGTTTTTGTGACCTTCCGGTGGCCTTTTAGTTCCCTTGACATAGAATCTCCACTGGCAGTTTTCACTCACAGAATCCAAGGGTAGATTTCCTTTTAACTTACGCTTTTTGGCATCTGTTCTTAACACCGGGATTCGTATTTATCAAGAGCCCTAGAACATTCTCAACCAACTGTTTTTCCTATTGTCTCTACTGTCCCTGAAGTCTAGATTTTTCTAGGTTATTCATCTCGTCTTATAATATCTTTATCTTGCCTTGGAGCTGTTCTGTGTAATGCCTTCAGGTATCTTTTCTGATTCACTGTTTTTTTGGTTTTTTTTCCCCAGTATGTCTAATCTGCTTTTTCTATCCATTGAGCGTTAAATTTTAATTATTATTATTTCTGGAGCTTTGGTTCTTTAAAAATCTGCCTGGGTGTTCTTCATGGTCTTACTCCTCTGTCATGTGTAGTCCTTCATAATACCAAGAGCCGGGGGAGCCTTTCAAATGGCCTTTTAGGAAGCACCCCCCGCCCCACCCCGCCCCGCCTTGGATGAGGCTGGGCACACAGACCCTGACCTTCCCGACCTTCCTCACGGTCCCTCTGCAGCCTGGAAGCTCTGACAGTCGGAATTTCTCAGTCAGTGTCTTCCCTAGAGAGGCAGGGCTTAACTGCTGAGGACATTCTGGGCTGGGTAGAAACAAGTAATTCATTATCTGCTATTCATAAAGTATTTCCTGGGAGGGAAGGATTTGGCAGTTACGTTGCACTGGAATAAATGGCTGTTGAAACTGACCCTGTTTATACACTTATATCATAATTATCTGATGGATAGTTCTTGAAGCTCCTAGTAGTTATCTTCTTTTTATCTTGTAAATGCAAAAGAGCCTGGAGTAGGGACTTGAGGCGCACCTGCTGTTGTATTTCTCAGAAGCTTTTTCTCCTGTTCTTTAGGTGTGTGGGTGTCTACAACGGCTAATTTGTTTAGGACTTCTCTGTGCCTAATTAAGTTGGAGAAAGAAGCCTGGAATCATTGAAGGGAGCGAGGGGGCAGGAATGGGGCTGATGGGTGGGAAATAACCCAGCTAGTTGGTGGGTTTTCTTATCCCACCTTAAATCATCTCTCTAAATGGCAACTTGCTTTCTTTCTGTATTTGGAATACCTTACAGCCAAGCACAGCACAGCTAGGAGTTGCATTTTAAACGTTTTTTGTTTTGTTTTGTTTTTTTTCTTTTTTGGTTATGGCTTAATAAAGAAGCCATTGTGGCTGAGTCACAGATAACACTTTTTTTTTTTTTAAAGGGCATTTCTGTAAGAATGTGAAGATAAGCCATTAAAACTCTTCAGAAATAGGCAGAGGATAAAGCCTATTAATACTTAAGTCACAATGTTCCCATTTTTTAAAGCAAGCGACAAAAGCCCAATCAGGGTTGTTACTAGATTGCAAAGACTTTAGTGGCATAAACTGGGGGCATGGAGTCATTGTAACCAAATGCACTTACATTTTGTGAATTATAAGGGAATTTCTGTGGCAGTTAAGGTCATTAGAAGATACTCTATAGTTAAAAAGTATATATGTGAATGAAATTTGTGGGAAACACAATTTTGGGGTTACAGTTTATGCCTCATCATAGTCATCAGGAAAGTGATACATTCTCAATGTATTACACATTGATGAAGCATTTTGAAAAATTATTGCTGTAGCAACTGTATCTTTAAGAACACTATATGGTATAACTACTGTTTTTAACCTTGTTCTACAGTGAACATGAAAAATGATTTATTTAAAGATTTTGGTTTTCAAATGCATTACTTTACGATTTAAGTTCAGTGAGAGAGAAGCCTTATTGTTAACTGGAAGAAATTAGTTTTCTCTCTTTTTTTCTTACAGCATTCACTATTTTCTATGAATCTGCCTAGGCTTTTAAGATATTTTTGTGTTTCTCAACCAAGTAGCTCTATTATTTCTAGTATTTTATAATGCTGAACACAATAGTATTCAAATAGGTTTTACAGCCTGTTTGGAAAAAATGTTTTGTCGTGCCCGTTATGATTCGAGGTAATCAAAGCTGAAGGCGGTTGTCAGGAAAAGGCTTTAGATAATTTCAGTCCAATGTTTCCACTACTTTTCATATTTCATTCTTAATACAGTTTAAATTTCATTTGTCCTTGAACTGCTTCTGCACACTGAACAAACGTCTGCCTGGAGCTAGTGCCGCTGATTCATAGCCGTAAATCGACTCGTGGCTAAATCCTCCCACTGCGTATTATCACAGGCTCCTGTTCGGCGAGCTTCGGATCATGACGCGCGTTTCCTGAAGGTGGTGCTGACTGGCACTCCCCGGCTCTCAGGGAATCTGAGTGCTGTGTCTCAGTGGGAGCACCGTCCCCACACTCTGCTTGGCCAGGCCTTGGCCAGCCCAGGGTCCCCTCCTTCAGTGGGACACTCCCCGTCCCCGTCCTCAGGAGCAAAGCGCCCACCTGCACGCCCATGTCTGTGGTTACATATCCTCTTTTACAGAGGGGAAAAAAAAGATTTGCAGAGGAAATAGTTTAGCCCTGGACTTGGCTTTTTCATCTGCAACTTGGAAAGCTATGAGGCGGCGAAAAAGCACCTACAGGCTGTCCGAAGGGGAGGCCAGTAATCCACGAATCTTAACCGGCCTGGAAGCTGTCTTTCCTCTGTGATAAATGAGTAACATTTTTGGACGTGCAAGGGTTTAGAATATATCATGAATCCCTATGTGAAGAAAATATTTGGGATGTAATTTAATCAACTGACAATTCAGAAGAAAGGGGAAGTAAGGAAGAGAAGAGAGAATGGTGAACAGGGACTTTGGCCGAATTGATGTGACTACATTTGAACAGGGCATTTGAAATATGAATTCTTGAAATATCTGAGCTTAAACGCCAAGGGGAAATTTAATAAAGTTACTGGCTTTTAGTTAAAAGCACTTCACTAATAATTTAGGTCCTTAGGGTCACAGAGGCGGAAAGTATGAGGGGGGTAAACATGGGACCAGCGGCCCCTCCCCCCGTGGTGTCACCTCACTCAGCGGCTTCCATACTTCTGTCTTTCTGTTTCTCGTAAGGCAGGTTGTACGGTAGTACATTCCCTCCGGTTCCATTTGGCAGGGAAAGCCTTTCTTCCTTCATATCTGAGGGACAACTTTCCTGCACGGGCTCCCCTTGGCTAACGACTTCCTCGTTCCAGTGTCTCGAGTGTGTCATCCCCCCTCCCCCCTGCCGTTGCGGTGCCTGCTGAGAAACCAGAGAGCCCGTCGGCGCTTCTCGTGGAGGTTACTGTCTTTTCTTTTTTTTTTCCCCCCCGGCCACCTTGGTAATTTTTTCTTTATCATTAACTTTTGACAGTTTTAATATAATACGTCTTGGAGAAGGTCTTTTTGTGTTGAGATAATTAGGTGTTCTGTTAGCCTCTTGTCCTCGAATGTTCAGCTCTTCCCCGAATTTGGGAAGTTACCAATTATTTCTTTGATTAGGCTCTTTATTCCCTTAGCCTCCTCTTTTCCTTCTGGGATACTCATTATTTTTATTCCACTCTTTCTAATGGAGTCAGGTTTCGTAGAGTTCTTTAATTTTTTAAAAACATCTCAGTTCTCGCTCTGTTCCCACCCGCATCTTTCTGGAATCCTGCGCTCCAGCTTGCCCCCCTCCCCGACGTGCTTTGTCTTCTTCCCGATGCCGTCGGCCGTCCCTCCCTCTCCTGTGCGCGGCTCTCCAGCGCCAGCATCTGCTCGATTCCGGCCCCTTTTGTGCGGGGCTCATCTGCCGCATGGGCTGCCCTGACCCTGCCGGGGCCCGGAGCCGCCGCGGCGCCTTCCTTGCCCTGCCTGAGGGCTGCGGCCTTCAGAAGGGGAAGGGAGGGGAACGCAGCCAGGCGGGCAGGAGGAGGCGTGAACCCAGACCCCCCGCCGCAACAAGGGCTAAATAAGTTCTTAGCAAAATCTGACAATGGTTTCAGAAAACAGGAAGATGGCATGCCAGTCCTTTATAAACATAGAGGCAGAAATCCTAAGTGAATGTTACACTTGGAATCCAAATGTTATTTTAATAGGATGTATATATGGATCATGATCAATATGGATTTATTTCAGGAATTTAATATTGACTTGATATTGAAAATGAAGTTGATGTAATGCATCATGTTCAAGGATTAAGTGAGGAAAATCCTCTACTTTCAGTAGATGAAGGAATAGCGTCTGTAATAGTTCAGTGTCCATTGAGAGTACAAAGCATAGTAAAACCTAACAAAAGAAGTGAACTTCCTTAATCTGATGAGGATACTTTCAAAAATCCCGCAGGAGACCTGATGGCTGGCCTTATCATGTCAAATACATTTTCTCTGAAACGAAGAGTGGGAGACTGGGTGCTTGTTCTTACCGTCCGCATGCATCATTGTATTGGGGGGTGGGGGCATCTTAATCAGTGACATGAACGAGGCACTGTATTTGCCATGTATACTGAGCACCTACGTCGTATGCCCATGATATGCAATCATTACACCATGTAAAATGCTCATCCTTTTTTTTTTTCCCCTAAAAAATTTGGGCAAAAAAAACATGCATTATGCTAAGTCCTAAAGGTAGGCAGGGGCCAGGACATGTAAGTACAGGAAGTTAAAGACAGCTACAGATTCTTCGTTTTTACTCCAAGAGCCTAATTCCTGCCTCCTTAAATCCGAGACGGCCTTAGTGACTGTTTGAGCAGAATGTAGAAGTGACGGCCTGGGACTTCCAAGGCAAGGGCATAAAAAATCCTGAGTTCTGCTGGGGCCTCCGGGAACACTCCTTGGGAGCCCTGAGCCATGACACAGGAAGTCCTCCTTCTATTAAAGGTCCCTGAGACCCTCATTGCTGGAGATGACACATGGAGACACTTAAGTTGGCGGTCCAAACCGAGCCCCATCCTCTAACCCTCTGGGTCAAGGCGCCAGGCCGGTGAGTAAGGACATTGTGGACCCTGTGGACTAGCCCGTCCCCTGACTGACCCTACTGAGGGGCCCCTGTCATTCTATGCGGTGCAGATAGTTACTGATGTGAGCTCTGCCTGAATTCGCAACCAACGGGACCATGAAATATAATGGCAAGATAAGGCCACTGAGCTTTGAAATTACTCATTGCACAATAAAAGATAATTAGAATATAGATGGAACACACAGTAAGTGCAAAAATGCAGCTCCTACGTAGAGATTCCTGTGTACTTTCTCTTTAAATTTTCTTATGCCTTTTCCTTTTTCTTAGTTACCTGTTTGTGAATTCCTATATTCTTTTTTAAAAACTGAAGTTTACTCATCTGGATTAAGTTTTATTGTATTAGTGTGGCGGACTTAAAATATTTCTTCCGGAGTGATGGAGTGTGCATTTCTATGCAAATATTTTTCCTGAATAAGGCTGCAACCTAGAGTTTAAAGTGTCCTTTGATTAGAGTCAAGCAGCGTTCATTTCCTGAACTGCAGGGTTAGACTGAGCAGAAAGAAGACATGAGCCTGGTAATGATTTCTCATGTTAGAAATGATTTAAATTAGTTCATCTGTAGGATCCACGAAGTCTGGTCTTGTTGAGATAAATATATTTCTAATTAAATGTTTAGAATCTTAGGCAGGATGTGTGACCTCTCTGTCAGACGATTTAGCTGAGCACATTATTCAAACATTTCCCTCTAAACTGTGGAGTGCCCAAGCCAAGAAGGAATGTGGGAGGGACTGTGAAGCTTCAGGAAACAATCGCTGTGTCTTTCATTTATTCTTTGAAACCTGCGGAATGGACTAGCTGAAATGTTAAAACAACGATTTTGACAATTCTGAGACGGGTAATCAGGTGGAGTATCCAGAAGGTTCTGGAATCAAGCCCGGTGCGAGCGTTGTAACTGCGGACGGCTTCGGACGGAGAGCCCTGCCGCGAGGTGGTGCGCGCACTCAGCGCACGGGACTTGGGACCCGGTCCCCTCTTCACATTGTTTGGCTTCTGGAAGATCCTTTCCCCTTGGGGTTTGTTTCCTCACCTATGAAACGAAGAGCTTGGGTTAGCATCCGAAAAAGAAAAAGAAGACAGAGACCTGAAGGAGACAGACACCCACTGCGCACAGGCTGACTATACATTATTAACGAAGCAGATATTTCAGAGGGAAATGGGCTCTAAAATAATTAAAATTGTGTAAGCTACAAAACTTGTTACTTAAAATTATTATGTTGGTGGACCTATGATAGAGTTATTTTCAAAGCCATTTTCGAAAATAAGGTTCTAATAATGCATTTGTGTATATGAAAATAATGTTTTTATATTCATAATCAAAATACTAAAACTAACAGAAGCAGGATAACCTTGGCATATGTTTATTTATCTTAATTAGTTTCTTAGATGGAGCTGTCAGGTATCAATGGTGTAATTTCTTAAAAATGTGATTTTTTTTTTTTCCCCTTCAAGTTGTCTTAGTTTTAGTTCTCATAAAATCGAGTTGCATTTTAAGGTTAATTTTAGATTGTTGACACCTTTAGTTGTCCCTTCTTTGTAGATCTTATATTCAGTTGAGTAAATTCTCTCTGTAGGTGTTAGGTAACCTCAGAATAAATTCTGCTAAATGTGGATATTCTCAAGTAGATTTTTATATTAATATATATGATTTTCAGCCAAAATATTATTACTGGTAATATTTTTACCCCCAAAATATTTGTATTTCTTTTAAATGTGTTTATAAGACATCTCATTTTAAAAGGCATCTCTGATTTAAAGTTCTTCCAGATTTAATTAAGTGTTGCAAAATTTTAACTAATATCTTACGATAGGCTGCATATAAAAATTTTAAAATTAAAAGGATGTTCATCAAAAGATTCTTTGTAGAGAGCGAGATCATCTACAGCACGAGTTTCTGGATTAAACTTCACCTATTATTTGAGCTCTCGTCATTCAATTTCTCAGCCCCCTTTGATTCACACAGACCACTTTAAATTTTTAACTGCATGCAAGGTTTATTTTCAATAATTACAATTAACTAAAAGCTTCAGAAGCTGAAATTTCTTGATGCTCCACATACTAGATACTTTGATTAAAGATTTCCAACTGATTTTAAAGAAAATGTAATTGACATTTAGGTGACCATTTTATTGACAAAAGGTCATGGCTGGACACATAGCTTGGCACACAAATTCATTTTCCATTGGTACAGTTGTTACTCAGAGCTGGTGGGGGCCAGCTGGCAGAGAAAGTGTGCGTTTCGTATCCAGCCTCAGCTCCGTTAAAAACACCTGGTGGTTTTCTGCCTTTTCCTGTAAAGAACCAATAGCACCCATGTCAGAGCCCCGTCAGCCGCAGGGTCCCCGTTGCAGCTTGTCAGCTTTGTTCCTGCAGTGGGAAGGCGCCAGAGACCACAGTGGCCCGGGGGCGCGGTGGCCTGTTTCAGGGGCTACTGTCCCAAAGCGCCACGGACTGACCGCGTTCATGTGCCTCCAGTTTGCGGGGTGGGTGCACCTCCTCTTCCGGCATGTTGGCAGGGCTAGCTCCTTTTCCTAGATTCTGGGAGAGAATCTGTTTCATGGTTTCCTTCCAGCATTTGGTGGCGGCCGGCGCAGAAGACACGCCTGTCTCTGCCCCTTTCAAAAGGCCTCCTCCCTGTGCGTCCCTCTCTGCTCTCTGGGGCTCTGTCCAAATTTCCTCCTCATAAGGACATCACTCATTCGCTTCGGGCCCACCCCCATCCAGTATAACCTCATCCTAACTTGGTTACAGCTGCAAAGACCCTGCTTCCAAATAAGGTGCCATTCGTAGACACTTGGGTTTACAAATGGAACACGGCTTTTTTTTTTTTTTTTTTTTTGGGGGGGTGTGCAGTTCTATCCACTACACTGTATTTCAATAGAAGTGTGCTTTCAAAATTAGGTGACAGGAACGTTTGAACCCGTGGGCTGTAGTTTCCCCTGCTCTGACCAAACTTTACATGCATTAAGGAATCTGTGGATTTTGACAACTGCGGACTGTGTCTTGATAGGTAGAATATTTCAGCTTATTAAGTGCATTTATAAGTCACGTGGGCAGTACAGCCAGTTCCAAGTGCGTTTCTGCTCCTAAGTTCCTGCATGTTATCTCCTGCGGTATTTAATTTTCCCCACATTAACTTGCCTAAAAAAAGGTCCCTGAAGTTATTTGTCCCTCCCTCAGGATATATTTAGCTTTCTCCTGGAGACCACTGCACGCTCAACCCCTGGAGGGACTGAAAGGGCCTCGTGCCGAACCTGCAGCTCTCAGGCCCTAGTATGTTTAAGGGTCCCTCAGTGTGCTTATTGAAGTGGTAGATTCCTGGGCTTCCCTGCTGGTAGAAATTAAAAGTCCCGTGTCACTGGAGACATTTTAAAGGCCATTGACTGGCTGACTGCCTGTCCCTTTTTTGCTTTTAAATGCATTTTTTCCGTTGCTCTGTGTAACACATATATATTGAGTCTTTATTTTGTTCCACACAGCATTTGGGGATTCCTGATAAATAGGTAATGTCTCTGCTTGAAAGGCAGGGTCTCCGACTAAAAATAAGTGACGGTAGGTGTTAGCTGTGCTACCAAGAAGAAACTTAGACGAGGGCACAGTCACAGCAAAACTTACCCCAGCTCGAGTGGCCTAGGAGTGTGGCAGAAGTGATGTATATTAGAGTGTATTTTGAAACTTGTTTCAGGCACGTGAATATAATAAAAGAGGAGGAGTGTGGACAAGTAAATAGTAATAGGCAGAGAGGATATATTAGATGTATTAAAATGTATTAGATGTATTAAAAGGCATAGTACTAACCTTTCTGATCTTTGTGTGTATTTCAGATATCAGAGCCTTTTTTTCAAACCTTTACTGAAAAACTTTTTCTGAAATACAACATGATTTTCATAGTTCCTTAAAAAGGAGTCTTTTTGTTCTTAAGAAAGGATTTAATTACACCTTTTATAGGAATTATATATTGATAGTAAACCTAGCTAACAATGTATCATTGGTTCAGTAAAATTAAAAAAAAAAATAATGGGGAGTACTACTTTTATGTTCGGCGTATTATTGGGATAGTAAGGGAGGTTTCCCTCGTTTGCCCACTCATTAAGTCTTTACTCATTATGTCAGCCTGTCAGCATTCAACATCGCACATGCAAGTTTCATGCAAGGATTTGTCGTAACTCGTGCCCAGGGGTAGTCGTCGAGTATTCGGGCTTTGGAGGCAGATGGGTGCGTGCTGGAATTGCAGCTCTGCTCCTTAGCGTCCGTGCAACGTCCCACGGGCAGTCATGGTTCTAGGCGCCTTGTTGTTCCATCTGTAAAGTGGGGATAATAATGGTACCTGCTTTGGATGGTTTCAAAAATGTAGCGAGAACACTGGTGTCATGCTCGCAGAACCAGAGTCCGAGCTTCACTGAGGTCGCTTGATCACTTTGTGCAACCGTCAGTGTTTTCCGTGAAAGAAATGGATACCTACTCACGTCTGACCTACCTCATTGTTGTAAAGGTGAAGGTGCGGTATATTAATTCACTTTGTGAGCCCAGGACACTCATGTGAGAGGCCCCATTGCATCGCACCTCTACTCTGGGCCCTGACGGTGCCCGGACCGGGGGCGGAGCTCGGCTGAGAGAATGGCCCTGCCTGTTTGCTCAATGAATAGACTCTACCTTTCTCAGACCTGTGTGGCCAAGATGCAATGAGAATGCATTTAAAGATGCTGGGGACTTGGTAAAATGTTCAGCACATGAGAGTTACTCCTATAATGTGGCTATTATGTGATATAAATGTGAATTAACAGTCTGGTAGGCAAGAATTCATCTGAAAAAGTCCCCAGATATGCAACAACATATGGGAGTGTTTCAGCGGTAGAAGTGGGGAGCGGGCTATACCCTAGTAGCGTGATTGCATCCTGCCTTATACTTGTCCCGCGTGGACGTGACCTGCACCCCCATCCCCGCCCCCATCCCCACCGCTTCCCCAGCCTCAGGCTTTACGCTCCCTGAGGTTTTAGTGCATCAGTTCCGAATGCTCAGAGGACTCGGTGACACTGTCTGTCGCTTCCACCTTCTTCCCCCGGGAATCTCGGTTAAAATTCAGTACTTGGTCCCAGGCTTTGGCCTCTGCTTGGTGAGAATGCCAGGGTCCGCAGGGCTGGAGCAGAGCAGGCTCCTCGGGGACGCGGCCTTAGGAGACGCAGATGTGGGGGGCCCGGGGCGGAGCGCTGGGGCAGCCGCTAGCGCCCTGGGGCGGGTCAGCGAGCCCAGAGGGGCTCACCGTTCGCAGCCTCTGTGCTTTTCCAAGAGCAGCAGGAACTGCCTGAATCTCGGGACCTACAGGAGCCCTGTCCAGTGTCACAGAGTGCCACTCAGTCATCAAGAAGCCACCGGTGAGCAGGGACCTGAAGGCCACCTCTCGTACCTGACGATGGGGATGAAATTCAGTGGGGAAGCTGCCCCCTTCCCTTGAACCTGCTGTGTGCGCACACACCTGTCTCCCATAGCGAAGCCTAGATTCCAGCCTGTCCCAATTTGTCTTCTGGATTCTGAGTGAACACAGACTGTCACCCCTTCTTCAAGCTGAGCAGATGCCAGGAGTGGAGAAAAGCCTCGAAGGTGCCGTTGTCCACCTCCTTCCCAAGCACCACGGAGTTGGGTCCTTTGCATCAAGAAGGTTGGAAGCCTCCGATGTCATCGGTCATTCTAAGCCTGGTGCCAGCTCAAAGGGTTCAAAGACATGTAACCGCCACATGTGTGCTTCTCCTGGAGATCAGGGGTAAAAGATACCTCCTGCCACCGGCCCCGCTGACTCTGACCAGCCCCCAAAACTGTCCTCAAGGGTCAGCATCACGCCTCACCCCCTCCGCCGCAGGTGCTGCGTTTTCGCCCTTTGGAACTTGAAATGCGTTGGGCTCATTCGTCTCTCGTTCCCGCTTCAGTGGGTCTGATGGGAAAAGGAAGTGAGCAGGACATTTAGGGGGAGCGGAAATGCTAAGACTGTACAAGAATGAGATAAGGGTATAAAAATGACCCCAGGTACATTGACTGGTCAGACTAACAGTGACTTCCAAACACAAGATTCAGGACTAAGTGAGACTTGGCCGTCCATGAGGGCTGAGACACCAGGCTTCTCCCTGGGAGCTTGCAGTCGGCACCGTGTGGGCACACACGCAGTCACACACACTGAGGCCAGGCTTCTCCTCTGAACTCGGGCTCTTTTCGTAGAGAAAGCGTTTGTTCTCAGCAGCATGCCCTCCGGCGTTTAATGGAAGAGAGAATGTCAGCGCCCGCTGGAAGAGAGGCTCCTCAGGGGCCAGAGGGGGTCCCCACCTGAAGGACTCCTGCTGCCCGGCAGGCAGGCAGGAAGGTAAAACATGACTGGCGGGGGTCCTGTAAACCTGGGAGTCCGACTATGTGTATTTAACTCTCGTTTGCTTCTTTGTGGCGTCTAAGCGTAGTCATTATTCAAAAACTTTTTGTAGTCGTAAGTTTCCAAAGCTGATTTCCTGTATCTCACTCCCAGGACAAGAGTGGATTGAAAATGTAAGTTCTAGACTTAACAAGAGCTTTGTCCTCTGAATACCAGTAACACACAGAGGCTTCCCTTATTAATGCCATCTGGTGGCATTATTAGCTGCTTATCTCGGTGACAGAATCCATTGATCTCACCTTCCTTGATAACTGCGTTTAAGGACTAGGAGAGAGGTTGGAGGTAAGGATGAGTCATTTTGTGCAGATGTGTGTCGAGACTAGCCAATGAAGGGGGTGTGTGCGTTAGAGAGAGCCTTCAGGTTATCAGAGTTTATCTGATGCCAAGTCAGTGGACCAAACATTTTTAATTTCCTGCCTGTCAGGCTGACAAAACTCTATCCTTCAGGAATTCACACTGTAGGGACAGAGGTACATGAACATCTATTTTAAGGTGCAGACAAGGAAGATGAAGAGATGAAGAGAGGCATGTAGTTCAGCCACAATCCTAGAAAATACTCTGGGTGAAGGAGGGGAGACCCCAGGGCCTGGGACTGAGTTGTGGGTTTCCTTAGTCTGTGGGGCGAAGCAGAGTCATCAGCAAAGATTCAGGGAAATCATAGAATGATGGGAGAAATACATGGTGTCATGTTCGTTAAACGTTTGAAGAAGAGGGTGGTAAAAATAGCATACGAAACAGATGGTAATTGGGTTTGGTTCGAAAAGAGTGGTGATAACAGTAGGAAGAAGGCTTCCTTGCGGAAGGGGATACGGAAGCTTTAGACACGGGCGGAAGGCAGTGAAGGTAGGGTGCTGCTGAATGTGTGGGTGCGTTGGACCAAGAAAAAGAAGAGTGAAATACACTGATAGTTGACAAAGGTAAAAGGCTCAAACTAAGGGTTTTGTTTTTTTAAAGTAAGTACTCAGTGTGAACTTGATGACTTACTCTTAAGTTTCGAAGAGCTAAACCAAGCATTCTCACTTCCTGAGATTACTTAACTCTATTTGCAGGCAGTTTGGAATCTACCAGCTCACCGTTAATGATAGTTTTCATCAACACAAGCGGTAGTTAACCTACACTAGTTAGCGAGCTGGCATGTGGAACTCAGTGCCCTTCCTCTGCGGATGCGACATCCACCAAGCCAGCAATTGCTGCTGATGACGAGTTTCTTAGAAATTGCTGCTTGTTTTATACCATCAGAGTCGTTACCCCTCAGATCTTTGGGGAGTAAATAACAAACAAAGCAGATTACTAAATATAAGACTTGGGGTTGTATCTGTGCATCCTTCTTCTGTACAGAATAAGGTTTGGGAAGGAACAGTTAACTCTATGGAAAGGTTGATGTAAACTCACCCTTACGTCACACCATATCTTTATTCTTTACTTTTAAAAAATTCGTGGGTGCGATGTCCGTTCATAACATGTAAGTTTCAGGCATACAATTATTTTTTTCATCCATAAGCAAACATTTATGTTATATGCAAGAATAACTTCGATAACAAAGAGGAAGAAAGCCTTAAAACAACATGATGGGACCCAATCGTCATGTCTTTGTACATCTCATGGGGCTCTTACAGAAGCTTCTTTGACAGGGTTAAAATTCTGAAGAACTTTTTGGAAAATTGGATCTAAACAGTTGAGTTATTTTGAGTAAATATATTGCGATAGAAATGAAGACTTTTTTTCTTCTAAAAGTAATGTGAATAAAACATATAAAACCAAACAAAATCTGCATATTTGTAAGGATCAGAAACACATAATTACTCTTTCCATTTTGGAATTCAGTTATATGTCCAGTTCCTTTCTCTTTGCTTCCCATAACTTCTACCATGATTATTACGCTTGTGGAAATCAGGCGTTTCCTCTTGATTAAGAAGTACATCTCAGTAAACAAAAAAACCCCAAAAAACAACCAAAAACACTGCATTTTTACTTTTGAACTTTTGCCTGGGATTTTATTATTAATCTCTGTTCATCAGAGCTCTGGTGGTTAAACTTGCTATTAAGTTGTTTAAATATAAATGAATGTCTACTTAAGAAATAGATTTATAATGAAATATTTTTAAAGGTGAGATTTATAAGGAGTTAACAAAAATATACTCAGTAATGAAAATTTAGAAGCTGTTGCCAAAGTTCCTCTGCTAATATCACACAGCCTCCTACCTCTGCTGGAAATCAGTGATTTTTTTTTTTTTAATCTTCGCGCAGACACTTTTATAAAAACCTAGTCAGTTTACTTCACAATAAACCTGCAGCCTGATGGAGAGAATTGTCCAAATTGCCTGATTACCAGGATTCTGTAGACCCATGATGTGTGGGGAGCCGGCCTCCTCTCCCCACCTGCCACCGTGCTCCCGCGCGCCTGCGCAGCCACTGGGAGGATGGGCTTCCTGATCCAGGCACAGTTCAGACAGTGTGAATAATTGGGGCTTTATTTACTGCTCAGAATAAACACATGCTGGCACTTTTATTGCCATTCTGGGGCTCGGATGCATCATTTCCCGTGATTCCTGTCGTCCAGCTGGGCCGCGACTGGGATGTCCGTGCGGACAGAGGAATTTTATCTCGTTGCACATTCTCTTTTTAATTATCAGGGACTTGGAATTTCAATCCAAGAGATTGAAGTTGTACAAATAAATTTTTAAAAGTATGCATAACACAAATAAACTCCCCAAAAGTCAGTTCCTGGCCTTGTTTTTAAAAGGGCTTTCACAGCCCAGCCCGCTTGAAGGTCGTCGCTGTGTAACATAGAAACACTCTTCTTTGGTCGTGCCACGGAAAAACCTGTGGGCTTGATCGAATTACTGTTTCCATTTTTTTTTTTTTTTTTTGGCTCTAAGGTTAAGATGAAAACATTAATCTGTTTCTGCATTCTAATTATCATCAAAACCCAAGAAATTTGGGGGCGGGGATGCCCGGGAGCACTTGCACCCACGGGTGTTCACGTTTTTCACATCTCACTAATGAGCAGAGGTAAAATGCATAGCACATCTCTTTAAAAATGCAGCTCTTCATTAACCCTTTGAGATTGCGCACGGTTTTTGCCAGATGGAGAGGCAGAAAATTGAAGTGGGAATGATCTAATTATGAAAGTTCTGTGTTTCTTATAGCTTCAGGTCACACTTACTTTATGCAGTTTGAAATATAGAGTATCTCTGATAAACAGTGAGTTTTAAAATACTAATTAGAATCTTGTTATCTTTGTTCTTTAGACAGTCCCTGTGTCTTTTCAGCAATTTATAAAAAGCTCAGCAGACGTTTGCCAGAATCTTGCTAACTTCTCAGACTTAACATCTCTCCATGTATTTCAGTAGTCATCAAATGTATTTGGGTAAATGAAATATTATAAGTAAAAAAAAAAAACACCCCAGCATCATGAGATCTTGCATTTGTGGTTAAAAACTCATATCCCATCCCTGGATTTTATTTATCAGTGATGTGAACTCAGTTTCCCCATATCTAAAATGAGGGGCTTGGACTAAGCAGTACCCAGGATTCTTATCAGAGCTGGGTCCGTGTCATGTTCTTCTTCTGTAGCTGTTCATTGGAAAGAAGGTGAGGCTGTTCTAAGTTGGGTGACAATTTGCCTGTCGTGTTTGTGAGAAATGATTAAGCATGTGCTGCCAGAACTAGACTTCGGGTATGAATCCTGCCTCTACCGCTTAGTAGCTACTTAATTTGGGGCAAGTTACTTGACCTCTTCGTTGTTCAGTTTCTTTACTTGCAAAACCAGGGTAATATAGGATCTATGCGACAGGATTGTTAAAGGAATTAGTAAGTCAGTATACGCAAAGAGTTAGAACGGCGCCTGGTACATGGTCACAGGCCATTTACTGTTCTTAAATGTGCATCAATCAAATTTCCACACGGGATCCAGGAGGTATTTCAGACAGAAATGAGCTCAATACAGAAGAGTGGGTGCTTGTGAAATGGGGAAGGGCTGGAGGAATGAGGGTCAGGCCTGGACACTGGCTCAGGACACGGTGTCCCAACTGCGACGCCACCGTGACCCCACTGTGACCCAGCCTTGGACGGTTGTTGCTTCCAGCAGAAGCAGCAGCGGGAGGACGGTGTCTGACTCATGCAGACATTGAGAACTTCACAAGAGCACATCACGCTGGTGGAATTTAATCTGGTGGCTGCAGGGTCTGAGAACGTAGCCTTGACTTCCCTGCCCCTGCGGTGTCACAACACCTGTGGGAGGCAGGACAGGTGCTCAGTGCCAATCAGTGGCATCTAAGTCCATCTGCCCAAGAGCCTCAACCTCTTTCTTCTCATGGGACCCCAACTCAGTTTTTTTTTGGTTTTTTTTATATTTTTGTTTTTTCGAGAACTGACACTCTCTTAGATATGTTATCTCATTAATCCTGATGATAACCCTGTGAGCTATGTTACTATTCTTATCCTCAATTTTAAGAAGAAGGCGGGCTTAAAGCAGTGATGTGACTTGCCCACACTGGAGTGTAGGACCCAGGTGAACCGACTGCCAAGTCCTGGGCTGGCCTGCCCTCCCGGGGCTTCATGTTTGAGCTGTGCGCCCGTCCTCTCCTGCTCAGTGCGACACCACCCATCACACCCGGTGCTTGAAAACCAGAAACGTTTTTAGTGGGAGTGTTGCCCTTCTTGAGGATTCGAATCACACGAGATGCCCACAAACCATGCCGTTGAATGGCAAGATGGCTCTGGGCGGGTGTGGCAGAAGGAAAACAGTAAAGAGGACACGAATAACGTTCATTCTGGGGCCTGGGGAAGTTAAACCTTTTGATCTCATCCCAAATGAACAAAGGCTGTTTATTGCAGATGTGACTGTTCCCAGCTGAAAAAGTGACCACTCATTACTGGGCATTCCAGTACAGATATTCTCAAATGAAACCAATGTACCTTTAGGATTTTTCCAAGGTTCTAACATAATTCTGCTTCTAGGATTACAAAAGATGTTACAATTTGGTAATATTCTATTCATGAAATAAATCGAACATGGGTTCTTGGAAACACTATTCAGGTGTTCCCTAATATATTTCTCCATTTGTCGAGCGCCTGTGCTCCGTGTTGGGTACTGTTCTATGAGCTGGTGGTGCATTTAATGTAGGGAAAAAGGCAGACTCCTGTTAGCGCCGCCCCCATTGCATGGGGGAGACAGGCAATAAATAAGGCAACAGCGAACAAACAGCATTCTTGAAGGGCGTGGAAACTACTAAGGAGAAAAAAAACATCAAGTTGGGATGGGAAGTAAGGGGTACTTTAGCTAGGCTGGTGCCAGATGGCTTCTCTGGGAAGCAGTGACATTGGAGCTGAGCTCAGAATGACATGAGAGAGAGAGACACACATGGGAAAGACTGATACAAGCAGAGGAAGGCAAACATAGAGGGCAGAGATGGGGGGCGTCCTGGTGTGTTTGAAGGCAAGAAAGAAGTTCATTGTGGAAGAGGGCAGTGAACAAGGGAGGGAGGAGGGGGGATGCAGGTGGAAGTTAGTGAAATAGATTCGGGTCATGTAGGACCTGGTGAGCCAGGTGAGAATTCATTTGGATTTGACTTGGCCTGCATGGAGAGCTGTATTGGATTGTCACTAGTTGGGGGAGGGAGATCACTTGGGTAGTGGGCCTTTGGCAGGTGAGAGTGGAAGTGATGCACCAGAAAACTGTTAGATTAAGTGAGGAATGACAGCATCATGAGGTGGAGTTGGCGCAAGAGAGATGGTGAGACTTGGGCAGATTTGGGGGCTAATTTTTGGTGGCACTGACACAGTGTCCTGGTGGATGGATTTGGGAGCAGGAGGGGAAAAAAGAGGAATTAAGGATGACCCCAAGATTTTTACTTGAGCAACAGGACGGCCCCTAGGGTCATTCACCAAGATGGCCAGACTAGGGAAAGAGAGTGGCTTTCCTGTCTTTCTTAGGCACAGTGCGTTTGAGCTGGGTGTTAGACGTTGAGGTGACAGTGGGAATAGTGGGGTGCTGAGTGTGGGGCTGAGAGCTGAGTTTGCCTGGGCACAGAGACTTAGGGGACGCCATGGGGCTGAGAGCAGAACATTGGGTGATGGCATGGGTCCGGCGTTGAAGTCGTCAGCTGAGGAGACGGGGAGGAAACCTGGGAAAGTGCAGTCACACAGCTGCCCAGAGAATACAGATGGCTAAAAGGGGAGGACAGGGGGCCGAGCACCAGAGTTGGTGGATGGAAGACCATTAGTTGCCTCAAGAAGAATGGTTTTCCAACAGTGACGAGGGCAAAAGCTCCTTCGGAGTAAGTGATACAGGCAGTGGAAACGTGAGCAGTTCCTCTGTGACGTGGCAAGGCCGGCTGCCCGGGCCCGCACGGAGGAAGCTGGGCAGGGCCCCTCGGTGCCGTCAAAGGTGGGGGCTCTAGCAGGTCCCGCCTGGAATTAGAGATCTGGGGCTAGCACTCGTACCAGCGAAGCCATCGTCATTCAGAATAGTCCTCAAACGGCCGCACGCTCCTACCTCACGGTATGTTTCACCTGACTGGAAGAGAACGCCAAACACTTTTTAGCATAACTGAACACTGTCCAGGGCGAGCTCAGGAGAGGTTACGTAGGCAGTGAATGCCTTGCTTTGTACGTGGCTGATGGGAAATTTGAATAATTTACAGAAAAATCCGTTTTTCAAATACCAAGCAGTTCATTGAATTATGCTGGCATTTCTGGACAAGGATGCACGTATGAGAGAATATGCTCCGTCGTACACGACACCTGGACCGGGGACAAAAACAGTGTCAGCAGATCCAGCAGCAAAGGCTACGATGATGGGCACGGCCTCTGGTGGCTTTCCCTGCCCGTGGTGAGCGGGAGAGACCTTCAAAAGAAAGCAAACACCCGGACCTGACACAAGTGATGTGTTGAGACAGAACCAACTTGCAAATGTCCCATGGGGGCTCCTCTCAGGGGCTGTGCACCTGGGGACAGTGTATTTTGGGGTGTGTCGCGGAATTCACCGAGATGTGGGGCTTCCCTTCCCTTCCCTATGGGGAAGCTGGGCTGTGTTTTAGGGTCCGGCAGCTCATGCCAAGAGGGGGGCGTTGCCGCCCTGGTTGTTTCCTGACTCCCCCTCTGGGAGCATATGCTCCTCTTGGCTCCTCCGTGCTGTCTGGAGGAGGTTCCAGAGTGTTCTGGGCAGAGCTCGCACTTGGTGACGGGCACCTGTGCCCACGCCGCTTCCCGCCAGTGGGAGGCTGGCAGCTTGAGAGCCGCCCTCTGCGTGAAGACAGGCCCCACAGTCTTGATTGTATGGGGGGTGCTGCGGGCCAGCCAGGCGGACGCATCGACTTGCTCTGCTGATACTTAGGCAAAGGAGAGGCGCCCTGCATAGTCCAGAGTCAAAATACTGATCAGGATGGCTGTCCCAGGTGACATAATCAATGCCCATGAGAAGAGTATGTCAACTCTAGAGCACACTCTAGAGAATTAGCTGTTATCGTGATAGACATTAGTGTCCCTCAGTGGATTGGATGTTTACTGTTGACCAGGATTTGAAAGCTCAAATGTTTCAAGTCCACGAAGGTAACGTGAATGTTAAGATCAGGATAAGTCAGGAGCAGCGGGCCCTGCACATCCACTCAGACCTTCCATTAGCGGGGATGAGACCTGTGTGGGGTGGGGAGGGCCTGCTAACTGCCAGCTAGTGACACGATATCATAGAACAGGGCAGTTTTCCAGATGGAAGGGACGTTTCAGATTGTTAATTCTTCACTCCACCAATAAAAAAAAAAAAGGAGGTCAAGTTTCTTGACTTTCCTCAAGTCACACAGGCACTTAGAGGCAGAACTGAGACTAGCTCTCAAATGCCAGTTGTCTTGTATGTTAAGTGTGTCGGGGCAGGTGGGCTGATGAAGCCAAAGGCTGGGGTTTCACTGGCACCATAGTGTCAACCGTGGGGAAACGGAGTGGGGCTCTAGTAGGTGCTTCTTTTTCTCAGAGGATGATGTGCGTTTATTACAACACCCAGGTTTTAAGCCTTTGACCACAGAACTTTTTGAATCAAACAAATGCTTGTTTTAAATGTCACAGGAGAATGTATTCTTGGTAGTTAACAAGTTGTAAAATCAGTTGAATATGCAGGGAATTAAGAAAATTTACACATGCAGGGGGCTGAGTGTGTAGACAGTAGGGCTGTTTATAAAAGGAAAGTCAGTGTCAAGCAGACAGTAAAGAAATAAACCAAACGAACTATATGCAGCCATACAGCACAGACCTCCCACACTGCAGGGAAAGTAAGACCAGTTTCAGACAATATAACTTAAGCAGAAATGTCGCTTTAAAAAATGAGAACTTTTGTATTGATGTTTGATGTGCCAGTTGGTCAAACCACTTTGGAAAATAGTTTGCATTTCCTAAAAATATGGAAGTCACACCTTCAGACGCAGTGCTGCAGTGTGGCAGAGCTCATGTGCATACCAGGAGACATTTAGTCAGCGTCGACAGCAACATTATACTTATGGGCAGAGAGGTGGACACAAGCCCAGTGCACACCCACATTTACCGCAGAGTAACAACATGGTGCGAGCAGACGACCTGCCGCAGTGGGTGTCAGCGAGGACGAAGTGGAAAAGCAAGCTACCGAAAAAGTGCAGGGTGGGGCAAGAGTAGATTTTCGGTAGTGAGTATGTGAAACACACTTTATGCTAGTTGTCATTTATTAATTATCGCATTATTTTCCAGACAAATGACTCTAAACCTACTCGCCCCCCACCCTGTATAAACAGTTTTATTTTCATAAAATTGAAAAACCAGTCAAAACTGAACATATTGCTCATGCTAAGGCCCATGTGAGTTTGCACTGTACAGAAAATAAGGCAATAATTAACAGAAACAAAGAGGCTGTCTGGGAGGGGGAAGGAAGGTGGATGCAAATGTAAGAGAAGGCGGAGCTGCAGAGCTGCTGGTGGTGTCTCCTTCTTAAGATGGTGGTGGGTTCATCAGTGTTCTCGGTTTTAAAAATGTTTATATTTTTACCTTTCGTGTTCTTGGTTTAAAAAATATATTTGTTTTTACCTCTTATATAGAATTTAGGTGTCAGAAGTACAAAATCTAAACACAGTAATTGGCAAAGGACATCTGAATAATTGTCTGATTTTTTTCCCCCCTCATTCTTGAATGATAACTGGGTATTTAATTTTACATTAAGAATGTTCATATGTATGTATGTATATGTACGGTTATATGTATTTTATTAAATTTTTTATTGTAAAAATATATTTTACTAATTTAACCATTTATGAGTGTATACTTCAGTAGTAGTATGTGTATTTGCCGGGCTGTACAGCTGATCCTCCAGAATTTGTTCATCTTGAAAAATCTCAGACTTTATACCCACTGGAGAGGAATGCCCCGTTTCCCCTCACCCCCACCCCCAGCCCCGGGCAACTGCATTCTACCTTCTGTTTCTCTGAATTCGACTTCTCTGGGTACTTCATATAAGTGAAATCATATAGTATTTGTCTTTTTGTGACTTACTTCACATAGCATGATGAACTCAAGTTTTATCAGAATTTCCTTTCCTTTTAAGGCTGAATATATTTCCCTTGTGTGTGCAGACCACATTTTGGTTTATCCATTCATTCGTTGATGGGCACCTGGGCTGTTTCTACCTCCTGGCTATTGTGAATAAAGCTGCCATGAGCCTGGGTGTGCAGACATAGCTTTGAGATCTTGCTTTCATTTCTTTTGGATATATACCTAGGAGTGGAGTTGTTGGATCATACGGTGATTCTATATTTAATTTTCTGAGGAACTGCCATACTGTTTCATGTAGCAGCTGCATCATTTTGAGTTCTTGCCAACAGTGCACAAGAGTTTCGATTTCTCAACATCTCAGCCAACATGTATTTTTCTTCAACGGTAGCCATCCTCATGGGTGCGATGTGATACTGTGGCTTTGACCTGCACTCCCCTAACGATTTGTGAGGCTGAGTATCTACTCCTGAGCCTGTTGGCCAGTTGTATGTCATCTTTGAGAAATGTCTGTTACCATTTTTTGAGGGTTTTTGTCGTTGAGTTTTAGGCATTTAAAAAAATAAATTCTAGATATTAATTGCTTATCAAATATATGACTTACAAAACCCCTCTCCCGTTCCTTCAGCTGCCCTTGTACACAGTTGCCCTTTGAATGGTTCTTAGTTTTGACGGAGTCTTTGCTACTTTATACTTCGGCTGCCTGTGTCTTTGGCATCACAAATCCAATGTCATGAAGCTTTCCCCTGTGTTTTCTGCTAAGACTCACATAGTTTTAGGTCTTACGTTTGGGTCTTTGATTCATTTTGAGTTACTTTTGTACATGGTGTGAAGCCTAATAACCTCATTCTTTTGCACGAGGTCGTCCAGTTTTCCTGACGCCATTTGAAGAGACTGTTCTTTCCGCATTGACACGACACCCTTGTCAAAAACCACGTGGACGTTAAGAATGATACTTTGTCAGTCCACTGAAGGCTGCCTTCAGTCGTTACTGAGTCCCCATTTTAGTGTTTGAGTAGTCAGCATTGAGTCGCATTCTTCTACTTTCCTATTCTGCTTTCTTTTAAGATTTAAAAAAATTCCCTAATGTTCACTGTAACAGGTCTGTGTGGATTCCTTTCTGTTCACCTGGGTTAAGAATTTGGGGGATACCTAAGTCTGAGGACAGATGGCTTTCATTAGCTCCCCATCAGTATTTCTTTAGTTAGTGTTTCTGGTCCATTCTTTTTTGAATCTTTTTTTCCTAGGAATCTGACTAGATCTGCAGTACATCTTCTCTGCGTGAATTTCATGTTTCTTAACTTCTTAGACTCAATATTTTTCAGTCTCTCTCTCTTACATTCTGCATTCAGTCTTTAGCTCCTCCTTCCACTTTATTAACTTTCTTTTCCACTGAGTCTGATAAATTATTTAACCCACCCATTGAGTTTTTAGTATTAATATTATACTTTTCATTTCTTCTTACAGCTTTTCAAATCTACTGGTTCATATTTTTGGTAGTTTCTTATTCCTTTGTCATTTTTTTACTATCTTTTTCTTTAAAATTGCTGATTTATTTTATAGTTTAAACTCTGTGTCTGATAATTCAAACCTCTGCATTTTTGTGGACCTGATATATTGTTTGTTGATGAGTTGGTTTTCCTCATGCACGGTTGTTTCCTGTTGTGATTTTGCATCTTCATGGTATGCTTACCGTGGCTGAGACCTTCATCCCTGGGAAGGCTTGGGGGTCTGGGGTGGAGTGATTTCCTCATAGGCGATGTGTGTTTGCCTCCACCAGGCGCCTCAGGGTGCCACAGTGGGGACGGGCATAACCTAACTCTCCACTTGTGTTTTTTCAGGGCACAGAAATGATATAAATTCTGACCCTGCATCTGCTCATGAAATTAGTCCAGTTGTTAGGAATTCTCAGGTGAGACTTTATTTCTCTCCACTCATGGCTTATGTCAAGTTTGGCACCTTCCCTGCTGGTCTTCCTAATGGCACTTTTATTTGTGTCAGTCCCCCTCCCACTGAGCGGGCCGCCTTGCTGTGGGCACGAGTGCCGTGCGGGTGGGATCTGACTCATCTTCTGGAAGCCTTCAGCTTGTGTTTCCAGTTTCCCCACGAGCAAGCGAGAAGCAGGTGGCCCGCGGGTGCCTTTTGAAGAGCCATTGGGCTCAGCACTGGGTTCCCCTCTGGGTTCCCCTCCAGCTTTGTTCTTGTTGTGTTTCACCTCTGAAGATGGTTCCACTCTCTTGCCAGATCAGATGAATTTAAAATGATATTTTAAAAAGGTAGTGTATTAAAGGTATTTAGTTGGAGGACATCCCGCTCGCTGTAGTGCTGGATGTAGAATTCCTACTTGGCTTATGTATTTGAAACCTAGGGAAGTTTTAGTTTCCATTTATTATAACCAGTCGTTTATAATTCAAGGCAATTTATCCTATTTCCCACAGTAGAATAGATTGTAACCTCCTGTTCACTTTTGGGATTGCATGGGTAATTTAGAAAGCTCAGTGATACGGAATGTTTTGTTACGTTAGCCGCTCTGAGAGATGAGCCCTAACACCTCAGTGTCTTAACGCAGGCGAGATTTATTTCTTGCTCACTTGCACTGTCTTGGTGGCAGTGAGAAGAGGGTGGTGAATATGACTTGCAGATCGCAGCGGGGGAGGATTGCTCTGGGGTTTTTGGAGGGGCCACGCCCCGTTACAGGACCCATCCCAGAGGGTGGAAGTGTGGTCCCGGGCGAGGTGTGACCCTAGGGGACCCGAGTCTTTGATGGCCGCTCAGTCCCTGTGACGGTCCTCTTCCCTGGTCACCGCTGTGTGCCCGCACCCCTTGCCCAGAGGAGAAAACGGAGATCAGTCCCATTAGGCATCACGGCTCAAAGCTGAGGGCCCCTTGGCAGCGCGCAGCTTTCCTGCCTGGTGACAGGTGCTTCCCGGGTGTGTCAGCTTCACAGCCACAGCAGTGTGTCTTCACCCCCGTTGTGTGGCGCGGGCCTTACCCTGGCCCTTACGAATCAGCCCGTCGGTCAGGCTGTGTCTTCTCCGACCCGACCTGTTTCTCAGAGTTCTCTGTAACCGCTTCTCTCTCCACCTTCAAAAAAACATTCCCTGCTGTTTTTCCCCTGTTGGGTTTTGCTCTGAACTCTTGTGGGGCCAGGAATACTCAACAGGCTCTTTGGGGTCAGAAATCTTCATCTTCCTGTGTGCGATGGGGTCCCTCTGCGGGGTAGCTCGCATCCCTGCACCCCGCATCCCTGCAGCGTCTCCATGAAACAGCTCTTTGTGCTTCAAACCTCTCCTGACCGGGGTGCACCCATCCTGGGGGCCAGTTGGGTCAGGACAAGCTCTGCTGGCTGTTGCCGCTCTGCCTCTGACCACACGGCCACCTCTGTTTGCAGTTCCAGAGCCCTCATTTTATTTTCTGCTCAACACCCTGTCTCCGATGGGGCACCCCTGTCTCCGAGCCCCCAACCTAGCCCCAGCACCCGAAACCTGATTGCGGACAGGGGTAAATCTCACCACTACTTCCTACTCCGTGTAAAGCAGCGCAGATCGAAACCCCACAAAACAGAATCAAACAAAGCACTCAGTTCCTTGTGGGGGAAGGTGTTGCCTAGGTCTGTGTGCTGTGACCCGGAGCCTCAGCCCTTACCCAGACGGGCTAAGTTGCGGCGTCTCCAGGGCCTCGCTTTGTGGTGTGCTGACGACATGGGGCATTCACTGCAGTTGTGAAAATTTGAGTAGTGCCAAGAAAGGAGGAGGAGCAGGAGAACTGTGCTCGGAATGACACTGTGTACCAAACGATGAGTCAGTTTTTCCCTCTGCATGGATGTGCCTTCTTCCTGCGATGCGGCCAGCTACAGGCGTGCAGTGTGCAGGACCGCCAGGCTGGCCGCGGCGGTGACTTGCCTGCAAGCATGGCTTTGAAGTCGGAGCAGAGCAGTTTTGGATAAGTTGAAAAATTGGGCCCCACACGAAATCAGACCTCAACTTAGGAAAATGAAAAGCAGATCATTTGTGATGCAGAGACTATTAAGCTTTCTGCACCGCATGCCTGAGAGTCTTCCGGGTCGGTTTATAAACCTCGGCCCCCCTTGGGCTTCTGTGAGGTCGGGAGCTGGCTGCGGGTTTTATGGCACCAGGAGGGCCACCTGGCGCCTTTGTGCTGCAGGCCTCAGGAGGCAGAGAGCCTGCATCAGTGATTACTTGCTTTTTTAAAAAACTAAATCTATTGGGGCGACATTGGTGAATAAAATTACATAGGTTTCAAGTGTACAATCCCATGATACATTATCTGGATATTGCATTATGTGCCTACCACCCAAAGTCAAATTTTCTGTCACCATATATTTGAGCCCCTTTACCCTTTACTACTCCCGCACCCCCCTTCTCTCTGGTAACCACCACACTGTTGTCTGCATCTATGAGTTGCTCTGTCTTGTTTGTTCGTTTCTTTACATTTTATATCCTACATATATGTGTAATCATACAGTTCTTGATTTTAACTTGTTTCCCTTAGTGTGATATCCTCCAGACTGACCTCTGGTTTTGAATCTTTTTTTTTTTTTTTTTCCCCCTCTCATCTCTACCTTGTCTTCCTCCATCCATAAGACCAGAAAGATGGCAGGCAGGTAAGACAAGAACTAAGTTTACAGAAGACAAGGCTAGTCTCTGCTCCGCCTGAGGGAATTGCTAAGTGATCAGAAGTTCGCTAATAAGCGCAAACAGACCATCTAATCTTGAAGACTAAGCAAAACACTGAACGTAAGCTCTGGGGGAGGAGAGGAGAAGGGAGAGAGCCACACTTCCCTGTGCTCTTTGTTTCCAGAATGTTGAGAGAAAAGTGAGGGAATTATTTGAAAAATTCAGAAGTTGAGCCTTGAAAAAGTAAACTGTTTCAACGGTGAAAGGCTGTTGAATAAATACAAATATGGCAAATTACAGAAGAGTTTCAGGAAGACAAGTGAGAGAACATGCTTTATATAAATGCCCCAACCCCCTGACGCCTGAAGCTGAGGTGCCATTTGAAAGTTACGAAGAAAAAAGCTGTTATAGAAGAAAATTCTAAAATATGAAGAGAAAATTAAAAAAAAAATTGTTCATCTGATGACAGTAGGTACTAAACTTGATTTATAGTCTTCCAAACCTATTTAACAATTCAGTCGATAAACTTGAAGGGAAATCTTGAAACTTTTGAAACTCTGTCAGTATTTGGGGACATGCATTACTGTACCAATAACAATCATTTCTCTGAATCCTTTCTTTAGAAACTGTACCTCCTCCCCAGCTTTCCAGATCACTCAGGGGGATGAATCCCTGCAGGCTGCCCGGCTCCTAGGCTCCCTTTATTCAGAAGAATTGGGATAACAATGGTGACACACGGGGTAAACCAAGGCAGCGGGGAGGCCGCATCCGGGGTCTCCGTGAAATGGGCGAGGGGAGCCCGGACCGCGGCCCGACTGGGAGGGACAGACGAGGACAGGGAGAGGAGTCTTAGGGTATGAGAACAGCGGGGAGGAGAAGAAAGCAGAACTCGAAGTGTGACTGAGTTGAAAATGGGATTCTCTCTGCAGCACCTTGAGATGCCTAAGTCGTAGAATCCATTTTCCATACACTTTTGGCTGTTCCTTGAATGCAGCGGAGTGGCCTCTGTGACATGGAACCCTTGCCTCTGTTCGGGCGAGAGCTCACCGGCGGCCCCCACAATGGACTCCAATGCTGAGGGTCTTTGACAGCAGTGGCGTTAACACGTGTAAAAATCCATCACTGAATTACTTAAACAGTTTGTCCAATGATAATTGGAAAATGATTAGTTTTTTTCTCATGGTCCTCCTGGCCATAAACCTCTAAATGAGGTAAATGAGTTGGCTCTGTAATTATTTGTTGGAAATTACTGTTTTTGTATATTTTTTCAGTATCTTACTAGCACACTTGTTTAATTCGGGTGTTTGTTAAGAGGCAAGGGGGGAGCAAAGTTGGGAATGCGATGACTGCAATTCTGTTAAAGTGTTTTCTGGTTTCCTCAGGCCTCTGGGCTCTGTCTTTCTTAGGCACTGAAAATTATGCCCCTCAAGCAGTCCTGTGGACACGTCTGGGCACCAGTCCAGGCACCTGCAGGGCTGGCTCGTGCGAACGGAGAGACACAGGCCATTCATCTTCAGCACTTTCCCTGCTGGCATCCCTGGTTCCTTACTGTGCCTCAGCCGCCAAGGGTTATCCTCCCACTTGTAAACTGTCCTCAGTGTCCTTGAGTGAGTGTGACCCCGCAGGAATAAGATTTTTGGGTAGGAGACCCTCGAAAACCAAAAAGCCACACTTTCATCCATCCATCCCTTCATTTAATTCCTGTTTCATGAGCAGGTAGAAATGATAATGAGTTCACACATTCTGAGCACTGAGCGCATCCCAGGAGGTGCGGGAGGCACTGGGCTTGTGTCACAGACTCACTTCACTCTATGAGACCAGACTCACATCTGTGCCCAAGGAAGGCATTGGTGCGACATGGTTGGTTGACAACGGGGCTCCGTGGCCCTGGCTATGTATGTCAGTCACCTAAAGAATTAAAGAAGGCCAGCGCTGTACCCATCTGCAGGGCTCTGGGCCTCATTGGTCTAAAGGTAGAGCCCTCACATCAGAAAGTTTTACAGGCGCCACAGGGAATGTTAATATGGTGACTGCTGCTCAGTTAGGGTGGGAAAGATTTCACTCTCCTCTCTCTGTCTCTCTTCTTTGTTTTACTCTCCTTTCACTTTTAGGTTTTCATTAATTAATGCACGGTTCTATTTTTAAACAATGAGTCAAGAAATGAAACTCAAGCAGAAATGATTTATAAGTGATCGATAATTTTATACTTTGCTCATTTTGAATATTCAAGGCATAGCTAAATGACATCATTAGAATAAAAATCAAATTAAAGCACAGCTGTGTTAATTATGAAAACAGATGAACGCTTTCGTCCTCCTTGTTTAGGCTCCTCATTTTGAGTTGGGTTTTCATGTATCTCTCCCTTACGCCGCATGTGCCTGTGCCCCCTCCCCCACCCCCCCTTTTCCTCTCCATTATTCTGTGGGTGTACGAAGGCTTGACATTATCATGGCTTCCTCAAGGTCTTCCGCAGGTGCCACGAGACGCACTTTGCATGTCTTATCTGCAATAAGGCAAAGTGTGAGGAGTAAGGAAGATTAAAAACCAACTTTAATGATATCCACCCTTACTTCTGGTTCTAATCTGTGCCTGAAGATATTGTGACCTAAATTACAAAATATATTATCGGATTCACTCTTAGCAAGTTCAAATTGAACTCCATGGAATATGGAGCAGGGGAAATTATTTACAATCTACTCAGTCGCCAGCCCTTCCTCTGGGCTGGAAAGCATGTGCATCTGTATTCCTGTGATGTCCTGCTGTGCCGCTGGGCCTCTCCTACCCTCAGGGCAGCGGGAGGGTTGGAGGGAGGGAAGAGGTGCTTGTGCGGCTCCCAGGTTCCAGGCGGAGTGAATGATGTGAACAAAATGCGTGTTCAGCCCAGCAGTCCTTAAGTGGTACCGTACATAAGCAAATGGTATACTATAACAAATTTTGCCTGGTGCAACTATTTCTATTCTGAAGTGTGGCTACATGGCTATACAACATTTAAAAAGGCAGGGGGTTTTTTTCACCCTAGAAAACCATATTGTAGAAAAGTAACTGGACTCGAGATAATTGTTCTGTAGAGGCTAAGCGCATGACTCGAAACCGTAACGATTTCCTTTGTCATTATTACGAACTGTTAAAAAGAAAGCAGGCTTAGGATTAGTGAGATCATGAACTTTTCCGTCTGAGCAACCTTGTAAAACTGCCTCAGTAAAGCAGAAGTGGGAAATTAGTAACTTGCTCGGAAAAGTGTCAGAATCCCTGAACAATGTTCAACCTTGTTTCTAATAGGGTCTGCCAATGGACGCCAGTGCACACAAAGGTATTTCTCTTACCTTTCCTTTCTAATGTGTAATAATGAAGGTATTGATCTGTTTCCTAATAACCTTTACTACCAATGAACTTCACAATGGGTGGTGCACTGTAGCACTGGAGTATGCATTTTCCTAAGTGGTTGTGATGCTCTGCAGCTAAGGGTTACTGTTAACAACTGGCAATTTCTGTGATCATGAACCAGTGCTTTGGATAGCTAATTTTGAGTGTAATTAATAATACAGCCAACTGGGTACCATTTTGGTGGAAAAGTTTGCTTTCGGAAGTGGTATTTTCAACCTGCCTGAAAAATTGCTACCCAAGCTATTATTCCTCACCTAATGAGGGACTTTCCTGGACTCTTAATGAACCCAGCCATTCTCTGGTGCGGCGTTCAATACTGACCTGCGGACCATGCTGTTCCAGGCTGGACTTGAAATTCATCAACACCTGTCTCATCCGTAAAATCATTAGGAAGCAATTAGAGAGCATTTCAGGCACATAGGGCTTGGAGTTGCTATTGATAACAAATGTTGCTAATGTTTTCCTGCAAAATCGCCACAGCGAAAAGCCACGGCTCCAGTGCTTCAAGCGGCTCTGAGGGCCTACAGTGGAATATGCAGCTACCTGCGTTGGCATGGACTTCGGGTGACAGCGTCCTTGCCCACTGCCTAGAGGCATACGGGCTGGACGGGCAGTGAGGGTATCACCAGGACACAGTATTATAATAGTGAACTTCTTTCCCACAAAACACTTGTTAGCATGATGGCTTTTCATTTATTCAACAGATGAGCTCTCCTCTCGTCATCCAGCCGAGGGAGGTCCCAGGCAGATGGGTAAATACAGCCCTTCAGTGGCTGGACCTGAACTCTATTGACTGGATGGGCCCATGGTAAGGAAAAGCAACATAGTTACAAAAATGTACAAACCACTTCAAACGCTATTTTATTTTCCAAGACACACATTGCTATCTGTGCTGTCTCTGAGATCTTCTACACATTTCACTTGATCTTTTCAAAACTTCTGTTTTGGTAACCAACATTTTCATTGTTGTAGATTAAAAATATTATTTTCATATATTTAGGGGAGATTCAGCCGTGACGGGGAGGATTTTATTTTATTTCTAGTTGTATTCTGCACCCATGCTGACAGTGGAAATGGCTGTTACCATCCCCAGACACACCTCGTCTGAAAATGACTGTCCGTCAGTGGGCCTGGGTGCCGAGGGCACAAAACCCACGTTCGAAGAAAGCCTTTGTTTGTGAATAACTAAATTCTCTGTGCGAGCCTGCGGGCCCCTTCACAGCCAGCGAGCACCGAGCTCCTGCAGGGTGCCAGGGCCGTGTGGGCAACCCCGAGGGATGCAGGCCGGGATGTGGGTCCCGGCGGCCGTTTGGAGACCGACTCAGGCTCTCTCCCAGCTCAGGTGTCAGAGCCGTTTTCCGTCTCTTACTATTTCAAAAGTAGAATGTTAAGTAACCTGACATCATTTTTAGGCTTTATAAACGTCTGGCACTGTCTGAGCACGAGACCAGGGAATGTATTAACTAATTTAATTCTGGAACTACGATCGCCATCTTTTTAAAGAGGAGGCTTGTCCCGTTTCGTTTTTATCCACGTTGCTTTTCTTGGAGGACGAGGTGGGGGCATCAGGGCAGGAGACTAATCTCATTCACGATTAGGTTCCAGGCGTGGTTGAAGGTGCACAAAAGGGCCGTGTCTGGATTTTCAGTCAGGCCTTTGGACCGGAGCCCTCGCCGCTGCCTGGGCTCGGGCCTGCCGCGTGGTGCGCACAAGGTTTGCTGGGGGAGCCAAGTGCAGCGCCAGAGGCGAGGCCGTGTGAGCCTGCAGCGTGGGGACAGCACCGGCACAGCGAGCCCGCGACACGGCCCGGCGGGGCCAGAACTGAGGTTTGCAAACACTTGGGGCCGCGTCCGGAGGGCTGAGGCTGGGGCCCTGACTCTGCCCCGGGGCCTGCGTGCAGCCGTGCCTGCGTGAAGCCCAGTGGGGGCGGAGGACGCGGCCCTACCCCTGTCCCTGTCTCTGCCACTGTCTGGTTTGGCGAGCTGGGTTGGCTTAGCGTTCCTGGGATTGGATTACTTCTTCCTTGAACAAAAGTCAAACAAAATGGTTTCTTAGCTTTTATTTTCGCCTTTAATTTTTTAGAGTATACTTAGGTTCACAGCCAAATTGCAAGGAAGATACGGGAATTTCCTGCCTACCTCCCCACCCCACACATCTCTAAGCTTCTTCATCTCTAAAATTCTATGCCACAGATTTAGTCTTTCTCTTTTTTAGGGTCTCTTAAGTTTTCACCTGCCATGCATCAGTCATTTGTGTCGAAGAGGACATTAAAGGTTTTAACTGGTGGGTGATTTTATTTGAGAAAGTCACTCAATGTTGGGTAGAAATTTGGACTGTGATGTTTTTTTCCTCAGCAAATGCACTTCTGAATTAGGCTTAACAGGCACATTATAAATTATACATGGAAAGAAAAAGCATTCATTTAGTTTTTGAGACTTACCCTTTTAAAAATGAGATTTTAACACAAATCGGTTAAAAATAATTGTACAAGATAGCAAAAACCTGTATGTTAATATAAAAATACCCTCTACCATTGCCTACTTTCATTCTTTCTTCAAAGTCTCTCTCAACACCTGAAAATGTGTCACCGGTGATGTATGCACTTGTTCATTGTCTGCGCCCACTAGTCACAGCACCAGGAAGGGTAGGTGAGTTGTTTTGCTTGTACGGTGCAGGGCACGGCAAAGTAGGTTTCCAGTTGTGAGTATGTGAAACAGAGTTTATTTTTGCGTTACCATTTGGTAATTCCTCTATTTTCTATACCAACAACTGTAACCCTCCTTTTGCCCCACCCTGTGTGTCTGTCTTCAAGAGCTTGGCAGCAGGGCCCCAGAGGAACCCTTTCAGGCCTGCTGGGTTGCGTGGTCCCTGCTGCAGCCCTCAGCCGTCCCGTGCATGAGCGCGGTCCCAGGGCACAGCTGCGGGCGGGTGTGGCCCGATCTGCCCACCCGACTCTGAAGCAGCTCCTGCCCTGTAGTGGAAGCGTCACAGCAATGTATTGATTCAGTTAGTGAGCTTAAACAGTAACTGTTCTTATCACGATTGAAAACCCCCACATTTTGAGACCCCCCATGCTTCTCCGTGGGCCTCGAGTGCCCCCTGGGCTAAGGGTCTCAGCCCAGAGACACGCTTCTGCCCAGGGCTTTCCGGCAGGACCCCGTTGAGGGAACATGCGGCCTTCTGGGCACCTGCCGGGTCCGATCACCCTCCGGTCTGCCTTCCATACATGTCCTTTCTCTTGTTTTCCTGTCCTGTCTTAAAGCCTGTGTTTCTGTTAACAGTCCTTTATTGATTTTTTTTTTCCTCTGACATTTCCACCTTCGAAGCTTTCCATTGCTCCGAGAATCATGTTGGTGGCTTAAATGATTTCTCTAGCGCAGAATTTTGAACTTTGGCGCTGTCGTCTGTACGCCTAGGATTCAAATAAATGCCGAGGAATTCTTCAGGGCTTTGGCTTTCGCTTTATTTTGCTTTTCAAGGCTTATAAAAGTTGCATTTTTCTGTAGAGGAAGTGGGAAGAAAAAAGATATGAAGGGTGTGGTTTTAAATGAAAAGGTCCTCTAGGACTACTTAAACATTTTTTTAATTAAAAAATTGAGCCAAGAATGAGCATTTTCCATGCTGCTTTTTTTTTTTCTCTAGGTTTTCAGGTTCTTTATAGATTTCAGTTGGTCAAAAACATATAAAATACAACCCAAATTTACTTGTCAAAGATGTTAGGTCCATGAATTGATTTCCCCCTGCTGCTTACAAATTAATAAGTTAGTCTGTTACCCTGTCATGAATGCTGGCAAGAAATAGAACGCTACGAGGTCAGAGGGCAAGGACTTCACTGCTTGGGATTCAATAAGAGCATTAGAACATTTATGTCGGGTCACCGCAGGTGCTGCAGAAGTGACCCCAGACAGCTCAGGTGTATGCTGAGCACACAGTGGCTTTGTCTTGTGGCCGAGGGGCCCTGGGTGTTGGGGATCCACTGCTTTTATAGCAAGCCACCAGCAGCACCTGCCCGTGTGCACAGGAGGTGGCCTCTGCTGTCCAGGGCGCTCAGCGCAGGTGCCGTGAAGAGGCCCGAGAGTTGGCCTGGGTCCAGGTGGGCAGGGCCTCGCTTCCTTGGTGCAGCAGCGTGAATGGAGAGCGGCCGGCCTGGCTCTGCTAGGAAGCGGCGCCTGGAGACCGATTAGGAGCAGCACAGGCAGACCCTGCCCGGTTCCCACCAAGAAGTAAAAACGAGAAGCAGGCCTACTAAGCTCTGCAGCTCCCCATGGGCTCCCCGAACCCCCGCTGCTTATTTCCTAGACTCCCTCTCCACGGAGAATGGCTTTTGGCATCTTTCATCTGATGCTCTTTTCTCTTAGACACTGAAGTTTAAAACCTATATAAAAATAGACACATTTCTGGTTAAATAACAATTTGTCTGGAACGCAAGCACTTGAACTTCGGTAGTTTAGGTTCTCTAGAATTCGTGACACCGTGGCTGTCGAATACCCCAGTGCCGAAACTTTTTTACTAAAGTTTCTTATTAAAACCGCCACTTTTACTGTATTCTCTTGGGATGTGGTCTGTGTGAACGTCCCATAAGACTGTGGCACTCGAGTGACAGGAGGGCCTTCTAACACAGGTGACTCATCACGGAGCTCGTGTGTCATCCACTGAAACCCCAGCAGGGCAGAGACTGATGTGGAGCTAGTGAACTGGCCTGTCTTAGTATTATGAACACCGTCATGTATCCACCGTCATTGCCCCGTGTGGAACTCAGCTTGGTTTCTTAGCCGAGAAATGAGGGAAGGATGTTTCTGTCTCTGATTCTCTTCAGACTTTACACTGTTGGCCCAAAGACATGAAAAGGGGCAATGGAGACTTCACTGTAACATTCCCTTTTTAGAAGGAGGAACAACACAACTCTGAGTGAAAAAAGAATTAAACTTTTTGGAAACCTGCACCTAAGAGTCATTATTGGGCAAGAGTCCTTTGGGACCAAAGCATTTAATGGATCATCATTTCTTCCTCTTGGCAGACTAGAAACAAACATAAAGTGTGTTTTGAATTTTGAAATGCTGCATGTACATAAAAAGGAAAATTTCACCCAGTCATTCAGTCTGTTGATGTTGGTGACAGCTCCGAGCTGTAACGCTGGTAGCCGGGTTAGGGCACCCTTTCCCTGTGACCCTGAGCATGGAGTTGCCCCTTAGAATAGTAAGGACGGACGTGTGGCGTTGGTCAGACAGAGCGCACCGGGTCCCCTTTCACACTGGCCCGACCGCCTTTCAGCTAATCTTACACTTTTAAGTGGCGGTACTGGGCCTCGACAATACGGAACGCACATTTCTGTTGGGTTGTGCCCAAGGCCGAGAGCACACATGGATGGTGCTCTGTTAAACTGCTTTTGTCCAAAAGAATTCTTGTCCAGTAACAAATCTTAGGTGCAGATTTCCAAAAGTTTTACCTTGGTTCTCCTTCGTAAGAGACAAATACAAACCGTATTAATTAGTTCAGATAACGGAGTACTAAGGGAATCCAGAAATTCAGGCAGTGGACTGATGTGACCCACTGCATTAATAGCCGAAAGGAGAAACAGGACTCCCTTGATCAATGCAGAACAAAGCCCCTGGTAATTGATACTGTGTGGCGAGGGACTTCTCAACCCTCAGCGTCACCACTGTAAGGCACATTGTGATTGAGCCGCTACCTGAAGTAAAGTTGTCTCTCACGGAGGTGCTCACGTGCACAGTTAACAGACGGCTGACGAAGTCGGGAGATGAAATGTGCAGTACCAGGCGTGAATGGGATGTCCCATAGAGGACGTGAGTGATGCTCCCGGGGCTGCTCCCTCAGCCCTGCCTGTGGTGTGAGAACGGGTGGCCTACAATGAGGGGGGCGTATGGGGAAGGGAACGTGGCTCGATGCACAGCTCTGAGTAAATAGGTAAAAACGGAAGGAGATGCAGAGCAAGACTCTGTATATGTAAACTGAAATCTTTGGGCACAGCAGGAAACCTCAGCCTTTCAGGAGCCCAGACAGATACAAGGCCACCTCTGACATGTGGGGACGTCGCTCCTGTGCCGGAGGGAGTGGGATGTGGGGTCAGAGGAAATGAACAAAAGGTGAAGGTCTTGCGTGGACGCATGATGACCGGGCGCACGACCTTGGTTACAGGGTGAACTCAGCTCTGCAGTGGGGAGGAAGGGACGGGGAATGGTCAAAGGAGGCAGGCTGGGCTGATTCGGACCCGTGAGGGTGTGTGACGGGGAGGCCAGCTTACCCTTGAGGCGAAGAGCCCAGCTCCTCCCGCGGGAGGGCGAGGCCGGCGTCTCCCGTCCAGCGGCTGCCCTGCCTGGAACAGAGCCGCAGGAGCCTTCCCTGCTCTGGGGAGGTTCCTGGGCCAAGCCCCGCCCTCCCCTCCTGGCTGCTTTGGGCTCGTCTTGGACCAGGGGCCTTGACCGCGGCGCCTGTGTAGGCTCTCAGCCTGGCATGCTGTGATACCTTGGTGGTTGACAGTGGCCGTCACCTAGGATCCAGTGTTTAGCTACAGCTCTCTCTGCCACTGCTGGAGGTCAGACACAGCCCCACCCCAAGCTCTGTACCTCAGATTAGACCCTGGAGGGGATGGTTGGGAGACTTGGGGTTTAAATATCAAAAACAAAATTTCCCTGTATTAATGCAAGCTGAACGTAGGCTTTCAAGGGTTCCTGTCCACGCCAATCCAGGAGACCATTTATCTAAAAGTAAATGAAAGAGTAAACGAAGGACACGAGATCAAACATCCCTAGAAATTTTACTTTATAATTTAACCTCTTCCCATACGTAAACATGTCTAAGTAAAAAGTTGGATGTGTGTGTAAGTTTGTGTGTAAAATTCTGCATTGCTTTGCAGGGTGGCTGACCTCACCCCTTGCCAATCCGTATTTTCTATCTGGTGTTTCACGGTCCCTAAATCAAATTTTATATATCTATAGAACTGGGGGAAATGATTGGTTCCTAATCTTTTTTGAGGCTGTTAAAAGTAAAACAGAAAATGGTATTTCTGAAATGCTTTAAGTATTGCCCTGTTCGGAAGCACATAAGATTTGGGGACTTTCTTCATCTACCTGCTCGGAAAATTGAATCTCATGCAGCAGGGCAGCCTGGTATCTAAGGGCACAAAGTCATGGAGAGATAAGATGTGTGCTGCTTTCTGTAGTGTAGGGTCCTCATTTTTATAAAAGGGCTTAGCTCACTTTAAATAATAATTTATCTTATAAGAATATCGTCTTGTGCCCTGGCTGGTGTGGCTCAGTGGACCAAGTGCTGGCCTGTGAACCCAGGGGCCACCTTTTTGATTCCCAGTCAGGGCACATGCCTGGGTTGTGGGCCACATCCCCAGTAGGGGGCGCATGAGAGGCAACCACACATTGATGTTTCTCTCCCTCTCTTTCTCCTTCCCTTCCCCTCTCTAGAAATAAATAAAAGCTTTAAAAAAAAAGAATATGGTTTTGTTAGAAGAACTAATGTTGACTTTCATGCGTATAAAAAAGGAGGTAGCCATTTTTCTCAAATGCATCCTCAGCATAATGTACTTTGCAGTTACCTGCAGCTCCTTCCTCAGCCTTCTCAGGTTTGCTCACTGTTGGAATAACTCTCGCTGAGTCGCTTCAGCTTACATTCAGATTTCCTGTTGGTTATTACAGTAGGAATGACCTGGTTGACGAAACCGCGAAGACCATGAAAGGATGACTCTTCTCATATTCTTCCGGAAATGCTAGCCATAGCTTTTCTCGGCCTGGGCAGCCACTGGCGCCGTTAACCATGTTCCACTTCCCTGATTCCCCCAGCCTCCCGTCGGCGGGGGTCACTTGGCATGGGGGCCAGCGGGCGCTCACAGGCCCCGGCCAGAGCCTGCGTCGATGTGTCCGGGTCACGCACACGTGTGTTTGGCGGTCTTATCCCGGCCTTGGCACTGCAGCCAGCAAAAGTTTCCTCTTAGTGACGGCCCCGTTTCAATGGCACGGCTTTGCCATTGCCTTTTGGGCACCTGCATTGCGGGTGCCCGGCCTTCCTTCCCGCTCAGTGCCTCTCGGCCTCCTGATCCGAGTCAGCAGTTACACTCAGCACTTTTCGGTGAGTGTGAAGAAAAGTTTGATTTCTCCGGATGGACTGGCTGGATGCGATGCCTTTTTATTTATTTTTCATTCTCTTATAAAAGTAACCATTTTTCTTTGAGGCAAAAGTGGTCTGACTGCCTGCAGTTGTCAACTTACCCAGCTGTGCGGAATGGGCAGAGGGACCCAGAAGTGCGGCTGTGGGAGGGGGGCTATTCTGGCTCTGCTGTCAGCGTACTTCCAGTGGTTGTAAAGAATTAATTTACTATTTTGATCAGAAGAAAATGTACTTGACACCTGGGTCTCTAAGAGAATGTTTGATAAAAATAAGTAAACATATGTCTAGAGTAAGTAACATAAACCAGCTTGATTCTAGTAAATCAAGCAAACATATTGGCTATTGGCTTTATGTCTTGGAGGATTTTTTTTTTTTTTAAAGAGGAATTTTTCTATTTCAGCCTTTCACAAGCACAACCCTTTGGGTTTACAGGGATTCACAGCTGTTTCAAAGGGGGCCTGCGCCAGGGGCTGTCCCCTGGGCACCGGATGGCGGAGGGCCCTGGGGGGCTGCGCGAATCAGCGCGGCGGCTGCTTCCTTCTGCTCCAGTGCTCTAGTGAGCGAGGGGCAGGGCATTGGAGGTGAATCCCCTTTCAGTCCAAAACGCTGAGGACAAGGGCTACAAGCCTTTTTCTTGACCACGTAAGATGAGAACCAAGTACAGTGGTAGGTAAGTGCCCACCTAGAAACCCCGGAGAGCTTATCTGTTGCCGGGAAGTTGAGCCGGACTGCGGGCACTCACGCTGGGGCTGTTAACGTGGATGCCCAGGAACAAGGGGGGCCTTCGTTTGCCCAGGAACAATCTGAAAATTGCAGCCCTGTTTTTGGAACCCTCCAGCCTTCGTTGGATGAGGACGCCCGTTCTGTGGGAGCGTTTCAGTCGGGGTCTGCGAGGACGGGGGAGGCTATGCCACACCATGGCGAGGCAGAAGAGCCTGTTGTCTCTGCGTTTTGTTGATGGTTTCCTTTCGCGGAGCAGACGTGTAGTATGGCGTAGCTCTATTTGTTTACTTTGGCTTTTGTTGTCTTTGCCCTGGGAGACACGTTCTTAAACACGTTGCTAGGACCAGTGTCAAAGAGCTTGCTGCCTGAGCTTTATTCTTGGAGACTTAGGGTTTTAGGTCTTCAGTTTAAGTTTTTAAGCCTTTTTCGGCTAATTTTTGTTTGTGGGGTAAGAAGGCGGCTTAGCGTTTTCTTTTTTTCGCATGTGTCTGTCTGGTTTTCCCAACACCATTTAATGAAAAGACGGTCTTTACCCCATTGTTTGTTCTCGCCTCCTTTGTCACAGGTTGATGGACCTTATAAGCATAGGTTTATTTTTGGCCTCTCAGTTCTCTTCCACTGATCAGTGTTTTTGTGCCAGTGCCATGCTGTTTTTATTACCATAGCCTTGTTGTGTACGTGCAGTTTGCTATCAGGTAATGTGATCCCTCCAACTTTGCTGTTCTTCCCAAAACCACTTTGGCCGTTCAGCACCTTTTGTGGGTCCATATAAATTTCAGGATTATTTGCTTTAATTCTGTGAAACATGTCATTGGTATTTTGGTAGGGATTGCATTGAATCTGTAGATTGCTTTGGGTGGCATGGACATTATAACCATATTAATTCTCCCTACCCATGAACATGGTATGTGCTTCTGTTTGTTTGCATCTCCAGTTTCTTTCATCAGTGTTCTTACAGTTTTCAGGGTGCAGGTCTTTTACCTTTAATTTTATTCTTAGGTAAGTTCTTTACGATGCATTTATGAATGGGGTTGTTTTCTTAATTTCTCTTTCTGATAGTTTGTTGTTAGTGTATAGAAACAACTGATTTCTGAATACTGAGTAATTCTTAACAGTAAGTAGAGATATTATATCTACACACATAATTCTCTAGGTCAAGTTCTTTCTACCTTGTTAACAATATTCTTACAAGGAAGCTAAAGGAAATATAGCAAATTTTTTTCATGATTTGCTTATGTACCCAAATATATCAAGCCTCAAAGATTCTTCCTTCATAATCTTTCATAGAAAGAAACTTCTGTTTCTAATATAATGTAAATATTTACAAATTTGATTACTACTGTTTTATGTTTAATTTTTATCGTAATGCATTAACCAAAGTTTTCATTATGGATGGACTTAACTGAAGTCTAGTTTCTTTCCCCTTGATAATTAAATAAGTGGGCATTCATTAATTTATCTGTTCAGATTTGCAATGCCACTTTTTACCATCATGTCATATAATAATTCACTTTATATACTGGGGCATTATTCTTATTAGGCTCTTTATCCCTTTTCCTTGGTTTATCTCCATTTTCTTGAGCTAGTATTTTTATTATACTCATAAATATAATTTTGAAAAATTTTATAGGCTCTTAAAAAGAAGTATACTCTGCTTGTAGGGCTCAAAATTAGATGCCTCGAAGTTTTACATCTCCAGCATTACGCTTCTTAGTTGTAGAGTTTAATCCTCTGTGCTGGGGTTTTTCTGAGCACTGGGCCTTGGCTGAGGATGGCATGTCCCATGTACTTTGTTTCTGTAAGCTTTTCAGATCATTTGCTTCATATACTTTAATGTTATGGTATCTGATATGTAGTCATTCAGATACATCACTTTAACAGATTGCATTTTTATTAATATAAAACAACCCTCTTTATGACATATGTGATATGTTTGCCTTGAATTTGACTTTTTCTGGTGTAGATATTGTCATACTCTTTATTGCTTCCCATGATATATCTGTGACTTTCACTTTTCATTTTCTGTGTATTTTTGTCTTAAATTGCTACCTGTGAGTGACACTGCTCATTTTTCCAACAATCATCATATTTGTCTTTTGTAAAAAAAGAGAGCCCAATTCTGTACGTGCATATTTCAGGGTAATATATCTTTTTTATTTTCCAATATGTTTTAAAAATAATCCCTAGCTCCCTTTTTGGCCTTTTGTTAAACAGACTGTACTTGTTATCAGCCAGGCTGCACGCTGTCACAGCAGCATGCTACACACACCCAGCCCATAAACAACAATGCTCTGTACAGGTTGGGTCGTGACAACCCTTTATTCAGCTCCCTACCCTGAGAGCCCCCCGACCCATGCCAGGGTGGAAGGAGTCCGACTAGGGCCTCGCACCTGGATGGTGCGGGCTTCCCCGCCTCCCTGCCGTCTCCTTTTCGGTGCCTTACCAGTTGGGCCCACAGGAAGCTACACTTGACAAGGTGTATTTCCACCAGCGCCCTTCCTGTGCGGGGTCTTGTTATGAGAAACACTTCATCCCAGGACATACCCGACGCGCGCGCGCGCGAGTGTGTGTGTGTGTGTGTGTGTGTGTGTGTGTTTAGAAGGATGTCTTTCTTAATGAAAAGCATGCCTTAGAGTGGCTACTGACTGCGATTCTCATGATGGCTTCCAAGGTCTTATAATTAGGAGGTGACTTTTGAGGATTCCAGCAACAGGTGTGCTTTCATTCTTCTTGTCCGTAAGGTATTTAGCGCATTAAAATAAGTCTTTTCCTGAATCTTTAAAGGCATTTTTACGGGGTAACTCCTTACCTCTGCTTCGCTTTAGCCTGGGACTTGGTCTTTCTCCCTGCGGTGCCGTTGCTGGAAGAGCCTTTTCTCCGCACTGCTCTCACTTCCCCACCCCGTCCGCCTCGCACAGTTGCCCAGTGGTGTGCTCAATTTCTCATGGTTTTACTCAGTGCCTCCGCTCTAGTTAGGCACAGACACTGCCACCATTTGGTTTGAGCCTTTTCCCCATGATACAGTTTTTCTGCTGGACCAAACCACCCTGCTTGTTGTGTTGTAAACATTCCGGGTTTTCTACTTCTGTCTCCACTCGTCGTGCCCCCTCTGCCTGGAGCACGGGTCTTTTTTTCTCTTTCCCTGTCTACTGCTATTGCCAGCCGAGAAGATGCTGTTCGAGCCTTCAAGGCCAGGCCTCTGGTCTGGGGACATCCAGGCTTCTCCGTCAGGCACAGCCTTCTCCCCGAGCTCCCTTCCTGTGGGAGTCTTGCCCCCTGACACCTGGGTTACCATGACTGTTGACGCCTCTGTTCCCACCCTGCCTCGCCACTGTCCCCAGAGTGCCTGGCACCGTTCCACAAGTAAGTCACTGAGTGGAAGTTGGGGCATTTGAAAAGTTTGACCAACCGTGACCATGAGTGTGATTTTTAAGTCACTCGTCTTCTCAGTGCTCCTGTGTGAATGCCAAGCGGAGGTGAGATTTGGAGCTCGTTGGTTTTTTCTCCTCCAGGGCGTGCTTTTTGGGCTTTGATGGACTTTCCTCCAAAGACTAAAGTGCATTCTCCTCCTTCTGCTTTATTAGCTACGGTCTGATAACCTGTCTCCTTCCTAGAGTAGATGTTCTAGAATTCTCCTGTTTTCTTGCTGTTTCCCTTTCTGTCCTCTGCAGAATCGGTAGCATCATTGCAACAGAAGAACTTGTAAATGTCTTCTGGGATTTTGATGCAGTAAAGCTCATGGGTCCTCTAAGATCTTGTCCCAACCGTAGAAGGAAGAAATGCTCTAACCATTCAATTTGAAACTTCGCTGTCACTGGAAAAGGCCAAGAACCTGCATAAGTAATGGCATTAGAAATCATCCTTTTCGAGTTCATGGGAGTAGGGCCATCGGCGTGGGGCTGTCATGGAGGTCATCTCCAGGCCCAGGAAGACCACCTGGTGCAGGGTCACCTGCTTCCACCCCAAACGCACATAATCATCATCCACACATTTTTCAGGGTTGGAAGACTGCATGTTTTCTCTGAGGACGCTTTATTTGTAATTTTTTCCCTTTTGGAAACTCCTACATCCTCTTTACCTTCCCTCAGGGCCCTGATTATTTCTCCTTTTCTTTTTAGCGTCAGCCAAAGACTCTCTTCATGGCCTTTTAGAAGTTCTCAATTCCAATTTCCTGATTAAAAAAAACGACACAGCAAAGGCTTTGATGTGCAAGCCCTACTGCTTTCCGTCTGATCCCATTCCAACCCTTCTGTGGCTGTTAGAGCCTCCTTTGCCTTAAGATTTAGGTGTTAGGTCTGTGTGTATTGCTTTTATCAAAATTCACAGAGAGCTCTTGAAACCTCCAAATGGTGAGCCCGTGGTAGTAAAACGTCAATGATATTGTTAATAATCATTTCCCAGTGTCACTGGTAAAGGGCGCCAGTGCAGTGTGCGGGACTCGAGGAGGCTCAGTGCATTAGACTGCTTCTGCTTCAGTGGCCTCTGCCCAGGGGACCTGTCCCATGTGAAGGGACGTGCGGAGTGGGCAGAACCGCAGTTTGCTGTGACAGGTAAGTTTTAAGCATGTCCTCCTCATCTTAGTGCCATGCAGCATTGGTCGGATGAGAACCTGGAAGTGCCCCCGAACGGTGGCCATCTTCCCTAATGGCTGACCTCTCTCCCGGGTTGGGGAGTGGGTCCCCTTCACCATGAGCCACCTGTCGACCTTCAGCACTGCACCCACCACCCGGCCAGGGGCTCAGTGTCCAGCCAGTGCCCTCGACCTGAACCTGACCATCTTCTCTTCCCTCTTCCCCAACGAGTAACATCCCTGGCTACATCCAGCTAATTTTATATCCAACAGGTTTTAAATCTATCCAGCCCTCTATGGTCTCGCCACCACCGTTCCCATGATTTGTTGAAGCATCCTTCCCAGAGCCCGGAAACAAGGCAGGGGGGCCCTGCAGAGTGAGCTGTGCAAAATGCAGCTCTGACCTCCTCATTCCCTGGCTTACCCTTGGAAAGAGAGGGTGACCCCTCCCCCCCGAAATGCACCGTGACCCGACCCCTGCTTATTTCCCTGGCATTCCCTGCTCTCTGCCCGCACCAGCCTTTGCATTTCACGCCGCAGCGTTTTAATCAAGCTGCTTTAATCACACAATTTTTTCTGCTTGGAATGTCCTTTCTCCTCCTTTTCATCTAACTCCTGTTTATCCCTTACGTCTCAGGGGGAGTGTGTCTGTCCTCCAGAAATCTTCACCTGGTGGCTGCAGACCTCCCGCCGGGCCGGCGAGCTCTGTGTGTCCCAGGCGCTCGCAGCACCGGTGCCTGGTGCTGAGTCGCCACCCTCTTCCTCTAGGCAGCAGGCTCCTCTGGTGCCAGGACCCTCTGTGGTCCATTTTTCGTGCAGCCAGGCTTTCACGTAGTATGTGCACCAAAAATAGCTAAATATGTGACTTCTTACAAAGCTCCCGCTTGAGTCTTCTCAGAGACTTCAAAGATTATCATCCAGCAGCATCTCCAAATTTATTGACAGGATAACTTCAGAAGACGAAAATATGCTCTCATGAGGACATGAAATAGAATGTGCCGTGTGCACTTTGAAGGCAGGGCCAGATTTTGAAGAATTTTTGGATGCTGCTTGCCGTGTTAACGTAAACCTGGTATCTCCCCCCGGTGACCAATCTGGAGACATAAACAGCCATTTGGATGTGTTTTTTAAAAAACATAACAATTTTATGTTTTAGTATTCACCTCTTTTTACAGTTGTACCAACGTTTGAGTCTGAAGACGTGTGATTTGGAGCATGTGACAAAGTAGGTCTCCAGCAGGATAAAGCCAAACAGGGAGATGAGAGTAACATGAATTATTTAAAACTCTCTGAATTATGATCATGAGAAAAACCATGCATTTCCCTGAGGCTGTCATCAGAGTCCAGCATCCATTCTAAGGCCTTTCCCTCTCCTTCTGCCTTTTGTCTTGTCCTGTCCTCTGCCCCCTTTCTCCTCCTGGATATACTCCCACATATATCCCCTCCTCGTACAGGTGCTAAGTCTCCACCTCTGAGCAGATGTGACAGTCCCTGCAGCGCTTAGGAAGACAGGCTTGTGTTTAAGAGGACAGGCAGAGCTGCGGCGTGTTATTAGCGGAAGACCAACAACTAGTGAGGATGTAAATCATCCAAGAAATTGTGCATCATTAATTCTTGATGCCAGTTTGAGGCAGGAGAATAAAAATCTTTACCTCCTACCAAGTGCGCTATAAAAATTCTCAAATTTATTTGGATAGATCTATGTTGCAGTAAATCACACAGGACCTGGAACTCTTATAAATGAAACAAAAGTGGTACAGAGGATGGACTTAATGATAGTGGGAGGCCTACTGCATTTTCTGTTACACTTTACCACAGTACATAAATTTGCTGGAAAGAGACATGGCTCTCCATTATCTGCAGAAAGGAAACAGGATAAAATATTTGACCAGCATAGAGTCCTTATAAACCTACTGTCACTGATTTCTGGAAAACCCTCACTGTTAAGAGAAGATTCTGGTTGCTGCTAGAGTATTTGTAGGGTTCCAGTGCCGTCGTGCAGCTGAGCGCTTGGTGGGAGAATTGCCCCCATCGAAGCATAACTCCCTTGAGATAAAAGTGGTGCACATGTTGATGCTGGGTTGCAAAGGCTTGGGCGTGTTTGGTTTGTGTGTGTGTGTGTGTGTGTGTGTGTGTGAATTTTTGTTCATTTTGTAAGGGGATCGGAAAACCTTCTAGCCTCTCGCTATATGACCCTAAATGATCGGTAATGGGAAAACAATCAGTTAATTGGTTATTTCCAATGGACAAGACAGTTCTGACATTTCGTTTCTAACCTTTAAGTGCTTCTCTGGTTGCATTGACGAGAGTTGGTAACTGAAGTTCTAGCATAAGACACACTGTGTGTGTCGATCGCTGGGCGAATAGGATTGCAGCAGCGGTCACTGCTGGGCTCCCTTGGCGCAGAGGGAAAGCACAAGGTGGGCCTTGGCAAGACTGACAACCTCTCCCTGACTTCAGGCCTGTTGAGGGAGAGCTGGTACCTCAGTTTCCTCAAACACAACCCTCATTGCTTGGATTTTCAGAGGATTTTTGACGCAGCATACTGTACAATTTCATGACCTTGGGTAAGAATGCACATGAGAAGATGAAAATGAAAACAAACTCTTCCACATCCGACCCTGAAACGAGAGAAAGCACATTTGCATTGAGGCCAAGCGCGTCCTGTCTTGGTGCCAGTTCGTGGTGCCCCCCAGTGAGGAGCGGGGGCTGCCACCAGTGCAGCGGAGGAACAGAACTGCCTGCGATTTTAAACGTGGGGTACTTAGGAAACACACTGTACCCCACTTGAAAGCCTTTTCTTCTTACACTGCCTTGGGACTCTACACCAATTTCTTGAGTTTATTTTGGGGATTAAGCGCCAGTAGCAATGCAAATCTGCAACCATAGGCTAGGGCCTGAAGAGACCGAATTTTGTTTCGAAACAGTACACAATAGGGAAATAAAGCTGAGTGAGTGGTTTGAAATCCTTCTTTTGGAGAAGTAATCTTTTCTCTAAGTTATTAAACTTTTTAGACTCCTGCATTTGATGAGCTTATTTAAAATCTAGGGAGGGAAAATTAGCAGTTTAAAATGCTGACGGCATTTCAAAAAAAAAAAAAAACCAGTAAGAAATGTTTGAGTCTGCAGGGACTTCTTCCCTCACCCCCCAAATAGTTTGATTTTCCTCTTTCTCTCCCTTTGTCTTTTGATAAAAAGAAGAGAGCCCTTGAGAGGAAAATTCTGAGGTCTTCATCCATACGTTTTTTTCCGGTTTCTCTTTTACATTCAAAATATTCACCTTTAAAGGAATCCTTTTTGGTGCTGGAGAGCTAGACGCTAAGCCTAGGCATCAGCAGCTAATTAGCTTCACATCTGGGTGGCGATATTGTCAATGAACCCCATCTCCTGAATATTTATTAAAGGATTTGTAAAGAATAAGCTGTTTTCAGAAAACTGGAGCCTATCAAATATTCTTGCCTGCGGTCAGCTGAGAGAAGTGTCAAATTGGACCATCTTAAATCTCCCTTGGTGTAGACGTCAACATTAAACCCGACGTCTGCGTTGTAAGGAAAGCGTGCAGTACTGATCTCCTGTTAGAAGTTGCTTTTCATTTCAACATCTTAATTGACTCCTGCTTTTGAAGAAATTTCCCTCTGTGCCTTGGAAGTGCTGGGCTCGTTCTGCAGTTGTTGGATCTTGGCCTGGCTCTGGTCATCTCGTTTGCCGGTCTTGTGTGTCACCCTCCTGTGTTAGGGGCCCCTGAAGGGGGTGGATGCTACAAAGGAACGTGTCATTCTGGTGGGGGGGCTGTGGACTGTTAAAAATCAAACCCGCTTGCTTGAGTTTTCTTGTCCCGCAGCCTCCCACACATTTCCACGCTTCCATTAGCTTGAACACGCAGAGGCTTCAGCTTATGAGTTTGGAAGAATTGGTAGGAAGGTGTTTCTCCTGCTTCCCAGAGGGGACTCAGGTTGGGAACATCAATCGAGGGTGGTTTTTATGCTTCTGATGTTGGTGGGGACAACGAGGGTGACCTAGATGTGTTGATAGGCCCCCAATCAGCTGGTGGGGCGCCTTTGCTCCCCTTCAGTTTCTAATGCACAGACCTACCTTAGCAAAGGGCGCTGCCTTTGTGGTACTGTATGTGGGGGAGGGGGCCGAGAGGGAACAGTGCCGCTCAGTTGGCTCTCGGTGGCTTTCAGTCACTCCGCCTGCTATCCACAAGCAAATTGGGCCCATTTGGTGCTGGTTCCTGGGCGGGTAGGTTTCTGTACTTCCTAGGACCCCGTGAGTCCCTGCAACAAACTCTCCTGTGAGGCTGGGAGTTTCTTCTGCTGCTGCAACTCCCCCCAGGTTTTTACAGCCAGAGTGTTTAAGGCTTTCTTTTCCCACTGGAATGCTGGGTTGCGCAGCCTGTCCCACTCCCCAGTTGTTCCTCCCAGTTTGTCCGCACGCAGATGTGGGACCGCCAGCTGCCATCTCGCCTGCCCGGTCCTCCAGCTGCTGCCTCGCCCCGTCCCCTCCACCCTGGCTGCCTGACTCCTCCCCCGCCCATGCCCCTCCTCGCAGTCTGGATGAATATTTCTCCTTTAACTCCTTGGTTGTTGGACTTCCATACAGTTCAATTTTTCTGGCAGTTCTAGTTGTTTTTTTGTTTTTAAATTTGTTGTTGTCCTTCTTTTGGTTGTGCGAGGAGGCAAAGTGTGTCTGCCTATGCCTCCGTCTTGGCCGGAAGTCTAATTACTGTTTATACTGGGCAACACTGCAGGCTTGTAGGTTCAGCTGGGAAGTTCTCTGAATCAGAGGAGCCATTTAATATATAGTAGAGAACTGTACAGGCAGGTCGTTTATAAAAGTGAAAGCATTTCATATCTGCTTTTTCCCAGAACACGTTTCTCACTTCTGAGACATGCCTTTTTTTTCCCTCCCTCGCATCAGAGAAATGATGAACTAGTGAAGCTCCACATGCAATAAATTAAAAAGATGTGCCCTGGCTGGTGTAACTCAGGGGATTGAGCGCCAGCCTGCGAATCAAAGGGTCGCTGGTTCGATCCCCCAGTCAGGGCACATGCCTGGGCTGCAGGCCAGGTCCCCAGCAGGGGGTGCATGAGAGGCAACCACACTATTTCTCCCTCTATTTGTCCCTCCCTCCCTTCTCTGCCTAAAAATAAATAAAACCTTAAAAAAATAGATGTTAGAACTGTTCCTGCTTAGTCTGTTTTGATGCATACGTTGAGTCATAAGCAGGCAATTAAAATGCATTTATTTGCTTCTTTGACAACCATTGATCCCTGATGATAGGCGTTCTGTCAATGAAATTAAACGCTAATTTAAAACGCTGACCACTTTAAATCAGAAACATGTTCAATCTCTGGAAACCATTTTGGACTGAAAAGACAAAACAATTTTTTACACATGGTGCTTTTTTATTTTAATCAAACTTATTAATGGAAAGGTGACAATAGCAACTGCCATTTTCATTTCGGTCGGTTACTCCCCAGAGCAAACTGAGTCTCTCAGGCCCAGGAACGGGTGAGAGTGACTGGAGCGGCCATTCCTTTAGGACCGTCACCGTCACGCCCTCTAGTACCTCCTGCCAGGCTTGCATCTTGTTGGGACGGAGGCTTGTCCGAGGGTCACAGTGAAAGACAAGGGGCAGGAGGTGGGGAGGTGCGGCGACATGAAGAGACGCTAGAAGGCTCGGGGGGTTGGCAGCAGGCCCAGGGGCCGAGGCTCAGTGTTTTCCTGTCTGTAAATTAAGGTTCCAGGTAATAACGTCCTGTTAAGATTCTGGTCATTTCATTTACTTCTCCCTCTCCCCAGCCCACCTCTCCTCCCACAAATGCGTGCGCACACACATCTTTATGGGAACTTGTTATGAGGGAAACTAGTTTGTGTAACTGCAGAACCCCTGGTGTTCAGTGGCGATCCTTCGGTTGAGTGTCATTTTAGCGCACTGAGTGCCTGTCATCCTCCCTTGACATCGAGACCACCGGGGAGCCTTTCCCCCCGAGAAGCCTCCATGTGGACCTGTGGCTGCGGCAGCGGCAGCACCAGCAGCACGGCCGCCCGCTCAGCGGTGCCACTGCGGGAAGGCCCGATGTGGAAGGGGTCATCCTGAGAGCACAGCTCTTGTACTCAGCGTTCTTCCAGCTTGTTTTCTAAGCCTGTTTAATTGGAGTTGGGAAACAGTATTTTTTTTTTGTTCTTGATTTACAGTGACCCAGCCCAACCCTATGCATTTATGCTTGAAAAAATCATTTGCATTTTTTTTTCCTATAGAAAGGGCATCAGCTTTTCAGTCAATAGGTCCATCCATCCAGTACACATCAGTAGGTCACACACCTCCGTCAGGCACTGTGTGGGACACTGAGATCTGAGGATTAAATGGCAGCAGATGTGTAAACATAAAACTACTATAGGCTGGGGAAATGGGCACAATCTACCTGTAAAAGCGCCCTCACTCAGGGAGTAGCTGAGTTTGAGGAGTTTGAACCCGATTCATGGATCTGTTGACATTGGCTGGCAATTAAAGAATGAGTAACAATTTAGAAGTGTGGGGATAGTTTGTGGAAAAGTATGGTTTTGAAAGAGAATGATATATTCTGTAAAGCCAAATAATTCTTTGTGATAGATACATAGGATGAAATGAAATTATTGAAATGGAGCAGAAGAGGTGTAGATTTAAATTATGCTTAAGAAAAATTTAAGTAACAGTCGATAGGCGACCATATATCTTGACCTGGTGTCTTGATTTCCCCTGAAGCCAGTAGACTTCAGTTTTGGACTTTGATGTCGGACCTTATACCAATGAACATTTGTTGACTATAGAGGACTAGGTGTATTAGTTTATTTTGCTTGTTCTTAGTTTGCAGGTTTGGGGGGTGGGCCTTACCTAATAATAGAAGACACTGGTGTAAAGACATTAATTAGTGAGATGTATTTAGTAACCTCACTTCATTGTATAAATCAAGCCACTACCGTGGGAACCCAGGCTCCGCCACTTCCCGAGTGACCATGGCTCATTCCTCGACTTCTCAGAGAGGTGGACTCCGCCAGCCAGTAAACTTCAGCTTGCTTGTTCTGACCTGCAGTGCCCTCTGCCCGAGCCCACCCTGCAGTCCGACGGAGCTGGCTGTGCCTACCCATGAGAGCCGATGATGGGGCGTCCCCTCTTAATCTGTGCTCAGGGGCGCCGTAGACACCCTGAAAGGCTACAGCTCAGAGCTTCCCCTTCATGCTCACACTATCAGATCCGTCTCTGCCCGATCTGACCCCCTAACCAGTGGCTGACTGGCACATGCGTGAAAGGAAGTAAGACAAAAGAAAACGGGCTCTCAGATTTGTTACCCTCTCTGTGGCACTGGTGTGGCTTACAGGTCCCAATTTGGATCTCACGTGAATTGCTCTACACACCGTTTACTGTTCAGATAGAGCTTCAGGAAGGTAAACCTCGGGTCCCTCCTGGGGAGGGGTGTGTGCATGTGAGCACGTGCGCTGTTGGAAGCAGGAGTTGTCTGCCTGCCTGCAAGAGAAATTCACTTAAATAAAAAAGGAAACCTACTAGGGAAAAAGAAAAAGGAAAATGTCGAGAGAACCAAGCATACCTGTCCCCAGGTGCGCAGCGACGTGGTTGTATGTTACGCTTGGGGGCACATAACACCCCGTGTCCCTGGACGTGGGGATGGGGCAGCCGTTCTGTCCACCTTGCTCTTTCCTTCAAACAGTATGCGTCCCCTGCCTGCTTTCCTGGTGGCACCAGCACCGTTTTTCTGTTTCTCTTTGTCGGTTGGCTGTCTGCTTACTCATCAGAAGCCTCGTGACCCCAAGTACCACCCCAGCCTTCCGCTGTGCCCGGGCCAGCTGTGTCTTAAATGTGTTTACGTTCTCACGCGAGCTCATTAGCTTGGTCCAGCTGTGTCTTCCGGGAGTCACATGCCCCCACCTGGGTTGACCCTTTGTGGCCACCAGCACAGGGTCCCATAGTAAAGACTCGGATAATAAAGACCCGGATAATAAAGACTCAGACACCCACATGCTCATACTTTCAGAGACCTGTGAGTGGGGGCTGTGGTTGAGGAGGACACCCCCCTCCCCCAAATCTGTTCACTACAAATTGTAGCTAAATGTTATGCTCTCTGATTGGCATAATTGAAATACTAATTTCTTCTGAGAGCACATTAATGGATTAATGTGCTACATGTCTTTCTGTCTATATTTAGCAACCCGTCCCACTGATGATGACTCTTGGCATTCTTTCCAACAAACCAAACCTCTAAGTGATTTACTTGATTGTCATCACACATAGGAAATGTTTTCTTTCCTTTATGGTTGAAATGTCCTTTACAGTCTAGCATTACAGGGTGACCTAGTTAACTGAAAAACCTATATAATCAGCTCTTTAACTGTCCACAAAGAAAAAACCAGTAGGCATACTAACCCAGGAAATTTTAAAAAAAAGTATCAATTAATAATACAGAGCACTGGGAAACATATCTAGTAAACATTATTAGTTCAAAAATAGAAATGTCATGTTCTCAGTACTAACCTGTAATTTTTGAAATAGTACTTCCTTTTTTGCTGATAGAAATGTAGTTTGGACTTAATTCCCTCTTGAAGTAAATGAAAAACTGCCCAAATTTTCATACCTCGGTTTTTATCACTGATACTGTAAAACTATTCTAATGGGGCTGTGGAGGAAAGGCCGCGCAGTGTGGCTCCTCTCAAAAGACCCTGGTGAGAAGGCGGGCAAGAGAAGATGTTGGAGACTGGAGGCAAGTAGTTCCATAAACTGGTTTTATTTTTTTTTCCCCAGATCATTTTTTTTTTTTGTTAGTCTCATCAGTGCTTTACTTCAGGCTACCTGTCTTTACAATCCTTGGGCGTTTGAAATCGAGGAGATGCAACAAACCCTTGGGAATGGTGCGTGTGTGGGGCAGGGAAGGCGTAGAGAAGCCGCCCACCTGTCTGCCACTGGGTGCCCCCTCACCCACCCTGCACCTTCGCAGACGGTCTCCAATGAGGATGAGGGTGGGGGTCAAGCAGGGGCTGCCGCAGGCTGAGCTCTGGTACCGGCTCTCTCAGCCGCACGAAGTGCGCGCTGCGAGTTCCTGTGTCTGAGGACCCAGGCCAGGACCTGACGAGCATTTGTGCTCGTCCCCATACTGGTGTGTCAAGGACCTACGGACGGGAAGGGCGTGCGGATGTACTGACACGTGCAACAAGGATGCACCCTGATCGCGGGGACTGGGGTGGAGATTTTCAGCTGACGCTGTCCTTACTGCGCATCATTTCAGCTTCATGACTGGTGAATGTAATCATGTCACATCGTCGCTGCCAGTGAAGTGAGACATTGATGCAGATCACAGAAATCTCAAGACAGACGGCACAGCGGAGTCCGTCCAGGCTGGGCCGGGCCATGTGGCAGAGACTCCTGGGAAAGGACGAGAAGCCGCAGCCCTGGCGCAGCAGAGCCAGATCATGTGGGAGGGAGCGCAGGGGTCAGAGTGGTGCAGGCATGGTTTGGGGGGGATGAGGAATTTTTCTCTGCTGCCTGCATTTTGTGCCCAGCAGCAGCAGGGGACGATGGGTAGCATCTTTATGTCCCACAGACGTTAATGGGGAAATGACTTCTGCTCTCTGATAAAACTTCCTTGCAGTGATACAATGTGATTATTGTATTTTGCTAAAGTTTTGATTTTTGAGCTACTGGCATCCAAACTGCAGGGTTTCTTGCCTGCAAAACTGAAAATAGACAGTTGGCAAAAAGATAATGGGCTGCGATTTCCTGAGAACTAGGGCACGGGAAGAAAAGGAGGAAGCCCCAAGCAGTCAATTCTTGCCTGACTCCGGTTGTTTCTAGAATTCCAAAAAAGCAGTGCATGTAATAGAGCTGGCTAATGTGTCGTTTCAGTGCAGGTTTTTTTTTTTTTTTTTTTTAAATCAAGGCACGATTTAAGCAAACAGACCGTGAACTGGACCTAAACTGCAAATTCTAGATTCTTCTTCACAACACACTCAAACACATACACACTCTTCTGGCTTGTGATGCTCCCAGGGCTTCTCTACTACTTTTTCTTCACTTGGCTGCAAACTCTAAAAATGTACACTACCGTCAAAGATTAAAAACCTACCTCGCTATAATATCCGTGCTTATCTTTATTATCAAATCTTAGGATCTGTTTCTTCACAAGTCTCCTTTACCAGGTACTTTGATCCCTTTTTATGTCTCTCTTTCTCTCCCTCTCTGTCTCATCTGCAGGCCTGGGTACGTACGAGTCCCCACACTGTCATGTCCATCATGGGATACATACGGTACACACATGCGGATCTGGCAGCCACACTGCTGACTCAGGCTCGGCTAAGAGACCGCGCCGATAAACGGCCACATTAAGCACGGATGCTCTGGCCCTGCCCTGGAGAGGCAGCGGTGGGCCTGCCGCCTGTGCAGCACCTCACCAGGGGCCCCCTCCTCCTGGCCGTGATGGTATTCTTCCTCTCTCTCAGGGTGGGAGGCAGATTATGAATCCCGGAGTGAGCCCACAACAAGATCCTGGTGGGACCCAGGGTCGTCTCCGCGGCCACCCCCACCTCAGCACATGAGAAAGGGATGGAGCGTTAACATGGGAAAGGAGAGAATGTTTAAATGTCAGCCTGTTTCCATCTCCTGTTAATCGTCCCCCCCTCTTCCATCTCCATTTGCCTTTGCCATGCAAACAGGCCTGCTCACATGAAGTGGTATTTCACTCAAGGAGGCACTTTTAGGAATATGGAAAATCGCTGAAAGAAGAGAAGCACATTAGCAAACCTGCTTTCTGATACACGCTGCAGACCATGGGGGGTGCTCTTCTTTTGAAAGTGGAAGCGAGAACCTCAAGTGTGAACAGCAGCTAGATGCTCAGTTGATCCTCTTAATTCCCCCTCTTTCACGGAGAGAAGATCAGAGAAGGAAAAGGGAAAATTAGGCAAGCGAATGTAGCAGCGTGGGGCATTGGCAGCCGCCCGATAGTCACACCCTGCTGCCCATCAGCCTGCTCTTCGTAACTTCCGAGTCGTAGGGAGGCGGCAGAACTCATCCTCAATGCGTGCAGAGGGAACCCGCCTTTGTGAGCATCAGAGCACTTTCCACACACAGATAAGCCATTCCACTCTGCAGCTAAGTGGTATTAAGACAATTTTTAAAGGCTGTAAAAGCAGAGCCTGTTTCATTGTCATCATCATTCACAGCTCAACACAGTGTGTGTAAAAAAACCCAAAAACTGGAATACATGTATTCTGATACAATGATATATGATGTTACTTGTTGTGCTAGAATATATAATGGAGTATTTTCACAGTTACTTTTAATTTATTCTCAGTGGAAGCTTTTCTCCATTAACGTATCAGCACAGTTTGCTGATTTGGGTTTAGACTTAACTGTAGGAAGGAAGTGCTCCGGCTTTCCCAAGTGTTACAGGAATTATTTCTGAGGCACATGATAATTACGACTTGTTAGTTGATAATGCTAAACTCGAACTGACTGTTAACAGAATGAATTTTGCCAAAATCTTGAGTGCGATCATTATCGAAAGATAGTTTTTCTCTCTCTCTCCCCCCGTAAGGTAACAATTTGACTTTTATATTGTTATTTTGCTGAGCTTTCTGAATACAGGGATTATATACATACACGAGGAGGGAAAAACACATTCCCTAATTGCCCCAAATGTGCAATGAGAATCAACCACAGAGTGAGGACCCACGAACCCAGCCCCACCTGGTAGGCACTTCTCAATGGGCCTTCGGAGCGCGACTAGGGTTCCATTTAAAATCTCCCTGAAAGGATCACACATTTCATTCGCGAAGATAATTACCGATTTGTCCCTTCCCCCCAGATCATGTATGTATGAAAAACACAGAAGGTAAACAGCATCATGTTCAGAATACAGAATAAAGATCACCTGTTTTAATAGTCCATGGAGTAACAGGTTTTACCCCTTTATTTAGTTTTGTTTTTTTTTAAAGAGAAGAGACTTGAGAGAAATTATTCCCAATTTTTATCTCAATTCAGTGTAAAATGATTTATTCTTTTATCAATTTTCAGGGCATTCAATATCAGTTTCTTAATATTGAAAACAAACTCATACTTAAAAAATATTCAGGACTAATAAATATGAACATTCAGTATCGTCATTTACACAGAAATATTATGTCTTCTGTCCCCAAGTATCTGGGTGGGTGATGAGGGGAAGGACCACATCCTTGTTCTAGTTTTGCCCCTGATTGGCTGTGCGACTGGGGCAGATAGCGGTGGAGTCCTCTGGGCTAAATAGTCAGGCCTTGCATGTTTTAAAAATTCCTTGGCACACTGTGAAAATTGCTGCTCGAAGGGAGTGCTTTTCAAACTTTTTAAAAAGCACATAATTCCTAAAAATATTTTGAGAAGAAACTAGATGCCTCTCTTCTTCACAAGTTGACACTTCAACTTTTTTGTCATAAGTGTGAATAGTTGCAAAGGATGTACTTTTCCACATACTGTCAATTTAATACTTAAAAGTAAAGCCGCCTCACTCCTTTATGTAGCCACTGTTGCCTGGACGCTCCAATGACTTGATTCCCAGCCTGGCGCACTGGAATGAAAGTGGACAAGCTCTACTTTAAAAGTCAGAAATTTCACTTTTTACCTTTGCTACTGTGAGTTTATAAACTTCCATCATAGTATTTATCCTCATATTATATATTACTGTGCTTTAATATCTTTATTTGTCACCTCAAGTTTACTTAGGCAATTTCTTTGACTCAACTGCTAAAAATTTAGTTATGATTCCACTTGTTATTAGTACGCAACTGATGAAAGGAATATAGATGTAAATTTGGATAAACTATTAAATCTAAAACAAACATTTAAATGCAAGTTTTAATGAAGTGTGCCGATCTAGTATCAGTTCATAAATCTTTAGCCGAACATCAGTTACTGTTAGACTGAGGGACGCTCAGCATCAACTTTAACCCTGGTTTTCATTTTTAAGGACACAGTGCTGAGGACCATGGAATGGAGGTTTCTTAGACTGTCACTGACCACTTGGACTCTCAAATTAAATGCCCCAAATCATGTGGTCATTTACCAGCAAAATATACATTTAGATTAATTATCAACTGACAGCACCGATTGGCCATCCTTCAGTTTTGTTAAAGGCAGAGCCCTCGGTTGACGGGTGAAGAACGGTAGCAAAGGCATGGTGACAGGCCGAGGGCAGGGCCCGGGGGAGACAGGCAGTTCCAGAGCCCGGCCTGGGCGAGGCTGGGAGTCTCTGTTCTCCCACTGACTGCGCGGACATTTCTAATGAAAGAGCCGTCATCAAACTGTAATATTCTGATTTTAGTATTCAGTACTAATGGAAATAAAAACCATAATGTTTATATTGTACAACAGACACTATATATTCTTAAGCCTATGTGCTAGGCAGGCATATAGCAACGGAGTCAGGTCTAGAAAGGAACTCTGTTCCCAAAGCTACGACGTTATCTATGTGACTAAAAATGTCTGACACTGCAATAGTTTAGCTAACTCTGTTTTTCACAAGCAAAAACTGGTATCCGGTCCTGACCGGGCAGCTCAGTTGATTAGAGCATCCTCCCCACGCACCTCGGTTGCAGGTTTGATCCCCGGTCAGGGCACATACAAGAATCAACCAATGAACACATCAATGAGTGGAATAGCAAATTGATGTTTCTCTCCCTTGCTTTCTGACTTCGTTTCTCTCTCTCTCTCTCTCTCTCTCTCTCTCAAACTAAATTAGTATCCTAAAATAAAAGTGTCATTACAAAATGAAAATAAAGTAAAAGCAAAACACTTGGACATACCTGACCTGGAAGAAGATGTCCCCTGTCCTTAAAGCTCTTCACCTCCTTATCATTCAGCACCAGCCTTTCATTGTTTCCTCTTGTTTGGTGCCTCAGAAGTTTGTACACATCAGGATGATGTTAACCCTTCCTTTTATAAAATAGGAAAAGGGAGATTATAAAGATTTGCCCGCATACTCCTCAGGGAGTAAGTGGGCAAACCAATTTTAGGAACGGATACCTATGGCTAGGCATGTATGGAAATTGATTTCCTTAAAACTGACCATTCCCACCTGCTACTCAAAGTCCTCGTGTGTCCCCAGGGCATATCACCCCAGTTTAAAGGCAGCTGCATTAATGTATCAAGGAAAAGGAAAACTGAATTCTATTACAGACAACTGGTAATAAGCTTCAGCCTTTTACTCGTATTACTAACCCATTATATTTAATGGTTAGAACTTGAGATATAAGGTACATTTCACGCTCTTTATGAATGCCCCCAGCGCCTCTTATAAGAAGCCAAATATTTTCAATGGATCAATAGACTACAAGGCAAATATAATACATATCCAGAGGCATTAGAGTTATAAATTCAATAAATATGCTGTGATCACACTGGGATCATTCTACAGCTCTAAATTAAACAGCTCCATTTGTAGGATGGAGACCTGCTGTAAATGGCATTTCCCACAGGGGGAGAGCGGCAGGACCCTGGGGGTCCTGACACGAGAGCTGGAGTGAAACGCACTGCGCTTTCCCCTCCCAAGGGGAGTGGTGGGTGCCGCAGCCCCTTACGAAGGAAAGGGGATGTCTCCAGATGTCGGAACCCTTCACACCGAAGGGCGAGGAGTGACTCGGCACAATTCACCTCTGCCAGGCTCTCACCTAAGGGCCCGGTAGTTTGTGAAGAGGAGGGTCAGGATGAATTTCATCCTCGATTTGTGTCTGGCCGTGACACTGTTCTGAGGGCCCATCTTCGAGTGTACATGTGTTCACTTCGTCCGTCAGGGTCTCGGCTTCCTTGCCTGCCGAGTCAGGCAGTAGGTACCTTCTAACAACCCCAGTGGCTTGACCTGCACGACCTCTCTGTGGTATCATGGAACTTGATAGAACTTCGGATGTCAATGAGAGAATGCTGGGGCTGATTTCTTTTATCTCTGGGTTTTCCTGGCATTTAGAACCCACGCTCCTCACTAATGGCCACTATAGGGAAAAACCCAAGTGAGACCAGAGCTCTGTTCTTTTGGCTTTATTAAATATTTGATGACAGTTAGCTTCTCTTATGTTTACAGCTTGGTTTAATTTATAAGGAAAATCAAAAGCTTTATAATTACTTTGTCTTAAATGGAAGGAAAAAGTGAAGCTTATCCATAATGTTAGGATTTGATGGGAAGTGGGAGAGGAGACTTAAGTTTCATTCAGCTGGAGTGAGGCACCGTGTCTGTGTGTCAGGTGAAAGACTATTGGTCGTGTGTCCAGACTGACCTCTCGCCCGCCGTCCGGCGATGTCTCCAGGTGATACCCCAACGGGGCACCAACCTTAGGGATCAGAGGAACGTCCTTACTCTACAGGAATGGACAGGCATCTGTGTACCCTTTAAATGGCAAGGTACTGCCTTCACAGGAAGGGGCAGTTTTCAGTACCACGGGAGTGTCTTTGAGACTCTCCCCTCTCTCACACCTGTGGGTTCGAAGCGGTGTCCGCTGGAGAGCGTCTTGACGGGGGAGCACCTGCGCAGTCCATGTGAGCTGCTGGGTGTGATGGTCTGCAGCCGCTTTGGAAGGGCAGCCTGGACGTTGGAGACCGCACCGGAAGGCGTCTGTGGTTTCCTGGCCTATCAACACTCTGATGAAATCGGCACGTTCAAGGGTCTCCTTTGGTGAGAAGGACCACCTTTGCCACGGTCTCAGCAGCGAGGGAGGAAGGAAGGGACAGGGGCCAGAGATGCTCTCAGACATCCCTGAGAGGCACTGGGGACCTCCCCGAGGTGCGTGAGGTGGCATGTGAGGGGGCCGACTGCGTCTTCCACGGGCTGTGTTAAGCCAGAGAGGGGCTGTGTTGATGGACGTTTTTTCTGATTCAGTGCCATCCAGTGCTGTCTAACCTTTTGGCGTCCCTTGGCTGCACTGGAAGAAGCGTTGTCTTGGGCCAGACATTAAATATGTTGTGAAATGTAATCACAAAAACATCTCGTAACGTGTTAAGTAAATATATGATTTTGTGTTGGGCCGCATTCACAGCCATCCTGGGCCACTTGTGGCCTGCGGGCCGCAGGTTGGACACCCCTGATGCGGGGAATATAAAACTACTCTTCAAGAAAAAGTTTATTAAAAAGTGAAGAATAACCTGCCTTTTCCTGAATTTTCTGTGGAAATGCCAGCTTTATTTCCATTAAAAGCCATTTGTCATCTTAATGACCACAAATATGAGGTTAATGAAATGCCCACAAGGGAGTTAAAGAGCAGTTGCTACTTGATCCAAACACAGTGCTTTCTCTCCTAACCCTTGTGGAGAGCACACACGAATTTGTTATGAGCCCATCGCGTTACAAGCAAGTGCAGCGCCGCCCGTCTCCTTCAGGGGGATGGAACTGATGGATGCCCACGATGGAGAATACGGATGCCCGTTGTCTAGCCGTCAGCAAGTTAATATTGCGGAGCTCCAGTGTATTAACGGGCACAAAGAGGCAAGGGAGATGAGAGACTCCAGGCAGCGACTTGCAGTGCCTGGTCCCTCAGACCCCTCCTCCCGGTGGCTCTGACGGGGCTTCCCAGGGGAGACGTAACCGACAGGGCGAAGGGACAGCTCCCCGCGCATCTCCCAGAGCAGAGTCCCCGCCATTTGTTTCATTACTTCACATACCTCTCCCGTTCCTGTCTCTCCTCTCTTTCTGGTGCTTTCATTTCATGTATGTGACACCTTTTGTCACTCGTCCCACAGATGATGGGTATTCTGTATCTTCATTGTTGCCTTTCGCATTTGAGTTTTGGACATTTCTTTTTAAGTTTTACAAATTGCAGTTGACATTCAATGGTATGTTACTCTCAGGTATATAGATAGTGTAGTGGTAAGATATTTACTTTTCATGTTTTACTTAATTGAATCTATTGGGGGTGACATTGCTTAATGAAATTACATAGGTTTTAGGCGTATACGATTATACAACATGTCATCTGTCTGTTGTACTGTGTGTTACCCACCCTGAGTCAGACCTCCTTCCATCACCATTCTCCCCCTTTACCCTCTTCTGACTCCCCACCCGCCTCCCTCTGGCAACCACCACGCCATAGTCTATGTCCGTGAGTCTTTTGTGTAACTTAGGACGCGATTGGAAGTTTCTGTTGACACATCTGTAAGGTCACCACTGCTTCCCTTGGCCAGCCCGCTCATGGGACCCTCAGGGACATTTTTCTCACAGCGTTTTTGCAGTCCATCATTTCCTTTTGATCCTTTGAGTTTCCACCTCTGCGCCCACGTGACCCATCTGCCCTTACATGGTCCGTGCCTTCTCCATTAGCACCTTTAACAAAGTTTACGTCCCCAGTGCGCCCACTCCAAACTCTCTGCCCTACCTGAGTCTGCGTTGATGCGTGCTTGTCTTTCTGGATCTGTGCTTTCGCCCTGAAACGTTCTCCCTGCGGACCAGATGGGGAGTACTCACTGGGTAAGAGCAACGGCCGTGGATCGGTCTTGGTCGCGAGGCTTCGCTCGCCCGGCTCGGGAGCGGGCTGTGGCGGTCGTTCGCTGTAGTTGAGCGTCAGAACCTTACCTTGCGCAGAGCGTCCTTGCTTGTCTTCTCTGTTTCTTTGGGTTTTTCCGAAGACTGTTTGAATGGGGTCTGAGGCTGTTCTTTTGGCTCGACCGCTCTGTGATAGCGCAGAGGTCTTCACGACGCGCCAATAAGGTCGGGGAGAGGGACCATTTTACCTGACGAGGTCTCAGTCTTTCAGTGAACTTGAGTTGGGTGTTTTCTTTCTCCCACGCGGAAGGCTAGAGGGAGCTGGACTTGGCCTTTATCCTTCCCCAAGGTCAGAGAGGCGCTGGTAAAATGCTTTCCCTTGAGGGCTGGCCTTGTTAAGGAGAACAGAGATTTCTGGGCGTCCTTTAAAATGATATTTTTGCCCTTTCCTCTGTTGGGAGCAAGAGAGATTTTTTTCCTAGCCTTCACAGTGAGGAAGGAAACCTCAGGAAACTAGGGGGCCCCTAATTGGGCCTCCTCAGGATGTTTAGCTCTCACACCAGTCCATATTGAGCCTCCAACAATCTGTCAACTCTAGTTCACAGTGTTGCCATGGTTACTGGCTCCCCTGTGGGCTGCTGCTCCCCATAAGTTGGCATGCTCTGTGTCTGCCTGTTGTCCCAGGTTTGGGGTACAGTAGCGTGCCTTGTGATCTTCCTTCTCTGATAGACCTAAGAAGAGGTGTTGATTTTCAAGTCTCTCCCCCTGCTGACCCCCACCATTTGTTGTTGTTTGTTTGTTTATTTTGTGGGCGGGAGCAATGACTTCCAAGTTCTCTGTGTGTCAGACCAGGAGCTGGAAGTCTCATTGGTTTTTTTGAGGGCGTTGAAATGTTGCATGAAATTCAAGATTCCACATAAAGAATGTCTTCTAAAATGTAAGCTTTCTAACGTGTAAAGAATATCTTCTAAAATGTAGACTTCGCCCCAGGTCCATCCTAGTTTTCAGTCCAGTGACTGAATGGGACGCTACCCGCTTTTATAACAGCAGCTCCAATTTCATTGTGTGGCAAAATAATCCCATTTACCAGAGATAAATATTTGCCTTTTAAATAGGCTTTAAATAGTAAACGAGCCCCTCTGTGTGTCGCATCAATACCTGAACAACACCTGAAGTCATTATCATGTTATCAAGAAAGCAAATCTGTGGTCGCCTAATATGTTCAGCCACGAAATTAATACAACAGTAGCTGTCAGATTGTTTGAGCAGTGAATTCATAGAAGTAATTTTAATTTACACCCAGCAATGCAGGCAGTCCTCACCCAGCAATTTGCATTTGACTGATTAGGCTAAGTAAGCAACACAGACGGCATCCTATGGAATTTCTCTGTCATAGACAAAAATGAGCAATAATAAAACCCCGAAGAGACAAGACAAAGGGCTAAGAGTTTATTATGCACCACATTTGTCACGTGAGAGTTCAACCAAGTGAGCACTTTGCTGTAATTTAAAAGTACAGTAATAACATTTTCCTTGTCTGTTATGTAATTATAGCAGATTATTGTGCCCCTGACGGAGTGAGCCGTGGAGTCCTGCGCTTTAGCCTTCCCCGCGCCTCCGTGTCAGCGGCGCACATGCTGCCCCCAGACATCTCGCTTTTCAGATGTCTTCCTAGTCAGGGCACGATTATTTCTGTCTTGAAATGGGAATGATCTTTTAATGAACACCAGTTACATTTCTTCTCTGTTTCCGTGCCCATCTCCGTGAAGAGCGTGATCTCAGGAGATTCACAGGAGTTAGGCCACAGTGGTCTCTGCACCTTCCTGCCATCTCCTGGCGTCTGTCCCACCCTGCGCGGGTTTGCTCTGCTCCTCCCTGGTCCTCAGATCCAAGTGTGATGAGTGGGAAAGCTCTGTGCACTCATTGTGCCGGATCATTAATAAAATGTTAAGGATGGGCTGAACTCCCGTCCCCTGGTACCGTGCTCGATACCTTCCTCACGATGTGACAGCCTGTTATTCGTCACTCACGCCTCATAGTCTGCATCCCCCTCGACAGTCTGCGGTCCTGACTGGAGCCATCTTATCAAAGTCCGTCAGAGTGAATTTTTAAAGTACGGGTCAGGGAGTCGCTGTGTTGAATGTGTGGTGGAAATCGCACACCCGTGGGATCCATGCTGTCATCTGTAGTCATTAATTTAAAAAAAAAAATCTTAACCAATCCCATCTGTCTAGAATGACTAACATCACCCTGCTTTCTCTGAATATTGGCAGGAGGTGACCTGCAGGGATCTCATCTGAGTGTCTCGTGTTTATTACAAATGACTCCGTAAGGTAACTAAGATGGCCCGTGTGAAAGCTCCCGGATGGGTCGTCGCAGGGAAGCTGCTGTCATCAGTGAGAGAATCCTTACAGACCCTGTGTGCGCTGCCTGTCTCTCCACTTGCCCCCCAGCCCCTGACATCCTCCACATTTCCTGGTATTTAAATGACCAGTTTAGATCAGGGTTCGGCAGACGACAGCCCGCAGCCCATACCTGCCTGGACCCGTTCACGTGCGTGTGGTCGGTGCTGATTTCCCCCCATAACAGCAGAGACCTGCGGGTCCCTGACTGAGATTAATGTATTAATACTCTGTGAACTTCCCCCAGCGAGAGGACACTGTGGGCAGCAGGAGGGCTGGGGCCCGCAGCTGGAGGCCATGCTCCCCTGGCTGCCACCGGGCACGGGGCGCCCTTCCGAGGCCCTCTGCCTGCCCTGCACTCCGGCCTTGGCCATGAGCGAGTGGATTCCACCTTCCTCACAGCGTCCCATTCTGGAAGGAGCGCACGAGGCCCAGCTCAGGATGCAGCATGAATGCAGTGGCATTTCTGTCAGATGGAGTGACGCCTGCTAGGATACGTGTCAGATGAAGAAACGGAGGACAGGTGTGTTTTAACGTCAAGTAACTGTGTCACACAGAGACACTGTCCTGCATTCATTTGACAAGCATGTGGCACGTGTGTGTGAAGGTCCAGCCCGTCCTTTTCTGTCTGAGGGTATGGCATGTCCTCTGTGGAGCTGAGTGTTCCTGGGGCAGGAGACAACCCACACAAAGGAAGCGCACAAGCGGGATGTCTGCTGGGAGTCAGGGGCCATTAAGAGGAGTATGGTCAGTCCCGGCCGGGAGATGAATGGCTGCTGGGCTCTGCTGCACACAAGCCGATCAGAAAGGGCAGAGACAGGAAGGGAAGCGGGAGCGAGCCCCGCCGCCATCTCTGAGAAGAGCACCACAGGGAGGGGGAGTGGCAGGTGTACGCGTCCCGCAATGGTGGTGGGCCTGGCATATTGGGAGCAGGGCGGGGCGTTGGGGGAGAGCCAGTCAGACGGGAGGGGTGGTGACCACGAGAGATGGTGGTCTGCGATGAGGTCCTGTTGGCTACTGTGAAGACTCTCGGATTTTCTGAGTGACCCGCTTCCCTGGAAGGCCTTTTAATCTTACCTGTTACGGCGTAAAATGTGGAGAGATTTTGTGTTTCACTGAAAGGTATATATTTACTCATCAGGCCTGGGCTGACAGTCTGCGCTATGAACTCTCCCGAGCATCTAGGCTTCTGGCCGCTGGAGGGTGGAGAGGTGGTAGGGAGCCCGAGAAGGGCCCCAGAGGGGCGTGTGCGAGTGCACGTGCGAGCACGCACAGGTGTCACGGTGCCGGCGACGTGCTGGGGTATGGGGCCGTATGGCGGGGGTCACCGAACATAACCGATGAAGCGAACTTGGGAGCTGGATCTATTGCAGGGTCTCAGCATTGCCCAGAGCTTTTCGTTCATTTCAGCCAACCCCTCTCTCCGGTTTTCTTTTGCTAGGCAACTTTTAAAGGACGTGCTGAGCCTCAGAAGTCAGCCTCAATTGTTACTGCAATTTGAAAGCTTTAGATTTTTAAGTAAAAAGGCGCAGTGAGATTACTCCCGTTTGTGTGAGAAGAAATAAGAAGGGAAGTAAGCCCCAAATAATTTAAGAATGTGTATTAATATTCCTGGCCAACATCTTTCATGCGCTGAAAATAATTTGAACAGTTCTGGTTGTTCATCTTTATCCTAAATAGTATGCATGGAAAAAGTACTTTGGTATTTTATTTACTTCCATAATTGATATTTACGGATCATTGTTATTAAAACATACTTTGAGATCTGTCTTCAAAGAATCCTCTTCTTAGGAGACACAATAGGCATACATTGAGTTTTTGTCTATATTTATTTGAATTAAAAGCTAAAATTGGTAACAAGACAGGTTTTAAAAAATGACATGTCCCCACTTATATTAAAGGAGGCATTCCGGATAAGCGGGTCCAGGGCATCCTTCCTCAGACGCGCCTGGGAGCGCGGCTGTCCCCAGCTCGCCCGCGCGCCAGTGCAGGCGGCCGCTCCTCCCCGCTTCCGCTCCAGCACGTGCCCGCGAAGCTCTGTGGCTCCGAATGTGAATGTTCTCCCCGTATTGTGCTCCAGAAAAACAGGACTCCCGCTCGTTAGCCGTGGGTCAGGACAACTGTTGTGTTCTCTGTAAAGTCGCTGCTGTTCCTCCATACAGATTATTAAAAAAAAAACCCAAAACAACCTAATTAAATATAGGAGGGTTTTATTAATGATAGCATCTTATGAAATTCCAAAATGAATACTCTGTCTTTATCCTGTTTGAATAGAATGTCTGTCTGTCACCTTACTTGGATTATGGACTCCCACGTCAGCCGTCCCTCACCCGGCCTGACCCCACAGGGTGCTGGATTATTCTCTTTTCCCTCCTGGTCTGACCCATGACATGTTACTAAGGCAGGAGAAGGCCCACACAAAGCACCGCAGGTTGACTTAATACTCGTATCATGTGGGCTATGGTAAAAGTATGCAACCCGAAAAAATCCTTAAAATACTAATAAGTAACCAGTTCTACATCTTGTATACAACTAGAAAATAGTGTCTCCTACTTAGGGAGTTAACTGTACAGTTTCTCTACAAGGACAGGTGTGTCCTGCACCCCAGGTACCAACATAGGAACCAGGGTAGAGGAAACAGAGACATAGAGATAAGAAGTCAGGAATAGACACGACTATAATGACGCACTGAGCAAGGGGTAAGGCTCATGCCTGTAAGGTTGCCGACTGAGATGCCTGAAGGGTGCTAGAACCATGTAGGGTGACAATAGAGTTTGTCGCCTAAGACAGGACACTCCCGAGAGCGAAGGGTGTGCCATCAGCAGACACAACCAGGTCACGGGCGTGCGTTAGGGCTTCCCGAGGCAAACCAGACACAGTTGAATGGACTGTCCCCACAAAGCAGGTAAATCGTGGAAGAACTAGACAGTAGCAAGAATCCATTGTACTTTCAGCCAGAGTTCATGGGAAGACTTGCGGGGCAAAGTGAGGAAGAGGCGCGGGGAAGCCAGGGGCACTCCTACGCCACCACACTGCGTAACGCGCTCAGGCCCCTGAGAAACGCTGTAAAATGGGGCCCGGCGTGTGCATTAGAATGTCCTGCCCCGTGAGTGGGGGGCAGGGTACCCCACACCCGTTCTCGAGGCACTGCGGGCTGGCTGCCCCTGGAGGTGAGCTCTTCGTGCCTGTTGGCAGCGTTCTGAGCACCTGAGATGATGAAAACTCATAGGCACTTGCAGGTGACAGTCTACGGGCGGGGCATTTTTGTTTTCTTCAGATAGATACTCAGAAGCAGAATCGTTGGATCATATGGCGGCCCTATTTTTAATTTTTTGAGAAATCTGCTGTTTTCTGCAGCGGCTGCACCAGTTTACATCCCTGCCAGCAGGGCACGAGGGCTCCCTTTCCTGCACGTCCTTGCCAGCACTTGTTTTTTCTTGTTGTTTTGATAATAGCCATCCTGATAGGTAGGACTCAGAGCCAGGATTCAGAGTTTGCCTCTTGGCCAGGGCACAGAGTTGGGAAGAAAGGGTTTCCAGTTCTGTAGAAAGCAGTTCTTTGGAGCTAGGTGCAAGATAGCGCGATGGGGAGACCCTTCCCGAAGCTGGGTTTGGGCGCACCCGGTTGGCAGAGGCCCGCTGACCGAGACCGGAGACAAGTTGTCATTTTAGACCTCTCAGTATCTGGAGCTAAGTGCAGAGTCACGTCTGCTCTGTGGCTAAATGCCCCATCTGAGTGTGAAAGCAGCAGAACAGCGGGAAGGCAGATGCTTCCTTGCGTTTGCTTTTAGAATAATCGCTTAACACGGTGTTTCCCAAGGTCGTGTCATGGGCCCTTGTCCTCCCAGGTTCCTTCTGAAATGAGAGCTTCGTTCCCACAGTCAGACTGAGAAATGCTACTTACCTTTCCCCTTTACGAAGACTCGCGCTGCACAGGAACATGCCGGCGACTCTGCGAATTCCTGTAGCAGGAGGGGGGTTTTTCCAACTGGCGCCTGTTGCCATTCCCGTGGAACCAAAGGACAGACGCTGATAGTGTCTGAATTAGAGGGCCCTCTCGGCAGGCCTGGTCTCCGAAGGCTGGAAGCAGCTTTGCAAAGCTTCCCCAAGACTCAAATGGCTATCAAAGTGAGAAACGCTACATCAATTGCGTCTTGAAGAAATAGAGATTTGGTAAGGCTCTATTGAGAGAGGAGAACAAATTTGGTTCAGAATCGCTTCTGAGTACGTCAGGCGGGTAAAGGCTGTCAGGAGAAGGGCCTAGGGCGCCTTTGCTTTATTCTGTTTTTGTAACCAGTCAGGAGGTCAGATGGCATCAGTGCGGCTCTAACTAGGAGAGAGACAGCAGTGGAGGGAGGCAGGTAATGCATTGCCACGTTCATGTCCGTCCCCAGTGAGACCCAGTCTGAAGATGGACAGTCAGCAAAGTGGAGCCCGTGTCGGGGCTGCGGACTGGGGCAGTTGGAGGTCCAGGTCAGACAGCATTCTCTGTTGGTGGCATTTATAAGAGACAATTAAGCCTTTAAACTGGTTGTCATATAGTCAACTAATGTGTCTCTAGCAGTGACCTAATGTTAAATTTATAGGCTATGGTTATTAAAATAGGTTTTGCATCAGTGTTTCCTAGAAACATGCAACTGTGAGAATTGTTTGACTCCCGGGATCATTGGTGTGCTGTGTGAGACATACCCTGCTTTTGTTTTGACTGAATTTATTTTTTTCTTTTATATAAGCATATTATTTTAAGGACCTATTCTGCTTCAGTGTATCTGACTTTCATTAAGAAATATGAAAGTATGCATCTCCGAAATTTTATATTTGATCAGGAAGCCGCCACGGAACAAGATATCATATTAACTGGGCGTTTACATTTGTAGTATCTATCTCTGCATGTTAGCAAAAGGAGAGGTTATGCTAAAATTTATTTTAATTAGGGGAAAACTCTCTTTGTATATTTATTCCATACAAGTGGTCTTGCTCTGTATTCGTATAAATATCCCCATTATAAATGCTCTGTTATTTATACCTGGGCCTGGTTGTAGGAAAGGCACCTGCAAGCACACAAGTGTAGCCCCCACCTACAGCAGGTCCGGGTGAAGGCGTGTGCTCAGGTGCTCACACTCCACGGGGCATTTCACAGGTTATACAGTGTTGGAAAGGAAGCTCCGATTCCTGGCTGGAGGTGGTGGTTATTACTTGGGTAAATTGCACTGACGTACCTATTTAAATCGACCATCAAGTAAACCCTTTGAGAAGCTGCTCCTTTATTCAGTATGGTTTCAAAAACATGAGAGGGAATCATCAACTTATGAGCTAGCTTCTGAGCTGTAATTCAGGGAAATTGTTCCACAACTCAGAAGTCATCACTGCTTTAAGTCCACTTCCAGAATATGTATTAAAAAGAACCGCTCTCTGAAATCTGAAGACTACATGCGTCCGAGACCAGGGGCGTTCGCGCTGTCTTTACGTGCGTCCGTTTCCCTCCTTCTGTCTCAGCGCAAACAGGCAAACTAGACCGCTCTGCGGTGACTGCATAGAATACAAGGACTTTGGAACCATAAAATATCTTCAGCTGAGAACTGTGAAGCTTTTGGCAAATGTTAATTATCTGTACCTCCTACCAGTCCTTTGAGTAGTCACAGTACTTGTATCATAATACCCATTTTATGGGGGAATAAAACCGAATAAACAACTGAAAGTAAATAGAGCCAGTACATAGCTTCTCTGGCTATAAATATGTTCACAGAGGCACAGAATACAACTGTACTTACACAGGACACTGAACCCCAAGTCTGTGCTACTTTAGACATAAAGCCCTTTTATGTTGGAAAAGTGCCAGAAATTTAATGAGCGTCTCTGGTGTCCATCAGAAATTTTGTGACCTTGAAGACACATTATGTGCCAGAATGCCGAATGGTCCAAGAAATCTTATATGAGAATTTGGTGGGGGATGCGGGTGGAATCAAGAACGTTGAGGCGATAGTGTGACGGGCACATTGACAGTGTGTCCCCTCCCTGCTCAGGATCCAGAGTCCCGGCTTTGGGCTGGGGTTGTGCCCGTGGATAATTTTATTGATGGGGATACAGGAAATGAGACAGAATGGGCGGGGTGGGCAGAGGGATACCAAGTAGAAAAATGGACAAGAATCTTCACACACTTCACGAAAGAGGGTATCCAGATGGCCGAGAAACCCGCGAAAAGGCACACGACTGTTAGTCCTTAGGACACCGCAGATCAAAGCTGCAGTGAGAGAATGTTACCTGTTGAACAGATGGGAAACAAAGTCGGAATATACCAAGCATTAGCGAGGGCGTGGACAGAGTCCCATACAGGGTTGTAAATGATAATCGCCCCGGGAGACTGTCGCCCTGTCTCTTGTATGAGCACGTGCGTGCCCTCTGCCCTGGCAGAAGACTCGAGAAGCGTGTATGTGTTCTCCAAAAGAGGGAGTGTTATGCTTATAGCAGCACCGTTCAAACTGAAAGTGACCCAAATGCCCATTAACAGGAACATGGGTAAATCATTTTCGGTGTCTTCAAACAATGAGACACCTGAGGAGGGGAAGCTATTGCTGAAGAAGCTGTGTTCACATATCTCAGAAATGCCATGTCGAGGGTCGAAAACCAGGTACAAAAAGACAACTATTATACATTCATTTTAATTAAATATAAAAACAGGCAAAATTAATTCATTGTGTTGGACGTGGGGGTAGTAGTTACTTGTGTGAGGAAGTATGACTGAGAAGGATTATGGAGACGGGTGGGGCGGAGGTGGGGGTGCAGTGGTGGGTTCTGTTGCACTGCTATGTTACTCCGTCGGCCTGTTTTCTCGTTACTGATTTGGCTTCAGTTTGTGAAAATCCACCAGTCTCTGTGCTTATTATGCGTGTCATTTCCTCTCTGTGTACTGCAGTGGGCAAAAGTAGTTTAAATTACCAGCCATCATTCCCTGCAAGATAAATCATAAGCAAGGATACAAAATAATAACTATAATAATAATAACAAATAATATAAATAACACAATAATTAATGAAAAAGTAAGACCAGCACAAACTGTGTTTTGCGGACTCATAACTCAAAACCTACTTCTGCCCACCCCTGTATTTTACCTGAACAGAAAGCTGTGGTGTGGTTCTCACTGAGAGAGATGCAGCGGAAGTACAACATTACACATAGGGGAAAAAAAAATCCCCATCGCTTTTTTAAACTACTAGTAGGAAATAACTCCTAACCGTGCATTTACTGTACCAAAAAAACCCCAAAAAACAAAAAACCCCACCAAATTGAATAAATGTGATTTGAATTCTTCCCTCCAACTCTGGGAGTGTTTAGTAACATGTATATGCAGATATCTGGACACAAAGCAGGGGTTTGGGCATTCAATGACATACTCAAATTTTATTTTAATAGTTTTAGGCCCCCACGGACATGTAACTTTGCTATGGACTGAATGTGTATCCACCCAAATCCATATGTTGCAGCCTCAACCTGAAATGCGATGGTGTTTGGAGATAGGGCCTTTGGGAGATAATTAGGGCTAGACGAGGTCATGGGGGTGCAGCCCTCATGCAGGGATTAGGGGCCCTATGGAAGGAGGGAGGGACGGGGAGAGCTCTTTCTCTCTCTGCCTGGTGGAGACACAGCAGGTGGGTGGCCATCCACAAGTCAGGGAGAGCCCTCGCCTGCAACCCCGCCACTGTGCTGGGCCCCCATCTCAGACTTCCCACCTCCAGAATTGAGGGAAACAAGTCTCGTTGTTTATACCTCCAGTCTGTGGGGTTTTCGTTAGGCAGCTCAAGCTGACCGAGACCCATTTTACTAAAGGATTTAATGGAAAACTCGTTAGCGAACGGATTAGAGACAGGAGATTAAAACGTGAATTAAAATTTTCTGGGGGCAGTGCATGGAGTTCATCGAGAAACTTGGTGTCCAGCATGGAAACCGTAAGCGGAGCTCTGACGCAGCTCACTGGCTCCGTGCAGATAGTGGGGTCCGCGGATACTGCTGCGTTCCCGTGAACCTGTCGTTACTGACACTGCTCAGAGCAATCCTGGGAGGCCGTGGGTGCCTGATTTACACGCTCATCTTCAGGACCTCAGTTTGCACGGGCCTGGGGCTGTCCACAGCGTGGCCAAGGCTGTGCTTGTGGAATGCATTTGGGGGCGTCGCTGAGCACCCTCGGGGCCTGCATTCAGGCATCACCGTTCAGGGTTGCCATGGTCCCTCCGCATTAGCGCGACTCCTTGGGGGACCGTCTGTGCTGTCGGAGACTCAGGTTCCTTCCTCACGCCAGACCAGAGGGGGCCTGCCACGTAAGGACAGGCATTACCTTCTTTCTTAAATGTACGAAGATGTATTTCTTGTACATTCTTGAAAGAGCTCGGCAAATACACGTACCTGTCGTGTAATTTTGCACAAGAACTAAAGAGGACGAGCAAGCCAGGATTCGAATCTCGTTCAGATTTTCTTCTCTGTTTTTGCTGTTGATCCCAAATTGCTAAAAGCGCATTTCGCTTGCATTTCCAAGGACATGGCTGTAGCAATGCCATGTTGTCGTTTCCTAGATGACACAACATAAGATGATCGGGTTTCCCATTTCGTTTTCCAAAACAACAAACGTGTTACTATGGAAGTCCTTTACAGCATCAAATGTGTTACCAACAGCGTTCATAAACGTGGAGATTTTGAAGCTATTTAAATCTATACTCAAAATAATATTTTGAATAATACATCTGTCAAAAAAATAATAAATTTTCAAGTTAGACATATAAAATATACATATAATATAGGAACACAGGCAGATAGGCTGTGTTCCTCTCAGCCGCGTCTCACACTTTACTAAATTCTATGAACGCCAACTGCCTCCTCACACAGTGCGTGAGGAAACCATCCCAGAGCTCCCCAGCTATGGGAGGGGCGGCCAGACGTGGCCTTAGGACTGGCCACAGAGGCCCAGACAGCCCTGGCTGGAATCCGGGCTCGGCTGCCTCCTCCGTCTTGCCACGCCGCCTCCTACGGAGATGGGAGAGGACCTGGGTCAGTCCCATGAACCTTGGCCAGAAACTCCTGGCCTTGCCTCTTACTGGCTTCAGCACAAGCTCTTGGGCCCCGCAGGATCTCAGATTGTGTAGGGTCACGACTGGGCACTTGCTGGCACTTCAGGCATCTCTCTTCCACGAGAGGTTTGGTGCTGAGATTCCTGGCACTCCGTAGATTGTGGGCTTCCTCCCAGAATGCCCCCCGCCCCGATCATACTCAGCGAGCCCAGACTTGCCCTTGGGAGTCATGGTTGCCCTTCACAAAGACTGTGCCCAGGGTAAGTATCAGATGCGGACGTGGGCATCCCCCTCTCACCGCGCAGCATCCCGTCACAGGGGCGTGTCCTTTGAGGAGGACAGCATCGCGGTGGTGAGTGGGAGCTGCCCCTCCACATCAAGGCCGCAGGGGAGAGCCCCGCGCACAGGGGCCCCCCACAGAGAGCCTTCCTGCTCTCTGCCGGCAGTCGTCCGCACATCCCCTTCGTCTCTTTCGTTTCATACTTGAGTCCAGGAGATTTGCCATGAAGTCACATTTGGAGCTAGAGCATCTGTGCGCGCATCCGTGGAGGCCCGCCCTACCTCGTGTGCGGCCCTGCTCTTTGCTACTGGAAGCCTCTCCCGATTTGCTTGAGGAGGTGACTTTGGTGGCAGTGGAGGAGGAGCGGAAGCTCTGAAGACTTTTGGGACTCCTGGGGACACCAGCATTAGGAGCTTGCGTGGAACTGCCAGGCGTTGGCGGACGGGAGGGGACAGGCCTCCTGTCAGCCCTGGGTCTCTCTGGGGGGCCCGAAGCCGTTGATTGGGGGAGCACTGTGGATTCTCCTGACGCCCAGTGGACGGCCCTGGGGCTCTTCCCTGGGTCGTCTAGAATCTGCCGCACCGCAGACAGAAGCATGCTTCTTTAACAAAACCCTCCCAGCGGGCACCGAGTTCTTTCAAAGAGCTGTTCCTTGATTGATGCCCTAGGTAATGTCGCTCTTCTAAAGATGTGCAACAGAAACGTGACCATAAGTGGTTCTCTTAGAGATGCAGGTTGCCCGGGGGTCCAGTTGCCGGTTGGGCCTGAAGCTGTTCGCAGCTGCAGAGCTACAGCAAGGCGCCAGGTCAGCCTGATCCTCTGCCGTTGCCGGGCACTGCCCTGGACACTGCGATGCCCACAGTGTCTTGGGGAGCCGGGCACCGCCCCCTGCCCGCCGGCTCCCTTGCTGTGTTCCTGGGTGGGGGCTGGGCGTGAGCCATGTAGACCTGCTTTCATCCCACCTCTCAATGAAGAGAGCAAACGCAGCATCTGGGAGGAACACCTCATTGGCTTGGAAGCCCGTGACTTCGTTTTTAATTTTCAGTGTAATGAATACGTCTAACACTGACTGGACGCTGACCGGACACTGACCGTGTTTCAAGTCCCCTGTAGAGCTCCCCTGAGCCCGAAAGGCTGATCAGTGTTGTTACCCTAGTTTTACAGTGTGCTCTCGCTAGTGTCGACGTAAGAAACATCCAGACCTGTAAGAATTTTTATGAGTTTATTCGAGCCAAACGGACAACGATTACCAGGAAGCAAAATCTCCCTCCACAGATTGAGAAAAAGCGCCAGGGAATGGCAGTTTTGTGCCTCATTTTATGCATTAGAATAGAAGGGGAAGACATAAGGGGGCTACGTGATGCCACTGGTGGTAGGTTAGGGTGGTAGAAGAAAAATAAAGATGGGGGGGGGAATCTCTGGGATTGGATAAAACAGAAAAACACAGACACATGCTTCCTGTGCCTTTGTGGGTATAGGATAGTCAACAGTCAACAACCAACATGATAACAGTGCCGGTGAGGGGACCCGGGTCTTGACTCTGGTGCCGAGGTGCTGTGGCTGTGCCCCGAGGGGTCTGGGAAGGAAAGGGAAGTGCCCTGACCTGCCGAGATATGTCGTCCTAGATGCAAAAAAGACAAAAGATGGGCTCAGTCAAAATGAAGACTGCCCTTTGTCAGGAAAGATACTGTCCCGGGACATGACTGCCCGCTATGACTGCCTTTTAACCAGAAAATTCTCATTTCAGACCATTCTCTGCGGTTACCTTCGGTCTCCGAGTTTGTGGGGCCACCGTGCAGACCTCCCCTGAGTGTGTCAGTTTCAGTGCGTGGCCCCTTCTCTCGCACACTAGTAAGTGCAGAGCTGGGAGCGCCAGCCCTTCGGGGCTCAGCCCAAAGTACACGTCCGATCAGTGCCTTTGGATGGCATCCCGCCCTGAAGCGCAGACGGTGATGTCACAGACCCAGTCCTGTTGTGACTTTGAGGGTGTAAGTCAGGCTATGCATGTTGGGACAACCCAGAATAATAATTAGGAAGAGGAAGGCACAGCTCCCCGTGTGAAGTTTCCTCTATGGAAAGGCCCAGACTGTCCTTGTAACTCTAGCTGCCTTTATGTAACCCCCGACTCGCGGGGCTCATGGTCTGTAAACGGTCATTTTTAAATTGTTCTGTATTCCGTGGGAATGACTGTTTAAATCAGCCTTATCACTTGGAGTTCTTGCACACAGCAAACAGTGAATTAAATGAATTTAAGTAATGCCCATTCCCGCTCCGCCGTCCTTCTTTAAGGAAATTCCCTTTCTCTCTAGTCACAGAAAGTGACTTTCCCTCTGTCTTTTAAGAAAGATTTAAATTCTGTCCTCTTCTGCCACTTTGCCATTGGAAAAGCCTTGCTTTGTCAGTGGTGCACCCTGCCAGTTGCTGACATGGATCTGCGTCTTGGTTAGCCTGGAGACTGGACAGCCGCCTTGCCCTCGGTGGCCTGCTTTCTTGAGTATGGTTACCATCAGCTCCCCACCGGGGCCCAGTCCCTTCTGTCCCCCAGAGCCTGTCCGGCCCACGCAGCCCCTTCTGCAGAGCTGGGGGATGTTCAGAAATGACTTCCGTACCCTGTAGGGTCGTGCTTGGGGAAGCAAATAGGACCTTCAGTCGCGTTTTCTCTTTCTCGTCTCCTTGCTTCTTTCATTCCTCCCTCCCTCCCCCCTCCCTCTCTCCCTCTCTTGCTGTCACAACCATAGATATCTATATTTTCAATTACTATTAGTTTAAATAGTTGCCGTTTGGAGATAAAGTAGCAGCATCAAGCCTTGCTGGCTTTCTCCCCAATACCCATGCACTCACCCCTCCGCCTCCTGCCAGATAGAACCTGCATTTTGTTCACGTGTTTCCCCTCCCCGTGAGAGGAAGCCTGTCCCCCCTCCACCCCTGAGAGAGGTGGCACTTTGGGGTTCACGCCAACTGTCACAGGCCCCATTTTCCTTGCCAGCAATGATTGAAAGCAGCAATTTTCAACATTTTTCATTTCGTGGCACACATACACTAATTATTAAGTTTTTCAGCCCACCAAAATGTATATATTTTTTGCTCATCTGACAAGAAATAGGTATCATTTTAATTGATTGACCAAAAAAAAAAAAATGTAATTACCTACCATTTTTGCTCTAAAGTGACTTTTTAAAAAATCAGGTGCCAGTATGTGTACATAAGGCTTCCTGGTGCCACGAATTAACCAGTCAGACGCAGCTGTTTTACGGGGCCAACGTGCTGCAGCTGTTCTCTGACCTCTGTACTTACGGTTCAAGACACGGCACTCGCACCGGGGGGATGTTGTTGCCTTGGCTGTTGTCACTTACTTCTTTGACAGTCTAAGGTAAAAGAGGTCAGTGCCCCTGACTCAATAGGCAGGTACCGCACGTTTTAAAAATTCTCGTGGCACGTGGGTTGAGAATCGCTGATTGAACGCACCAGCCGATGAAAGGGGCGGGGAGCCTGCCTGCGTTTCTGGGCGAGGCTTTCCACTGCTGAGAAATGCCCACGCTCCTCTTGAGTGTTGCCGCGCCTGGCGGCGGGGGCAGGGGCTGCCGGGGGCATGGTGGGCTCCCAGGGGGTGGCAGCCCGAGGCGCCACTTAACGCACTGAAACAGGCAGAGCAGGGAGAGGACGGGGGCCTGGCCCTGGATGACATTCCGGCCACTGGATTCGAGTCCCAGAGGGTCCCGGAGCTTCGGAACCCTCTGTTGTTTGCGGTAATAACATTACTTTTTATTGAAACCAATTTGACTTGTGTTCCGGTCCCTCGCGAGGAAAAGCCGCCTGGTTCAATAAATGGTGCAGGGCCGCTTTCCAGGGGGCCGTGTGCACAGCCAGGTGCTCTTTGCGAGCTGTGTGGTCTCCTCACACGCTTAGTTGGGAGGATGAAATAAGTTGTAACAGTAAACGTTTACTGAGCCCTTATTATGCACAGGGCTATGCTAAGCACTTGTCATGTTTCAGCTATTTAAGGGACCTGCAAAGGCCAGACTGGTGTGTGGCTTCTGGGCCGTGAAGGGGGGCGCTTTTCTCTCCTTTCTTTCCCGCCCATTAATGCGTTTGGTGCTGTGGAGAAAACAAATGGGTGACGGGTCCTCGTTTTTAACGGTTGATAATGTAGTTAGGAGGGAGCTGGTTTGGGATGTATGTAATTTACAAGAAGCCACAGTGAGTAATATTAGAAAAATATAAGTAACTAGGCTCTGAGGACAGACTGAACTGACCTTTGAGGGGCACTGAGAAATAAGGCTGGGGAGGTGGGGACTCAAGACCTCGGAAGGTCTTGAGAAAGAGGGAAAGTGCGCCGGACCCGATAGCAGAGAAACTAGGGGCCACTGGCCCTTGATTCAGGAGGTAACGCGGTTCTATGTGTAAACATGATAAGTCAGCAGGGAGAGGAAGACCGAAGTTGCACCAGTTGATTCGGAAGCTACTTCAATATATTCTAGGTGGAAGGTGAAAAGGTCTAAACTAAATTTTCAGTCGACTCCCATTTCTTCAGAGCTCGAAAAGCAGAAGCCTTGATTTTACAGTTAATTTTGCATTTTAGTGCAGGGTCTGTCTATGCTCACAATAGCCCCGAGGGGCCAGGACGCTCGAGTGACTTCCCGGTCTTAGGGACAGGTGAGTGTGTTTCCGGTCCTGTTGGAAATGATTTATATTTTTAAAAAGAGTCCTACTACATAACATTTTAAAACCCGTTTAGTATATACAGTGATTATCAGTTAGGTAGATTATTGAAGCAAGAGTGTCCCTTTCCCTCTCATTTGGGATAAATGGGGGGTATTTAGAAATTAAATGGTCTCTGTAGCTACCACTTTAGAAAATGTAACCAGTAACTTACAGAACATTTTCATACTTTTTAAAGAGTTTTTTTTCCCCCCCGGATTTAATCAGTGGGTGTGGCTGTAAATGTGCTTCTCTCCCCCAACCCCCCCGCCCTGCTTAGTGGGAAGTAGAATTGTGGAGAGAAACTACCTAGAAAAAGCTACCTGGCTATTTTGTCAGATAACAACTGAGCACGTGCCAGCATGTCACAGAGCAGAACAACAGAAAAGAAACGGACAGATCATGGCGCTGCCGAGCGGAGGAGACCAGGACCAAGGCTGGGCAGCCCATTCCAAGTGCCAACATAAAACCTCGAATGAGCACAAGGGCAGAAACAGACTTATTCCTTAGGACCTCAATTTCAGGAAACAAATCATAGGAGGCCGAGATGTTGTCAGGAAAGGTGACTTTCCCGCCCTATCATCGGGGTTTTTTTTATTGTATTTTTTGATTGTCTGGGATGTACAAAACAACAGACGGCTACCAGGCAAAATTACTGGCCACGTAGGTAAATACAATAAAAGTCTGATTTCAGCATTTTGAATATTGTGAACCAGAAAGTGCAGACCTGTAAAAACATCAGAGTCCCCTCTCCCACGCCACTATAACCAGAGTTTTAAAAAAATTATACAGAATTTAAAAACTGCACATTAATAGAAAACCAGGCACATCCCCCCCCCTTTTTTTTCTTTCCCCAATTTCTTACGTCTTGTATAAGCAAATGTGAGACCACATCCCGCTCTTTGGAATCCCAGATTTTTGGAGTGAGCTCTTCAGGTTGCCAAGACGCGCGACGAGGTGAGCCGCTGTTGCTGGGGACTTCCCGTTGGGCTCTGTTTGGGAATCCATGGGCCCCGAGTTTAAATGGTGTGATGCTGGTGTTTTCATCATTTTTGGAAGATAATATCCCACTGACCCACCCAACGTTACTCAACTCTGTAAATATTTATTAAAGTGCTTTTGCATGTGACAAGCAAGACAGACATTGCCTTTCTAATGGAGAGACTATTGATGGAGCGCCACAGGTGGCAGCGGGGTACAGATGCTGTGGGCGGGTGAGCCTGGAGGTTTAAGCCAAAGCCCCCACAGCAAGTGCGAGTGGTCAGCTGACCAGGGAGTGAGCTCCCGGGCAGATGGCATGGCGTGAGAGACAGGTGACAGAAAGCTCAGGCTCCCCCCAGCCGTTAACCTGCTTTGGGAGGAGGTTTGTGGGGGAGGAGGTGGACGGGGCTGGATGAGTAAGACCTGCTCTTTGTTAAGCTGGTGGAAAGATGGTAAACAAATTCTCCACCAGGAAAGATTCTTAAGGATATTCGCCAAGAGGGACTGGGAAAAAGAGCCAGGATGAGTTTCTCTTTTGTTTCCCATTAGACTAATTGCCTGGTTTCCCTGAGGCAAGGCTGATTTTTGTTAAGCCCTGGGCTCCTGAGACGAACTTTTTCTCCGCTCTGGTACTGACGTCCACCGGCCTCCGTTTCCAATGGGAAGTTTGTTATTCTCGAAGGAGAATACCTGGGGAAGGGAAGCATTATAGTCAAGAGGATGGATCGACTTTCTCACTCTGAAACATACTTAGGAGCCTCAAAAGACCACACACATTCCTCAGAACTAGAAAACCAAGGAGGGTAGAAGACAGGGCGCCTTTTCTCTGCAGACAGCCTGGTTAGCAGAGTCACAGCTGACGGTTTGCCGTGCCCAGTGAGGTCCTTAGGGACAGAGTGACTCGGTCACCATCTCTGCACAAATGCCGTGAAGTCTGATGGGCTCTAAATCGAAACCAGTTCAGTCCCATGGCACTGGTTTTAATGCTGGATGTACCCCGTGCCAGATGGACTTTGGTAACTGACAGGATACAGTATTACTGCCCCTGAATCAATGGCAACATGGCTTATATGTGTGCTTTTCGATGCCTGGCCGCATGCTGGAAAGAGAAGATGTAGCATGTAGAGTTGAAAGAGTTGCAGGACCCCAATTTGAGTTCTGGTTGGGTCAGTCAGTAGCCATGTGATCTTTGGAAAATATCTGAGCTTCAGATTCCTTAATTCTGAAATGGGGGTAATCTTTCAAAATGTAACTGCTGCTCACGAAAGCGCTTACCGTGAGTGAGCTCGTGTTCTCAGGGCTCTACAAATGTCGGCACGTGTCTGTCTCAGCCACGCTGCGAGACCGGCACCATAGTAACCACTCTGATTATTGCAGCTGGTCAGAGGGCTGGGCGAGGATGGAGTGAGGATGGGGTGGCTCCTGTCACCGTTTATTGCCCACCTGCAGTGTGCTGCCCGCTGGCATTGCAGGGCCACCGGGGTGAGCCCCAGGGCTGCCTGAGACAGTTTGCCGACGCGTGTCCTGGCCTGGCCTCATACAATGAGAAATGTTTCTGGAATGGGCCCTGGCCCAGGAATGGAGCTCACGCACTTAATGCACAAAAATTTCGGGCAGGTAGGAGATGGGTGACCTTGCCCCCAGGGTCCTGGAGAGAGAGACTAGCGTCACTGTAGAGGGCACCATGGCAGCACGCAGGCGACTTAGAGCTTTGGGGTTGCCTGAATGTGACTGGTGACGAAGGCCAGGCTACGTGCTCTTCATTCGCTTTCTTTTCCAATGGAATTCTTTGATTTTACTCCGACTGTTCCAACCTGAACCTGTCACCGTGTCCCGGAGAAGCCCACCCTTTTCACCCAGCTTTTGTTCATTTCTGAGGCAGCCACTGTGATCAGATGTGCAAGACTGTGCTACAGGGGAAACTCTAACCCCACGAGCCTCCGATCTCTAGTCTGTCCTGTACGCCGGCCTCCGGCCTTGGTCACAGCGCACGTTCGGTGAGGCGGGAGCACCACGCCCCACAGCAGGCGTAGTGGGCAGGATAAACCCAATTCACACTCAGATTTGGACTCCAAAATTTCCTTAGCTCTGAGACTTTGAAAAACAGAGCTAAAACAAGGCACCAACGAAAGTGTGGCCGGTTAGCCTAACAGGTGTGTTATAAGGCTGAGAGAAGAGAGTCTCAATTGCTAAAAATATTCATTGGTACACTGGTTGAGGTGGCAGATTGAATTATATTGCACCAATAAATTATACGAGGCCGCAAAATACTCTGGCGGAAATAATGCTAGCCTTGGGAAAGAAACCGAGAAAAGGCCTGGCTTGAAAAAGAAGGCCTAACTCTGTCCCACTGGTGGGGGGCCCGGTGTGAGACTGGGGTGCAGGGTGGTGAGAAACTGCCCGTACAGTCCCTTGAGGATTTGCGGATAGACCACCTGTTGCCAGAACTTTGGAGCCGCTTATAAATAGAGCTGCTAAGAAAGCAGGGCCGGCACTCCTTCTGAGGACACTGCCCCAGGTAGACGCTGACAGACAGGCAGAAGGGGAAGATTTTAGCGCACAGCACAATACAGAGAAGCAAGTCTGCAGACGGCGTTAGAGCCACTTTTAGTGGTGACAACGCCATCAAGCCTAAAAATCCCCACCCGGAGGACCCAGGTGGCCATGACGACCCATGGGGAGATGCGTGTGCCCCTGGGCCGGTGGCGCTAAGAAAACAGGTGGCGGATTACTGTCCCAGCCAGCGAAGGCCTCCGCACTCAGAGGAGGGAAGAGAACACAGCAGGCAGGAATCACCAGCGGTCAGGACAGACTTCCACAACAGGGCGCGACACGCATCTTGGCTGCCGTGGCCCGGCGTAAAGGCGCTAACACTCTGTGAGTCACAGGAGCAGAAATGAGACAAACTTCCACAACCCCAGAGCAGAACGCAGCAGCTATAGCATTAGCAGAGCCCGCACAGAGAGGCCCAAGTCGAAGCCTTATGCCGTGGGACGGGACAGCAAGGGCATGCCGGGTGGCCGCCTCCAGGGGACGTGACAGCATAGGGACAGCCCAGGAGGGGGACATCGCCAGGAAACTGGCGCTCCTGTTCCTGGTTGAGGCTGGGACAGGCATAAATACAACCTGACAGGTGCCGGCAGTACCTGCCGTGAGAAAGGCAGTCCTTAGAGGAGCCCTGCCTGCCGTGAAGGCACCATAGGTGCAGGCTGTGGTACAGGCCGGGACGGCTGGGGACATAGTGGACATACTCAAATTATCGTCAGAATTAAATGGCCAGCCTAAATTTACATTGGATGCCAAAATAAAAGAAAGAAGCAAATCAGTACCTCAGAGGTTAAATGACGCCCCGAGAATAAATTATAATCAGGGGAGAAATAACAGTAGAAATTGGCAGCCACCCCACAATAGAGATGGGCAAAGACAAAACAGAAACTTGCAACTGCCAAGGAGACATTGGGCACCCAATAAAGGACAGAACAGACCGATACCAAATAGGAATAACATCCCAGGTCCCAATCTTAAGCCTAGACGGAACAACATGAAACAAGTGCAAAGACAAGTTAGAAAGTTTGCACAAATTTTTTTCTCAAAAAAAAAAAAAAAAGGGAATACCCTGGGCTTTCAACTGGGGTGATAGACAACAGACCTTACATCAAACTTAAACTATTTATAAATAACCAAGAAACGGTGGTTGAATTCCTCATATACAGATCCCAAATAACTTTAGTAAAAGAAGACTTTAAAATAGAAAAGGGTATGTTAGTAGAAGATCCCACCTGCTAGTGTAGAAGACTAGGAACAGAAATTACAGTGTTTCACTATTAAGTTCTAACGTACAGCAATTAGGAGTAAGAAGATATACAGCACCCACCATAGAAAATATGAGGAATGGATAACTTACCACTCTTCTTCAGGGATTGTAGTCCACACACAACCCTTAAATTATGTAAAGTAAACCTAGCGCAGGTATAAACAGAGCTGACTGAGCTTCCCAAACCCTCCAAAGCTACACATACTGAACGATATCCCTTTAAGGGAGGACACGCAGAAGTAAGAGGAAAGAATGCACATTTTAAGGGAAGAGAGTGGAGAGAAAGGGAGCTCTCATCTTGCTATCCACCTAGTATGGCCAGTTTTTAAACCAGAGGGCCAATGCAGATTGATCATAGATTACAGGAATCTTCACAAATTCTCACCAAAAATAGAGGGAGTCTTGCCAGGCGCTGAGGGAGTTACGAACAGAGGAACAGCCAGGAGCTCGTTAGTATCGGCACGTCAGGCACGTTCTCCTCTGTTCCCATAGCACTGCAGCCTGGAGAACATACTGCATGCAGTTGGCTGGGAGGGCACACGATGTCAGTTCGAAAGACTGCCGCAAGGCCACCACAGTGGCCCGGTTACGGCTCAGGTGTTGCCGACCCCACAAGTAGATGCCACAAAACGCAGGTCATCAGTCATACCCTGTATAGATGATACCGTCATGATGTATGACGACCCAGCACTCCTGCAAATGGAGAAGGATAAATTAATTGAACAACATAGGGCCAAAGGGTAGACTATTGACAAGGGAAAAAAAAAACCATGGCCCTGACACATCAGCAGAATTTGGGGGAATCTAGTGGTCATCCGAAGGAAGAAAAGATTCAGACCCAGCAGTAGATACAATACAGGCATGAAAGAAACCCATTAACAAGGCTGAAGCACACAGCCCTTAATTGGTCACTTTGGCTCTTGGAGACAACATAGTCCTTATAGGGGACACAGACTCAGACCAAGGTGTGACGTCCCCAGGAAAGCTTCTGACTTTGAATGGGGTGAACCCTAAAATGCGCCTTCAAATTACTAAAGGAATCTATATTGACATTCCAACAATTGAGTTATCTTAGCAAAGGTGACCAGATCAGGTTGGAGCTGACATGGCTCAATGATTACGGCCCTTGGGCCTTATGGACCAAGGGTAGCCAAGATAAATTGTATAAACCGGTTGGTTTCTGGACCAAACATTTTCCGCATGCCTGAAGTAAATATTCCAGTTTGGAAAAATTGGCACGGCTTCTCTTCGAAACACTAAAAAGCAACTGAGCCTCTCACTGGCAGCACCAATTACCATGAGATCTCAGACCCCGTCGTGGGCCTGGACAAGACTCTGTCCTGAAGAAGTGGCAAGAGTGACGCTGAGCCAGAAGGTCCTGACACGGAGGTGGCGCACCCAGAGTAGGGGTGTGACTGCCCAAGGACAACCAAGTTTCCTCCCCGAGGAAGTTCTCCGAGCAGAGACAGGCTTGCCGGAATAATTCCGAGGGAGGAGCAAATCCATGCCCACACCGGGAAATGGAACCCCTCCTGGTCTGACTCGCTCTCTGATTCCTGGCTTACAGACGGCTCCTTGACCACTAGAAGTGGACACCCCGGATGGACAGCCATAACCGTCAGGCCCCAGGGCCGCGAAGCTCTGAGACCAACTGGCGGGTCTCAGTCAGCACGGCACACCGAGCTCACAGCAGCGGTGTTGGCAGAGAGACGCTCATTAAAAGAAAGTGAGAAAACAGTTGACATCTTTACAGGTTCATGGGCAGGAGTAAGTGGCATAGCCACCTGCTTTCAAATATGGGCCAAAACAGATTTCAAAATTAATGGAAAGGATGTCTGGTCCAGGGACTCCTGGAAAGAATTATATATGAAACCAATAAGAAAATTAATTCGTATGTAACATAATGTCTCTGCTCATCAAAAAGATGACTCAAGAGAGACAATCTTCAATAATATAGCAGATAAACTAAAAAGAGGAGAACTACTAAAAGGGGACTTCCCCAAAGTCAGAGAAAGTGACGTAATTTTAAGGACTATGAAGTTTATCCAGCCAAGGTGCCACCAATTATTATAACTGAAAAAGGCGGGCAAATGCTGTTTTATAAACAAAGGGAGGACCTGTGGGGAGAGATCACCAGGAGGAATGCCAGAACTGCAGGAGACGCGAGGCCACTCACACACGAGTGCATTGTACAGCGGGGATGAGAACGGAAACTTGAAGTTTCCTTGGTAGAAAATGAGAAAAACCTTGCAAAATTGTGAGGGATGCAAACAATTTAGTGAGCAGTAGAGAAAGCCATTACCATTAGAAACACACAGACGTGATGTCTTCATATACCAAACCGAGTTCATTGGCCCCGAGGCAGCAGGACCTCAGAAGGCGTGTGCCTGCACCACGGTCGAGGTGCCAAGGTGACAGTGCCAACCTCAACGGGGCGGTGCTGCCACCATGGGGCACCTGGAATCATAGAATGGGACCAAGGAACACATTTCACGCCAGTAGGGTCCAAAAATTTGTACAAACACTAGATGTGCAGTGGAATTTTCCTCTGGCTAATAACCCCACAACAGCAAGGAATAGAGAGAAATTCAGTGGATTGAGAAAGGGAGAATTGCAAATAATAGATAAAAGGACCCCAACTTGAGGAAGCCTTAGATTGGGCAGCATTTAATGTGAATCAGAGAGAAAGAGCAGGCGAACTTCCACCTCATAAAGTCCTGAGAGGACCCCCTACTCAAATTAACATGGGAACAGGAGGAAGGGAGAACAAATGCCCACCTCAGGTCACTGTGAGAGATCGTAGCGGGGTCGTCTCCACAGGAAACAATTGCCAGTGGAGAAGGAAACACCTACTGGACCACCAGGGGGCAAGGACGGCTCCAGCTTCACAAGACAGAGCAGATCTCACCCCGGCAGAGAACTTCCTTGCACAGGCTATGCTGTCATCAGCACACTTGTTCTCATAGCTGTGACTTGCCAGCTCTTAGGAACAGCAGACACACCAGTCCCGATAAAACCCGTAATAGCATCGGCGGCAGCTGCCGTGGGCCTGGTAGGCGCAGGCACAGGGTGTGTCCGGCCAACAAAACCTGATGGTGGAAAAAGGCCCAAATCCATTTATATCTTCAGAGTTCCTATGTGGGAAGCTCCCCTCTCATATGAGGGGGACAACATAGTTTAATTTAATACTAAAAATTAGGCCATAGACATTGTGGTTACAAACGTCGTGTTTGTGACCATTTAAATCTGAATGACGCCGGCCAAGAGCATTTACACAGGAGACATTTATGCAAAAACAGACAACCTTGCGCTCCATGTCATGTTTAATGAAGTGTATTCTAAATTGTTCAATGCCTGGATATTTAAAAGGACATTATAAGGGCAATAGATCATACGGACTGAATATGAGTTGGGAGTCATCACCAAAGCCAACTTTGTGCTGGCCATAGGCCAACAAAACCTACAGTCATTAGGCTGTATAAAAATTTTAGAACCTTTTGGGGCTTTGAACCCATGGTACAAACAGAGGAGAGAAATGGGAAAAATATATAAAAACAGGATGGGTAGGACCTTCAGCCTCAGAATTCATAGACTTCTCAGTACACGAGATAAAGGTCAGGCAAGCCAGGGAATGAATAAATGCATACCCGTATAACACCCAGGAGAAAGAAACAGAAGAACAGAACAATACCTAAGAGGAAGAGAGATAATGAGAGAAAGGGCATGGCAGACAAATAAGAATGCAGATACTTAGAAGACAGTATGTGGAATTAGGACAAGACATAATGTACTGGACAGGCTAAGGAATTACAGGGATCCTGACAGAGGAAGAATTAGAGACGAACTAATGACTTTTGGTAAATCACCAGATTTATACTCTACGATCAAACCTAAGTCATCCTAGACAGGTCGGAACAGACAGGTGTTCCCTGGAGGGAGGCTGCCCTTCCTGGGCACACAAGACACAGACGCAGTAATGGCTTACCCAGCGATGCCAACCACATGTAACTGTTGGAAATGAACGTTACATCATCCACAGAAACATACTGTTCCCCAGTGGATGTTACATGAACACAGCAGGTCTGTCACACACATCAGAAAATGTCTATTACACATTCACACCAATTAAACTCTCATTTTTTTGACCTGGACCTTGTAGAAACTCATAGGCATGTGATAGTGGGAGAGGTGAACGGATCATTTGCTCGGACAACCAGACATTGACTCACGTACACCACACAAGCTCATCAAATGCTAGTAGGCCAATCCTGGGGTGCTGCTTCCTGCAGAATATTATCAGCCTCCGCATCTCCGACACGTCCACCCTAAGAAAACTTTGAATTAAGCTATTGATACCTACCACCAACAGTGGGAGAGCACATAGATCATATTACATGGACCGACAGCTCACCTATCACTAACACTTCACCAAAACAGGCACATAGTAGAAAGGAAGAGAAATAACTAAACCTATGGAGTCCCTCAAGAGGCACGCACAGTCGTGAGAAAAGGCAGTACCTACAGTCAGTGAGGGGGTGTCTGTGGGGGGAGGGTCCCTGGCACTCCATAAAAAGGCACGCCGTGGGGACTCATTAACAGAGCCCTGCACGTAGAAATGTGCTTGGGCTCACGGGCGATTTTAATCCTTTTGCAGTAGCTGCAAATGCAATCTCCCACCTTCTAAGCAACATGTGGAGTGGAATGAAGGCAGCGATGTTGAATGTTTCAGTATTAGTGATGGGAATTGTGTTTATCTGCCTCTTCATTAAGTGGTTCTGTACCAGCAAATGCAGGGAAATAGGAAAAAGAGAAAATACTACTGCGTGGATTAAAAATTCTGAGTGCAACTACATTAATATAAGTGTGTGATTAAAAAATGAGGTACCCTGGAATTGTTTGATGCCACTCTGGCACAGACACAGGGCACCATGGTGCACCAACCAAGGCACAAGACTCCAGACATCAAGGAGAAATAATGTTATAGAATTTAAAAGATAAGATGTTGGTTGTGCCACCAGGAACACCGTGGGACGCCTTTTGCATAATTCGGTGGTGTTATAATTTTTCTGTTGCAATGAGCCCTTTATTGTCAGGAACTCTTGCAGCGTTGTATGCACAAAAGATCTGTAAACATCGCACAGTTTATGGGTACTCACTCTTGGCCTCCAGATATTGCAGATATTATGACTCTTACTGCGGCCCCAAATGTGCATATGGGCGTTGGCACCCAGGTCATATGTACATTCGTTAAAAATTATGACCGTAACAAACTTATTTTCAAGTGATTCCCGCACCCCCACCCAATGCTTATCTCCCTGAGCACTCGAGGAATCAAGGGGTGGAGTGTGGAGGGCAGGACTGCACTAAGGTGGCATCTGTCCTGTCAACTGAGGAGCCACGTGTAGAACCTTCACAGTAGAGCGGTGACACGGGGACAGTGTGACCCCTGGAGCACGTGCAGCACCATGTGGCAGACAACAGGCACCCCTCGGAAGGGTGACGCCGCCCTCCCAGAGCACGCGCAGTGCAGTGCAGTGGTCATGACGTACTTGCTGAAGTGGCCCCTTCCACGGCACACTCTGTAGCGCTCGGGCTCGGCTAAGTCTCAGGACCGCTGTGAACCTCAGTCTTCCGAGCCGTGCAGAAGAAGTGCTCTGTGTCTCCTTGACTCTTGGACTTGAGTGCTTTCTAGATGGACCACTGACTAATGAACGGCAGAACGACGGACACTGTTTTAAATTTACCTAACCATCCGACTCAACAGTTGCCTCTCAATTTCAGAAAACACAAAATAGTTTTTAACAAAGTGAGTGTCAGATTTGAGGAGGCGGGCGCGGCAATGCTCGGCGTTGGGCATTGTTGCAAGGACCAGGGAGTATGCTGTGTGGGAGACAGACATTGTAGTGTCGATCTTACTCGGGCTTGGTTAGCGATTTTGGTGCTGTTGTCTTGATGTTAATCTTAAGTTTTTCTCCAACTAGACATGAGTCTTTGGGCGAACAGCTCTGTGTTTTCACTTACAAGGAGGGTCCGGGTTAGATCTCGAATGTCTCTTGCCCCAGTTTTGTAGCTGCGAATGCTGGCACGGATGCACGGACCCACGAACGTAAACTCCAGCAGCCTCTGAGATTGAGGGGCCAGGTGGCTGAGCGACTGGGTGCGTCTTCTCCCCTGACTTGTGCTGGGGGTGGACCACACCAGTGAAGGCCACCTCCCCTCGGCCTGGTTTGTGATATTGTTGGCATCAAACAACTCACCCAAATTTTAACAAACCGATACGGAAAACTTTCCATGACTCTGCCGTTGGAATTTATACTTCAGAGGATATGGCCGATGGGAAGGCTGTGGACATGACCAGATTTATCCCCACTTGTTCAATGATGGTGTCTCTTTCAGAAAAGTATTTTTGTTGTCAAAGAATTTGAGTATTCACCTGGTTTCCTGGAAGAGAGGCACACGTTGGTCCTGAAACTATCAAAATTAAAGTAGTTAATACTTGAAAAACATTTGTAAGTTATCCTCTAAACAATTTTGGCAGAGAAATACAACTTTAAATGGCTGTGTGTCAAAAACTGCCTCAAGGAGCCTGTGTTTGTCATGAGAAGTTAGGCGATTGGAGGAAACTGTGGCACTTTTTCTGACCCTTTCCTCATCCCACTCTTCTTAAGGTGGACGCCTGTCTTCTTGCTAAGAAGGAGGTTATTCACCTTATTTCTCCACCTGCTTTCCTTTTAACAATGAGCCCTGTTTTCCAACCACGTAAACGTATAGTAAGTCAGGTACTTTGGGAAGTGGAGTTAATGTTTTCAGACCAATAAGTGTAATCAAGCAGCAATTTACCAAGGATTATATACGTGTCACAACTTTCTAAATGTACCAAGTAGCTCCTAAAGAGTTAATTCTTCTGGAAAGGGAGAGGTAAAGAAAATCTTTGTTCAAAATGAGTGAATCAGGTCCTGTGCCGGACATTTTCATATACGTTGTTTTCACAGCAATACTGTAAGACAGTAGAATTCGCCCTGTTTCTGCCTGAGGAAATGAAGTTTCAAATGGGATTTGTAACTCACGGCCAATAAAAAAACAAACAAACCATAATTATAAATATGCATATTTGGCTACAAAGCTGATTATCTCTCTTCTCAATGCACTGTGATAGATTTTCATCTCATAAAATTCTGTGTTGATCAGTATAACAATAACAACATTTATCGAATATTTGCTCTGTGTCAGGCCGTGTGCCAAGTACTTTACATGCATTATTTTTTCTCATTCTCATAACCGCCACTTCACGTCATTACCTCGATTTCGGAGAAGCAGAGCTGGCAAGGGGTACATCCTCCATTCCCGGCCTTCACGCACTGCAGCCTGGGGGGTTAGGCACCAAGGTGGGAATCTGGTCGCGTTCCACTGCTGGTATCAACCTTCCAGGGGCTCCCTCTTCGGCCAGGGCCTGTGTGGCTGAGTCCCCAAGCCTCTCTTGTCCCCACTTTCCTACAGCCCTGCGCACAGTAACACACTCGCTCTGCCCGGAACGTTCTCCTTCCCACCATCCCTTTCACCCTCTGCACCAGGGCGATGCAAACCCATTCTTCAGTTCTGATAACGTTACAGAATTCTTCGAGACCCGACGTGGGAACTAGGGTCGTCGGCTCTCGCTTTGCAGCATCACCTGCAGTAGGACAGTTACAGCTCTGTCTGCGGGACGGCGCGTTGCTGTGCCTGCCGTCAGGCCCGCGAGGCTAGGTCCGCTGCTTGTCTTCGTCCTCACCCCGGTCCCAGGCACGTTTCCTGGTGCTCAGTGGGTGTCGGATGACTGAACAGATGCATGGATGACTGGGACTGAAAATCATTTTTGTCTGATCCACATCTTTTATCAATAAAATAAGTTGATAGAGAAATCATCAATGTAGCAGAATGATATACATGAAGTATTAAATATACTTATTTTAAATATATTTGCTTTTCCTAAATCCATGGAGCCGACTGCATTTGGGCAACAAGGGCAAAGGTCTTCACTGCCCCAGTTGAGAGGAAGGGAAGGTGTTTGGAGAAAGCGTGGGGCCTGATGCCACCACGTTGCCCCTTCCCTTCTAGAGCCTAGAGCTGGGCACAGGTAGGAGAGGGATGAGAAGGCTAGTCGGCCGTGTGGGATGAGAGGGGGGCTCTAAACTAACGGTGAAGTGAGGCAAGTTGGGCCACCAGGTAAGAGAGTCAGGAGGGAGACAATTGACCTCTTCAGGTGGTGGGGCGAGAAAAGAGATGCGCATTGGCTCACCTGGCACCATGGCTGCCTCAGAAATGGTAAAGATGGGAGAGAAGGACTGTGTCACCTGAGGTGCAGAGCGCAGAGCAGAAGGGTCTGCGTGGGGTGGACCTGGACATAGCCTTCGAAGGTGCACGCCCCTCCCACTGGAGCAGACAGGCCTGCAATATTTTTCCGTGTGGCCCATGGAGCGCGGGTGTTATGCCAAGAGCACGGGGTACAGGCTCCAGGGCGGGGGGGTGGACCTGGAGGCTGGGTGGTAAACAGACCAGCCTCTGGGGATTCCTGCAGGGACCGTGCAGAGCCCCAAATGACTGTCCGTGACGGTGTGGTGGGCCATGCTGTGGTGCAATGGCCATACATCTCTGTGGTGACAGGCCAGGACACATCAAAACTGGGACCTGCATCTGCCCCCGAACCCTCGTCACCCCAGAAAGGGCAGTGAAAGGAAGGCCTCAAGCCTGGCCACGTTAAATCCTTCAGTCAATGCAATGGCCAGTTTTATCTATATGTGACTGGAGACAGTTTGCTTCTCTCAGGGGAAATGAAGGCTGAGGTAGAAATTGAGTTCACTTATAGGGGCAGAAAAAAAAAACATATGTATAGCTTAGTGCATCAAGTTTCTGGTTTGTGAGAAATCGTACCTTGTGAAACTTTATTGTATTTTTATTTTTTTCAGAAATATTTTACAATAATTAAATGGCTGTGCATTTTAGGTTGTGCAAAGTCATTGTGGCTAAAACATGCGGTGCCCTTCCCCATGTCCCAGAGGAAATACACTTGCGCGTGGTTCCCAGAGACAGTAAATCCTGGGCAGGCGGCGGCCTTCGTCCATTATTCCGGTAAAATAACGGCAACTGCATAACTCGTGCGAGGCAACTTATTCAGCCCCCAAAGCGAATTGCCCACAGAAAAGGAGAAACACCGCATTTTTATTATTTTCCCATACAACCTGGTATTATTGCATTGGAGATAAACTGCCTCAAATTCCAATTTACCAAACCAGAATTCTCTAATAAAAGCAAGCTCTGTCAGGTGGCCAGATTTAGCCTTTTCATTACTTTGAATCACTGGCAAATAGGAAAATTTTCTAATGTAATATTTTCACCTCACATTCCGTTCTGAACTGTCACTGGGGAGAAGTACCAGAGCTCTAGGCCGAGTTTGCCATTTGGATTGTTGTCCGTTTTGTTGTTTATCAGTGAAGGGTTTTTTTTTGTGTTTTTTTTTTTGTTTTTTTAATGTTTCCTCAAAACATAAATGACCTTTGGCAAGCGGAGTCTGGATTTCTACTGCCTTGTTGAATGTTCTTCAAGCATGTCTCCACTTTAAGAAGTGAGGTGTTTTCCGAGGTGGTTTGGCAAAATAGGCACACTGTTTCCCATGTCAGGTAATAATTGCTTGGTTTTGCTGCATGCAGTTACCAGCTGTGTATAGTAAGTGCATACTATTAAAAGAAAATCGCCCCCCCCCTTTTTTTTTTTGCTTTTTGTGCATTAAGAATCAGCCTCATTTCGCATTTCATGGAGGAGTCTGTCTCCCCCGGTCCACTTTCTGGGGGTTGGTGAGGGGCAGTATGAAGTGGTTTTAGCTGACAGTAACGTATTTGGTCTTCATTTTATTTTAGTCCAATTAAGATACATTTCCCCCTCCAACCAGCAATGAGCAAACATTGTAGCATACCATTAACTAATAATAAAGAAACTTTAGGTTCAAAATCGGAATCAGTAGTCTTTAAACAAGGCTCCCTTTGAGCCCAAGTTATTGTCCCCAAAGTCTGTTGATTGAGTTTAGAGGATTAGTTCCCTAGTAATTTCTGAAAAATAGATCTGGCATCATATTTCAGGTAAATGTTTGCAGATACCCAGCTCAGTGATGTCAGAACTACACTGTTAAGTTTTACCTTGTTTGGGCCTCTGATGAAAAAGACCCTGGCCAAGCTCAATGAAGATAGTTTTTAAAATGTTTTCATTATCATTGATAGAAAATGTTTACTTCCTATTTTAAGATGCTTAATTAGAGCAATTAAACAGACAAAATACTAATTCTAACATATCTCTAATTGAATTTAATGATTACATTGGTTACAGTGTATTTTATAAATAACACAAGGTGTAAAGGGATAGCCTCACAGTGGGGTTATATACTAATGTCGGTTAAAACTGAAAGTTAGATATAATCAAAATTATTCTAAAAAATACTTTATTTCTCAAAATTACTCCCGCCCAGACATTCCTTCTTGTGTTCCTGTGTCATATGGTCACGGCCAGGCATCCCTCCAGCAGTGCGTGGGGGTCACTGCCGTAGTCTCCTGTCTCAGCCCGTTCTCAACATTGTCATTGGACTGGTCCCCTTACTGACCTATTAAGGTACCGCCGACCTACAATACTACTTGAGTTTCAGGTGTACAACATAGCGCGTCAACCTTTACACACCAGACGACGTGGTCGCCTCAGTAAGCCTGTGGGGCTCGTCCGTTGCCATGCCAGGTTATTTCGATGTCATTGACTACAATCCCCGATGCTGTGCTTACATCCCCCTGACTGACTTGTTTTGTAACTAGAAGTCGGCACTTCTCAACCCCGTCACCTTTTTGCTTCACCCCTGCTCTGGCAACCGTATGTTCTTTTCTGTGTATCTGCGAGCCTGTTTCTGTTTTGTTTTACTTCTTTGTTTTACTTTTTAGGTTCCACATGTAAGTGAACCTGTAGGGCACCTGTCCTCCTCTCTCCGACTTACCTCGCTTCGCATAACCCCCTTCAGGCCTACCCATGTTGTCACAAATGGCAAGGCTTCATTTTCCCACGGCTGAGTGATATCCTGCCGTCTATACGCTCTGTGTCGCCTTTCCTCATTCATCTCTTCATGGACTCCTAGGTTGCTCTCCTCTCTCGGTTATCGTAAATAATGCTGCAGTGAACGTAGTGGTGCATATGTGTTTTTGAATTAGTGTTTTCATTTTCCTCAGGTGAATACGCAGAAGAGGCATTGCTGGGTCATATGATAACTCTGTTCTTAATTTCTTGAGGAACCTCCATGTCGTTTCCCACCATGGCTGTGGCATCTTCGGTCTCACCACGCATGCAGTGATGCTCTCAGACCAGTCACAGCCACGGCGTTCCTCTGCACCGAGGTCTCCGGCCCTCTATGACGCACTTGGAACAGCTTCACAGGGAGGCCTGAGACCCGGCCTGACAGGAGAGGTTCTGCCATCCTTGACATGATATCCCGAGGAAGATGGGATGTAAGGAAAGGAAAAGCAGCTACCGAGAGAGAGAGAGAGAGAGAGGGAGGGAGGGAGAGAGAGATGCAGGGCTGCGCCAGGTTTCAGCAGGGACAGAAAGATGAACGAAACTGGATCCGTGTCCTGCTGGGGAAAAGAACTAATGTGAGCGTGAGGGCTTGTGCGGGACATGTTACCCCTGACAGGAGGGGCTGTTTCTTCTCATCAAATGAAAAAAGTCACACTGGGCTTGAACTTGATCATGGGCGATTTTATGGTGGGATACAGTGAGCCCCAGAGGGTTAAAATTCTCTAGAGGCCATAAATGATCCCAACAGAACCTGGCATGTCCCTGCACGGCAGCCTTCCACTGAGGGGCTGTGCGAAGCCAGCGTGCAGACCGTCGCTTTCATCATCCGCGCTCACACACAGGGGACACACACACCCCGCATCGCACAGGGCCACTCCACAACCTCGGACCTGTGGGAAGCGCTGCCTCTCCAGTAGATGCAGTTACGTTCTTAGGACATTACTGTGTTAACACTCTTGAGGGAAAACACAGAAATATTTAAAAACAAAACTATATCCCAGCTCCAGGTAGCCTTAATAGATCACTTCGGCCATTTACATTAGCACATTGGTCCTTTGGAAAAAGAGTCTCCTTTTTCCTCATGTTCTAGTGTTCTGTGCATTGAAGAAAAATTTCATTGCCTCACCACAACCCTGTTTTGCATGGATGCTAATCAACCCATAAATTCTTTATAAAGCATGGCACCAGGTTATTTAAAATGTATTGTCCAGTAGCCACAGGTAACTTCACATTAACATTAGTTAAGTGCTTCAATTAATAATGCTCTAGTCTCCTTTAAAATTGCACATTGGCATTTCATGTTTACCAGTAAATCAAAGAATTACTTGATACCCACGGTTTCAACATCTAATCTAAGTAACCGTGCAGGAGAAGCCGCGGCCACATTGCCTCATAAACTGTTTAGTTCTGTTTGTAGATGGTTCTAAAATGCTGAAATTTACTAACCTCACAACGCTTTACTTGGAAACTATTTTCACTGGTCTTAACTATTTAGAACCAAGTTATATATGGTAGGAATTCATTAAACATAGGTTTCCATTTTCATAGGATTAAAAATATTATGTTTGAAGGACTTTTCCTGCCATTAAAGTAGCCCAAACAAGTAAGCAAAGTAACACATGAATAATGGAAGGGCCTGGAATGAATTAAAGCTGAGATTGGCAATAAAGTAATTAGATTGGTGAACACAAATGTCCTGGCAGATGAATTAATCACCGGAGAGCATACACTTGAAGTTCTTGGGTAATGACACTGAGAGATTTATAGCGGCACAGCCAGGCTCCGCCACTGTCACCAGAGGCTAGGGGTGTGCTGGATTAGCCGGGGTTGGTTCACGGTGTGACTTGGTCTCCATAACTTAATGGTCTAACCACAGATCGTTTCATAATCAGCCAAATGTGTATTAGATATTTTCCCCAAACCTTATGCCTGCTTTTATGTTTGGAGCTATGGCACATAGACAGCCAGAGATGACTTATAGAACCAGCTGATCTAAGCACAATCAGTTGTTGGCTGGCTTTCTACTGCTGGACCATGAAACCCCCGTGGAAACCCTCCTCGGGCCTGGTAGAGGCCTCACTAACAGATCAGTGCGGTGACGCTAAACGCATCTCTCACACAGGTGCCAGCCCACTTGTGGGGATGGGGGGCGGCATGGCGTTGGACTCACTTCGGACCTCAGACTGCTGATGAGGGGAAGCCTCGTGGGGCAGGGTAGCACCCATGCTGTCAGTCGCCTCTCGTGGCCTGGTCAGAGGGGGCTGAGGGATCCAGGGGGGTTTGTTTGCCCGGCCCCTGTCTCGTGTGACCCTGCCGTCTTCCCTGTGCGTGGAGATAGGGTCTATGCTAATTCAAATGGCACTTACAATAATCTCCCCCCGCCACCCCAAAATGCTGGTAACTGCTAAACTAGTACAAACACATACATTCAACATTATTTTGGAAATGGAGATCACCGGTCCGCAGGGAAGAGTTACAAAGGCATCGGGTCAGGCAGTGGCAGGGGTCAGGGACTGTCACTCCTGGGACTGGCAAGAGGACACACACTGGCAAAGGGGGAGGTCTGGGCAGGCGAGGTCACGGAGACCTCCGATCCTGAACACCTAGAGCTTTGGGTGCCACTGTGCAAGGTTTGGGGAGTCTCTCGGGGGCGTTAACATGAGCTCTGCACTATGTTTATATGTGTTGCAGCATCAAGGAGCCCATGTCATCCAAGCTCGTACTGAAAGGAAACAGACTAAGGAAGGACCTCACGGTGTTATTCACCCGTTAGCCATGACCATGGTTCATAAGCCAGGTGTTCAGCCAAGTTTCTGCATCTCCCTTGGCTCCAAGTACAATAGCTAATGACCCCCCAAGCCATAAGGTCACTTGTCTGCATAGCCATCCCTTTAAGAGAGACGAGTCTCAATATGAGAAACAGCCAGGGGCCGTGAAACACCAGGATGCCCAGGAGTCAGGATCCTTAGGAGAGCCCAGCACCTGAGCTCTGGAAAGATACAGAGAGAGAAAAATGTGTGTCTCTGGTCTACCTAGGATCACTTTATTTCCACCTTAGTAATAACTTCCTGCTGGTTTATGGGGTATGTAACATGTTGTCATTTCTAACGACTGTTTCCTTGCATGGTTTAACTACCTTTTATTATGAGTGTTATTTGAAAAGAAGAACGCAACACCTCCGGGGAAATCTTTGGGATTCTAGCTCTCCTTAGTGTTTTCAGGGCTGGAGGAGAGTTTCCCCAGGTTTTGATCCATTACTTTATTTCCTCAAGGCCTTAGTTAGCCAAGAAGAGTACCACGTGGGAGCTGACATTCAGGTAAAATCACTACATGTGTTTGTTTGAAGGTAATTACTGAAGTAAACACAGTTGACATTATTCCAGCGTGCCAGGTGCAGGGCATTCGTATGTACAAATGTGTGCGTCTTGGGAACAGCAAGACGTCCTTGGTGCATTAAAAAGTTTGTCAAGAAAAATACTTGATATTTGCATACTGGAAGAGGAATTTTTTTAAAGCTTTCCCATCCTTATGATGTCCTTTCTAAGCCTGAATTTGTGGGCATGCGTGAATTCCATCTGTTGCTCTTAAAACAAGACAAAACTTGGTTTTCATTTCTGGAAAGAGATGGATAAGATAAATTCACATGCAGATACAGTATATACATGAAAAGTATGTTCATATCTACATCGGTAGTAAGTCAGTCCAGGCACATGGTAACACACATGCTACAGTAATCAGCTTCATGAACTACTGACCTGTGGTTACATTTTTCCTCATAAACATTCCCTAAACCAAGGTATTTTCCATGATTACACTATGACTTTGCAGCCGCACAGGTTGGGCGTGACTTCCAACTATGCCGCTAATAGTTGTTTGATTTGGGGAAATTTACTAACTATCCCTGTGTCTGCATCCGTCACCTGGGGAGTGAGGGGTGGTCATCCCGTGACAATGCAACGGATGTCATGCGATTGTTGTGAGGCGTGAGACGATGCACTTAAAGTGCTTTGCAGAGGGCCTGGCACAGAGAGAGGGCTGGCCGGCAGGGGCGTGGCTGCTGTTCTGAAACAACCTGAACTGCGGGTAAGACATCGCAGTTGGAAGCTGTGAAGCGAGGAGGCCACTGGTAGGCAGAGGGAAGACCTTGGCTGGACGTGCGTGCTGGCCCCGCAGCTGCCTGCAGTCTTAGCGCCTTGGCCACACGGTTTTCACGCTGTTGGAAATCCCGCCAAATAGTCTCCTTTGTCCTGCTGGCTTGGTCTGTGTCTCGATTTCTGCAGTTTGCAGCTCTGGGTGTTGCCAGTCGGGAGTCTCTGGCATCGTGGGCTGACCTGGCGCTTGTCCCTCCCGACAGGTGGGGGAGTATGCAGGGCACGTGTCTTCATTTCTCTGAAGGACCCAGGCATTCACCTCCAGCATGGCCGAGTGCTGGGTCTTGAGGGCATATACCTGCTGGTTTATCCCCATGGATAATTGATGGGGAGAGAAAAGGCATCTGCCATGTATCTACTTTCTCTTGCCTTTCTCTCAAAATGGACCACTTTTTAGAATTTACGTGCCTCGTTGTTTTACGGGCCATCTGGTAGCTAAGTATGCAGACAGAAAAGGTGCCCTTCAGTGAGACCTTTAGATATCAAATGTTCATAATTCAATGAAATGAACCTTCACCGCAACCCTGGGCTCCATGAAGGTGGATGGAGACCCCTGCAGCTCAGAAATTTGAGACTCCATTGTCACACTGTCCTGGTCACCTCTACTAAAACTTGGCCACTGTGGGTGAAAAGACTGCTTTACTCTAATATTCTGTTATCCTTTTAGAATAGCAAAGATAATGCACTGAACTTTAAAGGTATGTGTTTTCTGGAATGAGTTCAAAAATATATTTATAAGGATTTGAACTAACAGAAGAGCCATAACATGCCATTGGGCCAGTTTCTGTAAAACAGTGAACTGGACTAGGGTGTTTTTTTTTTTTTTCTTTTCTTTTAATCATAGCCATTTAACATGCCATCAGCTGAAAGGAGTCACCCACTAATCTCGTCATTTGACACTAAGAATTGGGGTAGCGCTGGAAGCTTTAACAGTTACAAGCAGGCCACGGATCCGCTAATGGGTATTTTATATCAGCCTTGCATTTAGAAGGTTATTTAGAGCTGCTTTTGTTACTTGCTCATGGAAAGTAAAAGGCACAGCTCGTATGTGGAGATTAATTACGGTAAGCCAAGATTGTTTCACTCAAACTTGGTGAGAGTCTCTCCTGACGGAAATAATACAGCAAGTTGGGGCATACGCGCAGTGAGGAGCTTTAGAAACAGTGGAGCCTGTACAGAGACGTCGCAGCTGTTTTTAGCTGGGAAATTCTCTGCTTTAAAACTATTTTTAGTTCTCTGGTTTAAAAAAAGAGTATCTGACGGGGGCATGAATAAAATGCTAATGTCACGGCTTATAAAAGCTGGCATTTTAATGTGGCCTGTATCATCTGTATCTTATAATCAGTTTCCAAGATCATTGTTTTGAGACTAGAGTCCTCGGATGACTCTCCAGCTCACTATAAAATTGTTCATCACATTTTAAACACTTCATAACCCCTAGCGCAGGGAAGGGTGGCCTGTTTGTCAGCTGCATATGGAGGCCCGAAGGGCTACAGGATGGTCCAAGATCCATGCCACTTTTCTCGCTACCGCCCGTGTTTGCTTATCATTACATTTAATTACTGCCAGCAAATCAGAGCAGACCGTGAATCGGGGATACGCTGTCGGGCAGCCGTGTCCCACGGGTCTCCGGTTACCGGGCTCCCGGGGCGGCCCTGCCTGCTAGTGCCACGCTCTCTCTTCCGAGTTTGTGAGGTCAGCAGCCTCGGGAGATGGACTCAGTGCGTCCCCGCGGGGCAGAAGGCAGATGTGGTCGCTGCCGGCGGACCACAGGAATGGCCCTCCCCTCGCCCAACCTGGCCGGTTCACCAACACCTCCCCTCACCAATCTACCCCGCCACACGTGCAGGTGTGACTTGGGCCACCCCGTGTCGCTCAGTGGGAATCCAGGCAAATGCCACCACTCAGGCGCCTGCCATTCGAGGGCCAAGCCATCCTCCGTCTCTGATCCGGGTGTCTGGTACCTCACCAGCAGCCGAGCAACTGGGGCTTATACGTAGGATAAAATCTCAGGCCCTTCTACGTTCCTGGCCAGGGAAACCCCCTCTTGGGTCTGATCTTATTCAGTGAGTATTACTTTAGCTTTAGCTTTCTGCTCCTCTTCTCCAGGTTGGGGTGTGGGCTTAGCTGCCTGCGCCCTCCGAGCTCCATTCACTCACCTGCGCAGCGCGTACACTCCGCCCCCCGCCCCCACCCCGTGGCCTAGGAGGCTCGGGGTGAAACAGTCCGCGTGAGAAAGCCTTGCGGACAGCGGTGTACTCGTCACTGTAGCTGGCAGCTCGCAGTCCCTTTCCTGATGAAACGCGCCAGTGCTCCGGAGACATGGGGTTCTGATAGCCTGTCATCAGGAGGCAGCCTTGCAAAGTTAGAGGTTTTCGTCTCTTTGTTTCAGTTGTGAAACAGACAAGGAGATGTTAAAGTACGTTTTCTGTAGTTTCACGGGTGTTGGGTTTCACGTATCTTAGGAAGTGGTCGCAGTGCACGCGTGGAGATCCACGGGTGTTTCTACTCATGAAATAGTATTGCCAAACCTCCTTTTACACAAAAGAGGTCATCGACTTGTAGCTGTTGAACATTTTCTAAAAAAACAAAATAGTATTGCTGCACATTTTTATATAGGAATATATCTTCTTTTCAACATCCTCACAAAGTTCTAACTTTAAATATTAAGAACAGCAAACTGACCTGGGTGGGTCCATAATCTAGTGTCCAGTGTCGACCAAAACCCAGTCAACTAACACCCTTGTTGGGGCTCTGTCTTGCCAAACCTGCAGTTGGCCACATTGTGTTGCATGTTTCCAAAGGTGGAGGGGTGGGCGGCAGGCAGGGGCAGGACAGCTGTTCCGACAGAAGATGTAGGACTGTTGGCTCAGGCGACTTATCCCAGGGAGCCGTCCCTCCTGGACCCGTCAATGCCCAGCTTTATTTTCTGTGAGCAGTTCCTAACCACGGACATCCTGTTAATAGGTAAGAGACCCCCTCTTAGCAAATATCATTCCTGTTTGTTGCGAAGCCCAGTTATCCTCTTGACGGAGTGATTAGATCAGACCCTCAGCTTTCAGTTCTGCTGCCAGGGACTGCTGACAATAAACAGGGTGAGTCGTCTCTCTCTCTCCCAAGAGAAAAACAAGAAAGTCACTTTTGACAAACACATCCTATTTAGAAATAATCTTGATGTCATTGTTAAAACTTTGTTGAATGTTTTACATGTGACACCTCATTTCATTATAGAAATCACTCAGCAAAGCGGGGGTTACTATTCAGTGTTTGCCAATGAGGAAATTGAACCTCAAAGGACGTAAATTCTTCCCCTCCACGTTTACTTAGGTATAAGTGTTGCTATGAGATTTGAATCCAGACCTTGCTGAATATATAATCCAAGCACTTAACCATGCATCACAGTGATTCTTCTCAAACCTCTTGTTACTTTGACCCAAGTGTGTATGATTCATGTATTGGGAAGGTCATCTTGTGTAGCCTGTGTCTGGGGATGGTTTGGTTCCCCCCCAAAGCAGTGACCACTGTGCAGAAACCTTCAACAAGTTAGTTTAGGGGGGCAGGGGTGGACCTCCAGGATTCACCAGAGCGACCCTCCTTGGACTGACACGGGTTTGTGATGAAGGTGAATCGACCATGGAAGAAGTGCTACAGGTTCTGCCCACACACCTCTCTCTGTATATCTGTTTACTCACTTGGACCAAAATGGCAGTTATCAAACTGGAAGTTTAAAATCCTTGAGATCAAGAGGATGGAGCAGAGAATGACTTGAGAGTCCTTAGTGAATGATAGAACCCCCCTCGTGTGCTGAGAGCAAAACCTAAATTGGGAGAGCGACCAGGGGCCGAATGAGGTTCTCCCAGGGCCCAGGGCCAGGTTGGGGGTTCTGGGTCCCTTTGTCCGCGAGAACCCCTCGGCGCCGTGTGCTTTGGGCTGGGCACTTTAGAGGTTCCATTTTCTGCAGTTCTCCTCTTCCCAGCGACACAAAAACCCTTGACCACCCTCTCCTCTCTGTCCTCTACCTCCTTGTCTTTGGAAGGCGGCCCGCCAGCGTAGGCTGTAAGAGGAGGGCGGTTGGTGTGGTGCTTTGTGTATGGGTGTCTGTCTATAGGGGGCTGGCTGGTTGAGGATAAATGGTGGTTTACATATTTCGAAAGTCTCTGTTCTGATGGTTAAATTGTTTGAAGATATAATTTGCGGGTTTTCACAAGTCCTTATTATACCACTGGGTGGGAAGTGGCCCTACCTAGCATATTAAGAGTTTTTTTATTTTGGCTTTCTTTTTTATTTCACATGACCTGAACCATTTATAAAAGACAAATAATATGCTTATAACCACAACATTTACACATTTAAGTAGTTACTTTATAGTGTATTTCCCACACATTATGTATAATTGATGACCACAGTTGCATTTATTAAGTTTGTAAAATGCATGTTACTTCTTTTATACTGTAGCCTATTTAACAGTAATTGATACAAAGCAAATAAGAGTAATAAGATTCTAAAAATATAGCATCATAAAACCAAGCATCATATTTTATCATACTACATATTTGTATATTGTTGGTTGTTCAAAGGTAAATCCCCATAATTCATTTATAGGATGATTCAGCCTTTGAATATACTTGCCAAGGGGTCAGATAAACTTTTAAGTCATTCAACCGTTTCTCCCAATCTTCTGGAAAACCACACATGGAAAAGAAACACGAGCTGTATGGTAGGTAGTAGGGTGTTTCCTTCCTGAGAACTTACAAGAGAAAGAGCTGGTTGGTTGTCATGGGTCACAGTTCCTGCCTCACCTTCGACGGGCATATTGGTGGGTGCCTTTGGGTAAATCTGCCCATGGCTGGCTCCGTCCTACCCTTCAACTCTCAAGTGCAGGGCAGCTTCTTAGTAAGACTCCCCCGCCGTCCAGACCCGTTCGCTGCCACCCCGCAGCCTGCCGTGCCTCCCAGCCATTGGCTCTCACTCTATCTCATCCCATGGTGTCCTGCCGGCTTCCCTTTCTGTCCGCTTGTTTACTTCCTGTCTGCTTCCATGGAACATAAGTTTCAGAAGGTTAAGGAACATTGTTTCTTCCCACGTTCGGGAACACCTCAAACAATGCCTGGCACATAGTAGGCATTCAGCGAGTGTACAGAGGCAGAAAATGAGCATGAAAAAGGTATAAAGGGTAGATAAAGCACAGTTGGCTACTTTGATTTCAGATGAAAAAGCACTTGTTTTATGTGGATGTGTAAATTGCTTTTCCCCCTATGATCAGTTCTCCCCTGTAGACTTTGTAGATGTCAGAGTGTGTTTTTTTTTTTTTTTTTTAATGATCTGTAGACAGTATTGGCCAAGCGAACCGCTGTGAAGACACAATAAACTTAGCTACTAAAACGGGAGCCACGTTTGCATTTTGTGACAGGAGATAATATAGGTGTGACCCTGTTTTGACCAGGACCTGAGCTTGGTGGGGAAATCATCTAATTACTAACGTGACTGAGCAGCAGCAGATGAAGAGATAAGGCCCTGGGCACAGAGCAGACCTCACCTGTGGGGCTGTAATGAGACACCTTGAGTATCCAGTTGTACCTGCTGTGACTTAAACCAATTAAAGGTGGTCTTTCATGGAGACTAGCTATTTCTGTGAAAGCTCCACTTTGCCTGAGGAAAATTTACTGTTAATAAGTTTATTCAATACAACCACATGGGGAATATCATTTTGACAGGGTAGATAATCCTCAGCCACTTAGCCAGCTAAAAATAGCAACGCCTCCATTCCTGGATCAGGATGTGTGTGCATGTGTGAACGGAGGACAGAGGGAAACACTCGCTTTGCTTTGCGTTGCCTCGAAGGGCTCTCTGGTTAAACACCTGGCCGGGGAGGCGTGGAGCCTGATGTTCGTAAGTCAGCCCTGGGGTCACGGTAGCCAGGCCCCAGGCACTGCCAGTCAACACGTTGGTGACCTCAATTCCATAAGCCTCAGTTTCCTCACCCATAAGCAAAGATAAGGATGCCAGTGGTCTTGTAGGGTTGTTTTGAGGAGTAGATGAACAGTATATATTTATGTGCAGATGCTTCTGGACTTATGATGGTGTTGCACCTCAATAACCCCACTGTAACCTGAAAAAATCATAAATTGAAAATGTGTCTAATTCACCCAACCTACCAAACATCAGAGCCTAGGCTAGCCGACCCCCTTAAATGTGCTTGAGCACTTACATCAGCCTACAGCTGGGCAGAGTCATCTAACCCAAAGGCTGTTTTATAATGAAGTGCAGTCTGTCCCCTGTCACTTACTGAATGCTGTACTTGGAGTGAAAAACAGAAAGGTTGTGTGCATATCACTTTCACTCATCATTAGGTCAAAAAACAGTTAATTGAAGCCCTGTGAGCGGGGGGCCGTGCGTACACACACGCTGAGGGGACTTTTGAACACGGGGGCACTTGGGAGCACTTAGCTGTTACTGCAGCTCCCTCTGATAAAGGAGCTGAAGATCCAGCTGCTTCTGCACTGCTCCGTGGTCCCGCAACGGTGGCTCCGTGAAGTGAGACGCTAGCCCGTTCCCTTGGGGTCCCGAGTAGGGATTACCCCAGACCTTTGACGTGGTGGAGAATAAACCACGTGACGCCAGGCGCAGTTCTGGACTTGCAGGGGTTGCTGGAGTTGCTCTGTGAGACTTGCTCTCCGTGGAAATTGCCAGATACTACCAGTTCTCTGTGCTTTTTCAGAGGAAAAGTCATAGTTTTGAAATGTGTTCTTTTGGCTAATGACTCACATTAAAAGATTTGATCTTTTGGGTACATTCATGTGAACAGAATATGAGAAAACTCATGCCTTTTGGCTCTTAAGGACTTCTGACTTTATTGGAGACAGAGCTAATACCTACTTTAAACTTCAGGATATTACATGAGCAGTATCATTTTTATATAAGTGATTTGAAAGGGCTTAGGTTTATTAACCAGTGTAAGACCTTGAGGAGTGTGTGTGTGTGGGGGGCGGTATCTCTGTTCTTTTTAAGTAGTTGTTAAAATGGCAGCGGAGACGTGGTTTGTTTCAGTGTCTGTCTTGGTTGCTGAAGCTCTTGTGATATCCCCTAGGTGACTCTGTTGTGTGAAGATCTAGAGTTTTTTTCAGGGTTTTGTTGATTTATTGGCTTGAATCACAAAACATGGTGAGTTCTCTGCATCGGCCGATTCTGTAAGCCATGAGCCATCACTCTGATGTGAGAAGCCATCTGCCAATGAAGAAAGTTTTCATACGTAAAAAATTAATAACAGCCCTGGCTGGTATAGCTCAGTGGACTGAGTGCCGTCCTGTGAGCCAAAGGGTCACTGGTTCGATTCTCTGTCAGGGCACATGCCTGGGTTGCAGGCCAGGTCCCCAGTAGGGGATGCGCGAGAGGCAACCACACACTGATGTCTGTCTCCCTCACTTTCTCCCTCCCTTCCCCTCTGTTTAAAGATAAATAAAACCTTAAAAACAAATTAATAACAATGATTAGGATTTGGGGGGAACACAGAGAACTGTAGTCAGGCTCTCATGAGCTTCAGGTTGGATGTGCGTTATTTATTCACGTCCAGCCATGTGTCCGTCGAGTTCTCTCCTCAGGTGGAGATCCGAGGATAAACCTACAAAGCACCCGTCCCTCTGGGGACTGGCAGTTTGGGGGATGGAGGTCAGAGGAGACACCGGGGAAAAATAGAAACACCGTAGAACATTCCCGAGTGATTTTCATTATCATTGTCCCTGTGGGTAGCAGGTTTACCCAAGAACCGGTCATATGACCAAGCACATACTGCTGGGATCTTCTCTGCCAAAGCTGTTTCCAGTAGCGTCTGCAGCTCAGAATTTTGCTTTAAGCTTAAATACCTGCATCTATTTATGTAGAGAGAGAGATCTCTGTTGCTTTTATTTGGGGCTTTGCTCCCTGGCATCTAGAGCTAATGCTGGGCTTACGCTGGCCGAACGCATGTCCACGTTCGGGCCCCCGATGCTCCAGGCTCCACAGGGGTCGCCTGAGCTCAGCAAGCCGGTTGGGGGCCTGTCTCCTCTGCAGCCACGACTTGGTTGTTTCAGTTAAGCCTTTAATATAAATATAGTCACTTTGCATTTGCTCTATATCAGTGGCAAACCACCACACTCTGGGCTCAACTTGGCACATCTGGTGGGAACTCTACCGCTGTAACAAAACTTATTGATAATACATCTTCCTTCCCAAATTATTTCAGCTGTTAGATTTACTGAATACAGATTACTTAGCACTAAGTCTGTTTTTTTCTTTCTGTCCAATAAGTATTTATGGATGTCCTTGTTATTTTTGACCCAGCCCTACAAGTTTAGCTGTCAAAGAATTGTAACATATTTTAATATGTAAGACAGCAATTCTTACTAATCATTTTTTCAAAACTTTTAAAGAAATGTTGCCCTTTTTTAAGATTAATTTTAGAATACTTTAAGTTAAAAATTACTTATATCTGTTGGAATTTCATGAAATTAACTGGAACATCACTGTACTTCAACAGTATTTATTCCTCCAGTTCCTCAGAGTCCTTCCTGACGACTCTCAACCACATTTTATGGTTTTCTTCAACTAGGGCTGCACCCAAGCAGGGTTTGAGGGAACTGGGAGCAAACTGGAGAATTATGGGAAATACCAAGTCGGTGAACTCAGAGGATCCACCCTGCCCCTTGAGCCGAATGTCGGCCACCACAGTGAAATGAGACTTTGGGGAGCAGTTTCCCAGGCAGTGTCCTGTTCAGTCTGCTCATTTACGGTGCAGGGGGTCCTCCTATGATCCTGCTGGGCACATCCCTCTGCCAGGGAACTCTTTTGTCCCCACCGACGATCTTTAAATCCTGCGTATCCTTCAGAGTCAGCTAGACGCTTAGCTCTCCCAAGAGCACTTCTTTTGTTCCTCCGGCTTGATTGCGATGAAATCGACACGTGACATTGTGTTAGCTTAAGTTTTATAATGTAATAATTTGACAAAGTGATCACCACAAGGTCAGTTACCCCAGAGCATTTCTTATCTCCCCAGCTCACTCGAAGAAGTACTCTACTCCCCAGATGCCTTTGTCTGTGACTCTCCTAGGGGCTAAGTAATTTTCAGGTCCCTGGGTCCCATCAACACCCCCAGCACAGTGCCCATACATGGAGGGTGCTCGAGGGGCCGTTTGTTAAGGTGGCCTGTGCACCCGGCTGCTTGGCCTCAGAGCAGATGACTTTCCACGTGGCTGACACCCATAGGCACCCACGGGCACCCACACCCCCAAGCAGCAGCTTTCACTTGGCATGAAGCTCACATTTGAGGCTCAGGACTCCTATCTCAATTATCGATTTTATTTCAGAACCGTACATGTCAAAAGAGAGAGAGAGAGAGAGAGAGAGAGAGGAAGGAAGGAAGGAAGGAAAAGAAAGAAAGAAGTGACAGAAATGAGTCCTTTCCCGAGAGACAGACGCAGACTAGTCTCTGTTTCAGCCCCTCTCTCACCCCCCCCCCTTTCTTGCTGCTGGGCTGGGTGTTTTTATGGGTGTGAATTTTCAGATCTGATTATATATAGCTCCATTTTTATCACCTTAAGAGGATTCAAACAGGTCGGCGACTCCAGTGTGTCCCGTTGAGAAGACAGTACTGCAGTGTTTTGCGCTGTTAAGTCCATGCAGCATCTAAAACACATGACAGAGGATGCGTGTGCGTCGGCTGCTGGACACAGACACAGACTCGGAAGGCGCGTTTCCTTCCGTGACGTAATCTTTGAAACAGACACACAAAGACTTTGATGGAGTGAACAGATAGGTCGATATCAACCTGTTTGTGTTTACAATAAACAGAGGATGCACCGATTTCTTAAGGCTTTTATTGGGTCGGAATAAAACATTTTGCATAGTGAAGGCGGGGAGGACCACAATCAAGCCTTGAAATAATGTATTAGAGTTCCCAGACTTCATGAAACTTGTAAAGAAAGGGGTGCTTCTCTTCTTCTTAAGAAAATATGAAGGTAATTCACTGCAGTTTGCTTTTATAAGCATAAAGGAATAAAAATAATAAACCACGGAGTCCTCACTGGTGCAGGAAATCCACGGCTCTGGGTTTGTCCCATTTTCTGTTTTGATTCTGCTCTAACCTTTGATCAGCACCAGCCTCTTCCCTCTGTCCCCGAACAGAGAGCGGCTGCCATAAACGTGCCTGCCCAGGGTCTGAGGGCAGACGCGCTGTGAGTCGGCGTCTGTGGGGGCGTTCGCTCACCCTTTGCATTTTGCTTCAGGTGTTGGACATTTTTTCTTTACTCGAAATATATATTTTTCCCTCTCCTGAGAGAATGTACACATAAAACATAGGTTATTCCAAGAGCTCTGAGATATGGTATGCCAGCTAAAAAAAATTATAAGAATATTTTCCCTGCTAGGAGATATGTAGTCACAATGAAAAATAATATGAGAAAAGGGAGACATCTGAGAGCTCAATGGACGTGTTTTCTAAAAATAGGGCTTTTGCATATTCATTATATGAAATCTTTTACTTTTTTCAAATGGAGGTGGGCCCATGCGTGAGAGGTCACACGGAGATTAAGCATTTTTATGTATAGGTCAAGAGAAAATGCTACGGTCCTTCTCTTTCTATCTTTTTAAAATTTGCAACCTAGATAATTCAGGTTAATTATTTTTTGACCAAATCTTCCAGGAAATGACTTTAATTATCCAGCTAACCTTGCATGTATAAGAAAACTTAAGACACAAGATCAGAAGAATATATTTTTTAAAAAGTATAAATTCAGTGAACTTGTTCATTGACATCACAGGATTAGAAATACAAAGACAAATGATTTCTCAGTGTAACTTGAATGAAATCAGGCCCTTTGCTGAAAGTAGACCACAGGCCTCCAATGACCGGGGGACCCTTGGGGAGCAGGCCGAGTGCGTCCTGGTTCAGAGCTGCCCCTGCCTCAGCGCTGAGCTCCGAGCCCAGATGGATGCCGCCTTAGTGCCCCAGGCCTGCTGAAACGCTGTCCCACACCCCGGGGGGCTTAAAACGACCGCAGACATGGGTTCCCTCACAGCTCTGGAGGCCGGATGTCTGAAAGCGAGGCCTGAGCAGGACCGTGCCTCCTTGGGGACTCTGGGTAGAGTCCTTCCTTGGCTCTTCCTAGCTTCTGCTGCTGGCCTTCTGTCCTCGGTATTTCCTGGCTGACAGCTGTGACAATCTAGTCTCTTCCCCTGTCATTCTCATGGTGTTTTCCTTGCCTGTCCCTTCACATCTCTGTCATCTTCTAAGAATAACAGCCATATCGGAATAAGGGTTGTCCCCAATCTAGTGTGATCTCATCTTAACGAATTCCATCTCTGACCACCCTGTTTCCAAGCAAGATCACACTCTGAGGTGATGGATCGTAGGGCTTCAACATATCTCTGGGGGCCCCATTTCAGCCTGTAAAAAGTGTCCCTTTTGTATTATCAGGATGTTGGGCTGCCCCCGCTGCCGGGTTCAGCCAACACCTTTATGGTGGCACAGCTAAGAAGCGTCATCACATCTCAGTCATGCAAGCCTCCCGATGGCACTGCCCGCTCATCACCCCGACCTGCGGCAGTTCTCCTTCTCTCCCTTGGCCGCTCGGCAGTGCCCTTGCCACGTGGACCTGCTAGTTACCTAAGCGGCTGTCAGAACGGCCGACGACCCTCCACCACTATAGCTACGCCAAGGCTTCGCTGCCAAAGCAGCCGTCTCACTTGGCACCGCCCACTTTGGTGCTCTCTGGCTTCATGGGTTCTCCAGGGTTCCAGCCTTCACTTTTCTCTCCTCGTAGACTTTCCCAAGGTGACATTACCCGTCCACATGCTTTTAACTACCACTGGCGTGCTACTGCTCGCCTCGGGCCTGTGTCTGTCCAAGATCTTACACCTCACCTTCCTGCTGGAAACTTCCTTATCTGAGGGAAGTGCCTGCTCGGTTTGAGACGGGAAGACGGAAGGCGGCTGAGTTCCTCCCGCCGGGTGCCTGCCTCCCCAGCCATGTCCCCAACACGCGTCCAGCTCTGCTGAGCTGTGCGCAGCCCCTGGACGCAGGGGCTGTTTCACGCTCGGGGCCTGGCTGCTGAGATGGCTTCTGCTAGGACTTCACTCCTGCCGGGTTCCTTCTCCCCAACACGGGTCCTTTAAAGTTCTTTTCAGGTTCGAAGCGGCATCTTCTTAAGGGAGTCGTAATAACTGAAAGAGACCGCTAGACGGCCTTACACCCGAGCACACTTGAAAATCTGGATTATTTGGATTCAACTGGATTTTGATTGTCATCAATCAGTAGAAGGATGAGAATTCTCCCCTCGTTGCACAATTCATTGGAAACATTGCTTGTCCCAGTACTGTTCTGTCCTGCCATTACTGCTTAACTGTTTGAAACCAAAGCCCACGTCAGGGTGGGTTAAAGCAGCCGTGGGATAAAGCTACAGCGATCCGTCCAGCCAGCACCTTCTCTGCCCGTCCGCCCAGGCTCCCGAAATCGATCCTTACTCCGCGACGGTTTCATTCCAGGTGGAAAGTAAGGCGCTGCATGGTAAACAGCAGGGGTTCCTGCAGACTGTCTCGGAACTGAACTTCGCCTAATCAGTCACATATTTTCGGCTGCCACAATGACTGAACTGCCTGGGTGAACTGCAGGGCTGCGAAGAGCCTCATGGTGGGGGCTGTCTGACCTCCACGTGCCATCAGTTGTACAGGGTCTGACTGATGGCTCTGCGACTGGCCTAAACTCCGGAAAATGATCAATTTGCTGTCACGTCTCATCCCGTCCATATTCTAATGCAGGCTGTCACTTAGGCTGCGTTTCGCTCGGTACTCTGTCCCTGGTGTGCAAGGTCGCGGTGATGGGTAACGCAGGAAGCCTCTTCTCATCATGTGAATAGAGGGATTCAGATCCTGACAGCGCCTTAAAAACGAGTCGCTTAATTTAATTGGAGTACCCGGAGTGAAGTGGCAGCCCTTCCCTCAGATAGTACTCGAGAAACCTGATCTCACAGTTGCAGCATCTCTACGGCTCACTTGGATGACTTTGAAAATATCAGATGCTTTGCCACCTGCATAAATTGGGCTTTTCCTTCTGTTTTCTTTCTGTGTTTCATTCCAGGGAGTGTGCTAATTTCTAAACAAGAAATAAATAAAATTATTACAATTACGTACTAGGTGATGATACAATAGAATCGTGAAGTACATGATTTGCAAGCACCAGAATCTCCGTACCTAGTCATGGGTCACTGATAATGCACGGAGCGACTGTAAATACTTGTGGTTAAAAAAAAAAAAAAAGAAGCCCCAGCATTTTGACTCCCCTGGGTCCACGCTTGCATACCTGTTTTAGCAGTGGAAACTCAAACAGTACACACAGGCAAAGAAAAGGGCCGGTGATGACCAAGTACCTGGGTCCCCGAGACTGATCTGTGAGCGACACAGTGGGAGGCCCCGAGATCAGCTTCTGGAAGCCTGAGTCCTTGCAGGGAACGCCGACCGCAGCAGCTCCTTTCAGAATATTTAAAGAGAGACCTTTGAGAGGTAGACTTGGGAATGAGTCTGATTGTGCTAGCCATTAAAAATTAAAAAAGAAAAAAAAGCCGGCAGAGTCAAGTACAGTTTTTCTTTAAAGCTCGTGAACGTATGGCACCCAGAAGTTCAAGGCGTTCACACCAAGGGGTGGATGGGGTCAAAATCAAGTTCACGGGAATCACTGGAATGAAAAGGGCAGTTCTGAAAAATTGTGAATCAACTTGAAATCACTTAAAATGGAGGATTTAAGAAACCTGCAGGTTTAGTTTTAATTTTCAGCCCTGGTTAATATCCGTGACACCGTGGAGCCAGGTCAAATTCAGGCGCGTTTTTATGTTTTTCCCTCTCGACATCCGTCACCACTGTGGGATTCTCAAGGCTGGGTGACTGTCCTGTCTTCAAATTACTATTTAATCTTTTAGATTTTACTTTTTAACTCATCTGCTGAAACACATGAATTTAGGAATATATTTAGGGTGTACGTTAACAAAAAGAACTGACGCTGTCACAGACAGTACGCGATCTCACTTACCATGAAATGGCTTTAATGACCCAGCATGTTTGGACTTTGATATATACCTAGAAAAATGTGCACACACATACACCACAAAGATTTGTGTAAGAATGGCCATCACTTTATTTTTCTTGTTAACCCTGAATCGAACGCGACCCAAATGTCCCTGAAAAAGCCAGTGGATCGGTGAATCGTGTTCATGCGACGGAAGACTCTTTACACCAAAAATGAACATGCAAAAGCTGTATGCGACCCATGTGGATGAATCTCAGCCATGTGCTTGTGTGAGCAAGGGAGGACCGACAAGGTAATGCCCGCTGCATACTTCGGACCATGTACGTTCCAGTTACACTAAGCGTCAGAGTCCCCACGTGTCCCTTCAGGAGGAGGGAAGCCGTAATGATGGGGAGGGAACACAGAGAAGCCTCCCGGACAGCATCCTTTCTTGATCTGGGTAGTTATACATAGATTTATTCATTTTGTGATAATCTCTGGGTGATTTCTAAACTTTTCTGTATCCATATTATCCTTCCATAAAATGGTTTTCTCAATTAGATTTTTTTTTAAAGAGACCTTTGAAAACCATTACCCTAACCTGGATTTTAAAAAAGCATTATTTTTAATAAGTCAGGCAGTATATTAGTTTTAAGTAGGTTCCTATTTTTAAAATCATTGTCACTGTTGACTATGTCACCATGCTGTGTGTCACACTCATTGACTTACTTTATAACTGAAAGTCTGTTCCGTCTGGCCTCCTTCACCCATGTTCTGCTATTAGAGTGAAGATGCTGGAGAGAGGACAATAAAGGACAGTGATGTGAACCGTGCAGAGTGGCAGGACAGAAGCGACAGGGAGTTTTGGTCAAATGATTTGAATTCTGTCACTTAGTTGCTGTGATTGTGATCTTGATCTTTCACGTCCATCAGCTAGTAAAGAACCAAGTTTTACATGTAAAATATTTATATAAAAGCACTTTGAATTGCTTACCAAAATAGCACTTTGTATCAACATTACTGATCTTTATTTGACAGAGACATGTCTGTTTCTGTCTCCACGAAGACTAGACAGTTGATCAGAAAGAATAATTTAGCCATGTCCTCCAAGATCCCTTATCAAAGGTTGTATTAAAACCCAGACAGTCAATGGCATCATCTGTTCTTTCATGTGTCTGTTACGTGGTTTCCAAAAGGCATGCGAGTCCATGGTTGTAGTTCATGGAATACAATATTTTGGAAACGGAGGCAATTTTGGATGTTATCTCCAGTTCCTTATTTTACATGCGGCAAACTGAAGGCATGGCTTCCCGCAGAAGGGAGTCGCCTTGGCCTTGTCCACTGCCATAGCTTTGACCCCTAGCATGGTGTCACCCACAGGCTTGACACCCAAAGAATAGGTCTGGGTGAATGACTGTAAGCAGACTTTGTATTGACAAAGGTGTAGCAGTGAAAGGTACAATTCTTCTTCTCAAGGTTCTCATACTCAAGCTGTTCTTTGCTTGGCTTGATTATAAGCCTCAAAGGTTTTGTTAACAGCTTTGTGAATAGAGTAATAAAGAATTCCACTATATCATAGAACAGTAATAAAGCTGCTTCTTAAAGAACTACACCCAAATATTTTGGATTTATAGACACCAATTTAAGGGAGCATATTTTTTACTTAAAGCCATCTGAATATGATGCATTTCACTTACAACGAATCTTAATGGTACGAGATTGTGACATGCCTCAACAGGCATAGATTTTGGTTGTAAAAAACTTCTTTTATTTCAATCTGAATTGCGGTTGTTTTGACAACAGATGGTCCTTCTCTTTGAATGCTGGAGTGCTTTCCCATTCTAACAATTCAATTAATTTTAATGGTGTCTTTAAGGGCTTATGGCACTGTACTCGTGCCCAAGTACTGTAGAATTGTAAATAACTCAGACAACCCTCCTTAAGCATTTGCAACTTTAAGCAAACAAACTTTTGAGAACCTGCTTGGGGAGCGGGACTGGGTGTGTGGCAGGTCAGAGGTGGAGTTGGATCCTGGTGAGAAAAAACTATTAGCTGCTAACTAACATTGTGGCCAGGAGAAACCAGGGACAAAGCTCAAAGGAGGAAGAGAGGCAGAAATCAGGAGAGAGAATCTGGGTTTCCGAAAGGCTTCCTGGAGGCGGGAGGTGTAGAAATCAAACTCACCACAAACAAACAAGCAAACAAAAAAAGAAATACTGCTGTGACCCTCAGAAGGTCTGCAATGGATCTGTGACCTCGGAGTCCACGGTTCTGTCCAGGAGCTCTGTAGCGGGGTGGATGTCTTCAGTGCGTCTCATGGACTGATGTCACTGTTCTTACTTTTACTTTGAGAAACCCTCGGTGTGACATACCTCGTGTTCAGTGTTTATCGTTATGTAACGACATCAATATCATTATTTGATTCCCTGCCCCTGCCTTGCACCCAGCAACCAATTTGTGCTTCATAAAAATTCCAGAACGTTTTGGAAAGCACTTTTCTTCAGAATGGAAAAAAAAAATGATTCGAGGCTCTAAAACTTTTTGATAATACTCTGATCAAGTCCACTGAATGTTACTTTTTTAAGACAAAAACAAAAGAACCTGGTCATACCGCATCTTAATTTTTCTATTCCTTGATGCATCTTTAAACATTTTAGAGCTCCTTTAAGCAATGCAGTGACTTGGTTAGCCAGGTTAAGGGTTTTTCTTTAAAGTGTAAAATTTCCAGTATTAGGTAGTGGTGGGCTTTGTTGCTTCATCTAGGAAATTCAGTCTTAAATGGAACGTTGGAGGTATGTAGAAGTCTCAAAAATCCTCAGAAATTCATTTGTATCTGCCACTGAGATCTGTACTGGTGCAGGATAAAACATTTCCATTGGAAATTCCCAAAACAACAGGCTACATTCTGTTATTGAATATTTTGTTCATGAAATTTGGGTGGGAACGAGATGGGACATTTTTGCAGGGCCATAATACTTAATCAATCAGTGTTTCACATAACAAGCACTTCCCAAGCACTGGTAACATTTAAAGCGTTACGTTATGCCCTGAGTAAGCAAGGGTTACTGACACATCCTTGACTCGCGGGAGGTTTACACACCGACTTTCAGTTCGATATACTACACGCCTCAGCCCAAACTAGAAAGTAGTGATGTCTTGCGCTCAGCGCATAAAAACATCTGAGACTTGCCAACGGACTGTCCCGGCAGTAGTGCTGACTGCTGGGTGTGTGGCCCTTGTTCCAGGGGGTGAAGCCCAGTGAGGAAAATGCTGTGTGTGTGGTAGAGGTGTGCCAGGGGGCAGGCGAGGGGTGAGGGGCTGTTTCAGACCCTGTCCATAACGAAGAAGCTTCTCCTTCCTAAGAAACGGAGGCGGCACAGCTATAGTCTCTGTGAAGTGCAGACTCAGCAGCGGTGGCTGGAGCCGGCCTGGGCCTCCTGGGAGGAGATGACTGTTACCTTTCCAGGAATTTTTGTGAGGTGCTGTGAAGCGTAGCCATGAATGAAGAGTAGTAGTAGATCGACAGCTTAGCCAATTAGAGTAAAAACAAAAGTAATTAATATTGAAAATCCATCGCCTCCTAGTTTCTGGGGTGTTTTTTTTTTTTTTACTGCATTTTATTATTGCTTGTGCTCTTGAGTTTATTTGCACACATTGTGTCCATATGGAAGAGAAACTGAGTCCTCTTCCCGCCTCTGCATTCGGGGACCTCCAGGGAGAGCTTGCAGTGGGTGCTGGGGTGCTGACACTGCAAACACGGGCCAACCCGGCAAGTCAGACCCCTCTAGTCGTCCAAAGACAGCACCTGAGCCTCAGCCAGGACGCCCGCGACTCCCATGTGGGCGCGCCGAGCTCTCCTTTCTGTTTCAAGGGGCAGAATCGCAACCCCATTAACATTCATTTTCTCCTCACCCAGATTTGTCATCTCTCACCTTGCAGGATTTGAATGAAGCAGATGGCAGATCTGTGAACTAATTAATCACCGTTCTCGGGGTTGTAGTTTGTGTTTAAGGCAGCTAATGTAGGACAAGGATGAAACTAGCGCTGCCCGGGTCACACCACGGATGCACAGAATTTACCTTGTCTAAGAGAATGGCCGCGAAGAAAGTGGGTGACCCGGAATGACATGGGCTTGGAAAGCATATTGTCCTGTCGACCGTGAGGCTCCCCGGAAAGACACAGAATAGATTCACAAATATCCATTTATTAATTGTCCCTGGTGCTTTGTCGCTTATGAGAACAAGTTAGGAGTGCTCCGCCATTAACTGGGCATTGGGGGACAAAACTGTATCTCTTGACAATTTATTGAGTAAGCAGTGTCATGGGTCCAAAGTGCAGTATTTGAAAGCAAAACTGTAGGTATTGTTACACACCACCTACGCCCATATCTATGTCTGTGTGTCTGTGTCTGTCTGTACCTGTGTCTGTGTCTGTCTGTCTGTGTCTGTCTGTCTGTGTCTGTGCCTCTGTGTGTCTGTGTCTGTGTGTCTCTGTGTGTGTGTCTGTGTCTGTGTGTCTGTCTGTGTCTGTGTCTGTGTGTCTGTGCCTGTGTCTGTCTGTCTGTGTGTCTGTGTGTCTGTGCCTGTGTGTCTATGTCTGTGTGTCTGTGTCTCTGTGTGTGTGTCTGTCTGTGTGTCTGTCTCTGTGTCTCCGTGTCTGTGTCTGTGTGTCTGTGCCTCTGTGTGTCTATGTCTGTGTCTGTGTGTCTTTGTCTGTGTCTGTGCCTGTGTCTGTGTGTCTGTGTGTGTCTGTGTCTCTGTGTCTGTGTCTGTGTCTTTTGCCTCTGTCTGTGTGTCTATGTCTGTGTGTGTCTGCGTGTCTGTCTCTCTATGTGTGTGTCCATGTGTCTGTGTCCGTGTGTTTGTGTGTGTGTCTCTGTGTGTGTGTGTCTGTGTCTCTGTGTGTGTCTGTATGTGTCTGTGTGTCTGTCTCTGTGTGTGTCTGTGTGTCTGTGTCTATCTGTACTTGTGTCTATGTGTCTGTGTGTGTCTGTGTCTGTCTGTGTGTCTATGTCTGTGTCTGTGTGTCTGTGTCTGTGTCTGTGTCTGTGTGTCTATGTCTGTGTGTCTGTGTCTCTGTGTGTCTTTGTGTCTGTGTCTGTCTGTACTTGTGTCTGTGTGTATGTGTGTCTGTGTCTGTGTGTCTGTGTGTATGTGTGTCTGTGCCTGTGTGTCTGTGTCTGTGTCTCTGTGTCTGTGTGTCTGTTCCTCTGTCTGTGCGTCTGTGCCTGTGTGTCCGTGTGTGTGTCCATGTCTGTGTCTGTGTGTCTGTGCCTGTGTCTGTGTCTCTGTGTCTGTTCCTCTGTCTGTGCGTCTGTGCCTGTGTGTCTGTGCGTGTGTCCATGTCTGTTTGTGTGTCTGTGCCTATGTGTCTGTGTCCGTGTGTCTGTGCCTGTGTGTCTGTCTGTGTCTGTGTGTCTGTGCCTGTGCATCTGTGTCTGTCTGTACCTGTGTGCCTGTGTGTGTGTGTGTGTGTGTCTGTGTCTATATGTATGTCTATGTCTATATATATCTTCTAGATAAATCCCAACAAAGTGTCATATTTGGGGTGGGATAAAAGTAGGGTCACAGTTGTTCATATGGAAATAACACCATCATCAATAAATGGAAACACAAGGATGAACTCTGTGTTTCGCACACTCACAACTGCAAGCCTACTTTTGCCCCCCCCTGCATTATTCTTATTTTATGTACACTAAACTCTTTGTACTTATTACTTCACACTTAAAGGGTCTTAATTGTTTCCTCACTGAGGAACCAAGAAGAGGGCCTGAGTGAGTTTAGAACCATGTATGAATGAAACACAGCGAGGGAATAAAGTGGTATTTAAGGAGAAAAAGCAGCTTTGTGGCATTATTATTGACTGAGAAGAGTATTTTGTGGAATTAATATTTTGTTCTGCATTGGAAATTCAGTTTACAAAACTCTGTGTCTGTACATCTGTCTAGATGCGAGTATTCAAAATTTTTTCTGTAAAGGGCCACAGAGTAAATAGCTGAAGCTTTGCAGGTCATGGGGCCTCTGCTGAAGCAGATGTGAGTGAACGGGGGCTCTGTCCCCATGAGCTGTGATGGGGCAAGAGTGGGCCCATGGGGCCACCTTTTGCCAGGCCCACATGGAGATCTGGTAATCACCCAGCTCCATGTCCCAGAACCAGAGTTTTCCTTGAGTCCTTGCCCCGCCCGATTAGGAGTTCTGTTTTGATGACAAGAGGGGATCCCCAAATTTCATGACGTTTGTGTTTTGAAGACCGACTTTTCTGTTGTCTCAAAGGTTTGCACTCTCAAGTATTCCCGCAACAACTTGCATGCATTGTGTGAGAATACTGTAGGCACCTGGACAGTCCCAGCCTTTCATGGAATTTTCACATTTAGGGGCACGCTGTCAGGCCTGCTCGTCCCGAGGTCATCGTGAACTCTAATGGGCGGGAACTGTGACCGCACTCGTTTAAAGACCTTTCTTTTTCAACATGAGCTGCTAAGAGCGGGTACGATAAAATTCGGCGGCACTGAAACCAGCATAATTAAACGATACTGGGACAGGATGTAATTGGGCCACTGGCTCCTGGACAAGGACGGTGGGCACAATTCAAGTAGCTAGCTTTTTGCGCGTGCCGGCTCATTTTATGTGTGACTTGGTGGGGCGCGGGGTGCCCCGCCATTCAGTCAGACGTTCTTCGGAGCGTTCACGTTGTCAGGCCCGCCAGGTGGGTCGCCGGCAGTGAGGGTGGGCCACACTCCATCCATTGGCAGCCAGGGTAGAACAAAAAGGTGACTGCCCCCTGAGGGAGGCAGTTGCTTCTGCTTGATGGCCTTCTGCCTGGGGCACCGGCCTGTTTCCTGCCTTTGACTCAGCTGACACATGGGCTCTCCCGGCTCTCCAGCCTGCCGGCCTTCGTCCTTTCTCCCGGACACTCACTGAGTCCCCAGGGCTGGGGCTCCGCCTACAGACTTGCCAGCTTCCATCATGGTCTGAGGTAACTCCTTGCGATAAACCTCTTTCTGTGTCCATATCGGTTCTGTTTCTCTGGAGAATCTAGACTAATGCATTAAGATGGCTTGCTCATCGAGACTTGTTTCGAGATGGCCGCCACACTGCACCCACCAGCCCAAAAACCACGATGTCATAAACTCTGCCCAACTCTTGCTGGTTCACTGCTTTGCCGGAGTCTGTTAAAACCACAGCCCAGGCCGTGACGCTCCAAGGACGTAAACATGTCCTTGGATTTTGCCCTTCTGGACACTCCTACAAATTGGACACAGAGGCTCTTACCCTCCCGGAGGGCAGTTGGTCTGATGATTGATCACAACCCCGCTCAAAGCTGGTGTTTCCGGTGGTCCTTGACAATTTCTTGAGAACCTTTTTCTACAGGAGCTTGTAAGCAAACAGTGGTGTGCTCACATATAATGGTACCTGCTTGTCGTACGTCGAGAATGAACCAAAGCCACATCTGAATTCAGTTCTGTTAGGCCATTTTCCCTAACCCGTTCTTGAGCTTTCTGTCCCCCACCTGCACCAGACACGTACAGAAGGCAGCAGATTTGCTTCCTCACACACAGGCCTAGCGTCCGCGACCCTGGAGAAAACCACTGGCTCTGACTTGGGCCACGAAGAAGATACAAACTACAAACCTCAGACTGAGCCGGATGCTGAATGCCCCCCGCCTGGGTCCAGCAGAGCACAGTTCATTGGCGAGTGTAATCAAGATAATAAAAATTTCCCATTCAGTTGGTGGCATGCTTTTGTTGCTCTTAGAGTAAAACAAACAAACAAATCCTTTATTAAAAATAAGAATCCAGTTGCCTAGAGTTATAGCTTATAGAAAAGAAAGCTGATATTTACAGTAATCAGTGTTCACTGTGACTACGCAAATGTCTTTCCCACATTGGCTGATGGAAGGGTCTGCAGCGAGAAGGAGGGGACTCCTGCCCAGAATGCAGGGAGGTGGGGAGGAAAGGTGCAGTTGCTGGGCAGGGGAGAGCGGTCGACATGCCCAGTGTCCTTATTCAAGACAGAGAAGGTTTTAAAATAGAAGTAGCTGTGTTGGAAGCTGAGATACAAATTGCTGAGAGCTAATTGTTCAAAGCACCTGCTGTTCCTACACATGTGAGTCTAAGCCCACAGGTATGTAACTGCTCAAGTGCAACTAATTGCACCTTTATCTGGTCCTAAGCAAGGCAAGTGGCCAACTACACACCTAGTTAATTACGCAAGGGAGCAATTAGTTCAATACACACTTCGTGGTGGTGGGGTGGTGGTGCTTTTTTTTTTTTTTTTTTTTTTTGCACGCGGTCATTGAGAAACTTTTGAGGTGCGTCCAGCTCTTCTCAGTGAATGGTCAGCCCTGTGTCTGCACACTTGTGTTGAAACCCATGGCAGGCCTTCCTCTTTACGGACTCTGCAGCTCAAACATAACCAGCCATGTCTGGCTTCGTTCTCTCATAAAAGGAGTGTAACTAATTAGAACAGCAAAAACGTTACTTTTTATTACAAAGCTGTGTTAACGCAGTTGTTTTAGTTTGCCATTATTCCTTAATAAGATACAATAAAAATCAGCATAATGCATGTAAACAACTATCCTCTCTGGGATAAAACCGGATTAATGACATATTTTGTGTTTATAGAAACAAACACCATTTAGCAGCCATTCCTCTCAAGAGATTTTTCTTAGCCAGCAACCAGGTACTCTGGACCTACAAGGAAAACACAGTAAATAACAGTGAAAGGTTATTAGTCCGTAGGATACTTACCGTGCTGCACACTGGAGGCGCAGGTTGGTTTAGAAGAAACAGGAAATTTGCTTATTTATGTGAAACACAGGGATGCTGGCTTCCTTTCTCACGGTTTAGAGTTACTTCTAGTTATGAATTCTCATACTGATTAGGATCTGACATAGAAGAAGAAGGAATCGTTTCTGAATTGAAAATCGGTACACTTTGTTTGCCACACTTTGAACCACAAGATCGGAGTCTCTGAGTGGGCACTGCAGCTTCACTAACTTGGATCTGGGGCCCACCGGACAGATCCTCCCTCACAGGGGCACCCCCCCACCCCTGCCCGCCCGCCCGCCCAGCTCACCTGCGCTGCGCGTCGGATTGGATGAAGCAGCAGCCTTTGGGTTGGACGGAGTGGAGAATCCACTTACTCCTTTGGGCTCTTTGGCTCACAGGCTCCTTGTTTTTAAAATGGAAATGACTCCTTTCCATTGACAGCAGATTTAGAAATTAAGGAGTAATATTTAGACGAGTATATCGTCTCTTGCGGCCGGAAGAAACGACCGCAACCGCAGTGGCTTTAAGCAGCAGAACTGCATTGTCTTCCAGCGCCGGAAGTTGGAGGCCGGAAGGGCGGCCGTGGGCGTAGGCGGGGCCACTCTCCTGCTGGAGCTCCGCGGGCAGGCGTGCTGCCCTGCCCGGGCTGCTGCGCTGTTCCTGCCCCGGCCCCTGGTCCCCTTCTTCCACCTTCAGAGTCAGCAGGAGCGCCCCTCAGACCCCCGTGCTCATGGCCACGCCCCTCCTCTGATTCTGACCCTCGGCCCTGCTGCTGCAGGTTGCTCTGCAGGGTCCACCCGCAGAATTCAGGGTGACCCTCCCGCCTCAAGATCCTTAATTTAGCAAATTGATGCTTCTTTCCTTCTTTTTCTTCCTTTCTCTCTTTCTCTTTCTTTCTCTCTCTCTCTCTCTCTCCCCGCCCCCTTCCTTCCCTCCTTCCTTCCCTCCCTCCTTCCCTCCCTTTCAATATAAGGTGACCTATTCATAGGTTTGGGGGATTAGGACGTGGATCCCTTTGGGAAGCTATTATTCCAATGACCCCGTCGTTGCTTTACTTAATTAGTTCCTAATTGCTCATTTTATTCACTCGTGCTATTTTTTCCTTCTACTTGTTAGTGCTTTTTCATACTGACTTCTGTGGGTTCATAGTGGGTTTCTGGCGAACATGTCTGTTCTAGTGATGAGTAGTATCATGAGTCAGTCATCTACCTCTTTTTTATTATTCATTCATGAAACTGATATTTACTGCTTATTTGGTATAAGGCGCTGTGTAAAAGGTAATAAATTAGTGATGGATGACTCATGTCAGATTTTTTAGATCCAGGCTGGTTCTACCAGCTTCCTCTTAAATTATTGAGAATTACTTCCAAGATACAGAATGTAGGCTGAGGAACCATAACCCCTAGTTACTCTGATTTGCGTAGTCACCCTTGTTAAAATGATAAAGGAGAGACAACCTAAATAAGTGCTAAAACCTAATTAAAAAAAATTAAGTTTACCACAAACCTAAAAAACCACCTCATTTAAGCTCTTCAGTATGTTACCTTTTCAACACCATCATTAATTTAAAATTCATTTTTTAAAAACTCAGGTTTTCATGATCAAACCAAGTAATATGATCTGATGGAAGGTAAACCTGAGAACTTCCTAACATCTAAAGCTTCCAGTGAAATGGGCAAAAAGCAACGCAACAGGGAAAGAGAAAGGGGTCATAGTTTGTGTACAGCTCAACACGGGACAGACTGTCATTTTAACACCTCACAAACTCCATCATTGTGTCCGCTTACGGGGACTTTTAAATAGGCTTTGATATGCCGTGTAACGCTCTAATGTTTTCTGCAGGACTTAATGCATTTTGGGCAGTTTTCTGTGTGTGCAGAATTTAATGGAGACATTTATGAGACCTCTCTGAATCTTAGCGGGGACTGCTCCACGGTTCTGTAGGAATTCTTTGAGTTTCAATCAAAAGTAAACTGATTGAAGCACCTTCTCTGATAAAAGTGAGGCTGGCAATTTTAGCTCCTTTCAAGCGTGTGTCTTTGTCTTCCAGTAACTCCACTAAAAGCTTCCAGTTCAGTGGACGAACTGCTTGTTTGACTTCACTGAGCAGAGGTCAAATCTTCACCCCCCTCCCTGCCCCCCGCCAGTAGCCCTCGCCACTTACGTGCTGTGATGGAGGGTGAGTTATTGAAAATGCTGTTTTTCCCGGAGATGCTGCAGGTAGTGCTTTGAAGGCTTCTAATTAGAGCTGGCACTCTGCTGTCCCTGCCGGCTCTCTCACTATGGAAACCGTTCCCCCTTCATTCCAGGTGTTTCAAGCAGCCTCAGAGAGACCTTGCCTCTGACGAGACGGGTCCTGGGTATTTACATGTTCCTCTCTGAGCGTACATTACAACGGGCCGATTCGAGGACGACTGCTCTTTGGCGAAAGGGCAAAAGTGTGGCCTAATGATAGCGTAAGGGAGTGTAGTCAGAGATACTAAGCACCTAGTGGACTTGGAGATAAGACTAATATTGGTACTTTGTTTAGAGTCTGCACGAAAGGGTCTACCAATGGTCCCTGTGAACTTGCTTTCACATATGGAGCTCTGCGCGTACTGAAAGGGTTAAGGAGATGACATCTACAACATGCATGTGCGTGTGTATGTGTAAATAAATGAAACTCGGCACAAATTGTTCATATTTCGAAGTTGCTTCGTTTGGGGGACGGACCAGAGGAATGTGAAATGGTGTTGAATGAGGTGACTCCACTATGTGGAAATTTTTATTAAAAAATTCTTTCTTTTGTAATGTAGGCAGTTGTGAGATTGATAACGTTAATTTAAGAGTTTTCTGAGGGTAGCTTAAGATGGGTATTTCCACGAATTCCTTACTGTTCAAAATAAATGGCACATGATTGACTATTGGGTTGACCAAAGAGTCTATTTAGTTTTTTCCTTAAAAGACACATTTTTTATTTTCACCAATAACTTTATTGATTTGGATGTTTTGAGTATGTTGGCCATCTCCTGCAATTGGCTTCTAGTGGGTAGAGGCCAGGGGTGCTGCTAAACATCTTCCAATGCACAAGACAGCCCCACAGCAAAGAATTATTTGGCCAAAACGTCAATAGTGTCCAGAAACTTCACCCACAAACCACAAACCACTTTTGACACATTCAATCAGTCACAGCACCTTCTCCATACACTGCATGAACCTTTTTTTGTGTTTGTTGTGTTTTTACCTTTCTTGAAGTAATAAAGCAGAATATGCTGACAACGTTGCATATTTTCTTCCATTGTCAATATGAAAATGGCTGCACAAAAATTCACCAATTTTGATAAGTTTTTTTAAATGCATACTGATATGACAGCTGTCACAATACAATCTAGCAAAACTGTTTCAAATTAATTTAAGAACAGCTAAGCCCTATTAGAGCCGCTGTACAGAAAAAAAAACTAAACTTGTTGGCCAACCCAGTTGGTAGTGATCATTGAACAGCCTCAGGTGTGCTGTAAGGAGATAATCATATATTTTTCAGCATTCAAAACTCACGACTCTTTATTAAATTTGCTTAGCGATAGCATTAATGATTTACATAACAGAGGGCACATACAGAGCACAATTTAAAACAATAACATTTAGCTACATTCAGTCCTAAAAATATAAAATAATTTTTAATCTAAAGCCATTCATTTCTCCTGATTCTATCAGAATGCTCGTTCTATACAGCAGCCCAAATGCTTATCACAGAATCGTGACTTTTCCTCGGATCACCTCATGGCTCTGCATCGTTAACTGGGATAAAGTTTCTAGTTTCGATCCCAGGACAGGCTGACCCTCTGTTTCTGGGATGCTGCCATCACTTTTTCTAGTCTTCTCCATACACGGCAGAAACAAAGCAGGAACGAATGTGTAAAAGTAACCAAGATGTGTAAAAAAGCCTTGATACATAGCCTCGTGTAGACGCTCTTTGCATGTGTGCCTGAGATCTGTTCTTACTTGTCAAAAATGGTAGATAAGGCCCTGGCTGGGTAGCTCAGTCCGTCAGACTAGCGATTTTCAACCGGCACGCCACAAGAATTTCTAAAATGTGCACTGCCTGACTGTTTAGTCTGGGGCGCTGACTTCTTTTCCCTTAGATTGTCAAATAAAAAAAATGACAATAGCCAACACAATAGTAGCCGTCGGTATAACTGAATCAAAATTAGACCTATTGTTTTGTCAGATTGGCCAAAAGTACATTTTTTGGTGTGCCGCAAAATTTCAGTAATTAGTTTCTGTGTGCCACGAGATGGAAAAGGTTGAGAATCGCTGACTCGATGGATGGACGTTAAGGTACATTTTCCGAAGAGCATGGGGGTTGGGGGGTCCTGTTGAAGCGTCTTGGGAAAACAGTCTTCCAGAAACACGGAGGCAGTGAGAAGCAGAGCAGGGATTTGACCCAAGTTTTTTTCTAACTGAGATTTCCAGCACTTTTAATCACTATTCTAAAATCCATTTTCCAGTGTTAGTAAAAATTCTCTCACCATGTAGAATGGTATTTCTCACCTTTTAGATATCATGAAATTATCCCGAATAATGTACTTTTGTAAAAATGTTAGATTATACAAGAAAAATTTTTCAGAAATCTATTTTAAACTATTTTCCATATAATAATGGCAAAGCCTTTATTTCCTTTCAAAACATCTCTCTAGAGTGAGTGTGGGGGTTTGGCTTACATTTAGTTACTCTGATAGTTTTACATGAAATGTCAAATATAATTCAGTGCCTGAAACAGGAAGCCAGCCCTGGCAGCGGTGTCCAGCCTGCAGCCCATGGGCCGCTTGTGGCCCCAGAGGACTAGGAACGCAGCCCAACACAAAATCGCACATTTACTTAAAACCTTTTTTTTTTTTTTGCTCATCAGCTTTCCTTAGCGTTTGTGTATTTCACGTGTGGCCCAAGACATCTCCTGTTCCAGCGTGGCCCAGAGATGCCGAAAGGCTGGACAGCCCTGGCTCCAAGTTTGACAGCCGTGCTGTGTCCCCACTGGGCTGCCTGTTGCTGTGTAGCAGAAGCAGCCGCCGGGAGGTCCCTCGGGGATGCGCACATGCGGGTCACTGGTCAATAGCGCGTGCGCACCGAGCACTCACTCTGTGCCGCGGCCTTTCTGTAGCTTGCCACTGTGAGTGCCCTCCGTGACTGCAGGGGCGAGGCGCTGTCATCGCTGCACTGTGACAGATGGAGACACTTGGACGGGCATGTTTTGATAATTTGTCCAGGATCACATAGCTGGGCCGAGAATGACTTATCATTATGGGAGAATGAGTTATCATTCTCCAGTTTTATAGAAGAGTTAAAATGGAACACAGCTTGCGACTTCGACTTCATGACAGGGGACTGTGCCTTTAAGTCTTTCAACGTCTGGCTCCTTCGTGCCTCTCCCGATAGTGTACACATGCGTGCGCACACGCACACTCTAACATGACGAGAATCAGGTGGAAGGATTGATGGGACTTACTGTTCTGTTTTTTAAGTGTGCTTTCCAGGCTCGCACAGCTGGCGCCCGGGGTAGACCTGGACAGCATGTGCTCTGTTCTAGGTTCATCTGACAGCTAATCCCTTACACGTTATTGCAGCCCCTGGTGAGTCAGGACACTAATATAGGGATGAGGCGACACTGTTCCTTCCTGAATTTAAAATTCCTGAGGATAAATACAAAGTCAGTTATGTAGGCCATGGTCAGTGACAGGGCCCTGAAATGTCAACAAGCAGCTGCACTTCCTCTTCTTCCCAGTAGTCCAATGGGGACCTGCCCCCACATCGACTTAATTTCCAGGAACACCGTTCTTCTCCTTGTTGGCTCTGAAGCCTTTTCCCAATGGTCTAACCATGGAAATACTTGGACCATCACGATGTAGTGACGTCAGTGCGTTGTTTTCCGAACACGTTGACTATAACGTTAAGCTACCTTCACGGCTTGGCCTGACAGTGCGCTGCTCACGTGTGACTTACAGATGATACTCTGGGTTTTTAATTCTGCATTTTTAGTTCAGCATCACCTGGTAGTGCCCCCAGAATGTGTCTGCAGTTGTGGGTGAATAACCAAAAAAGGAAAGAAAACTCCCCAAAGCAACTCATCCCGAGAGGATCAGGACAAAGTTGGGAAATAAGAGTGTCACAGGCTGTGATAAACGGGGGACCGGGTGGCGGTCTTGCTAGAGCAAGTAACATGAATCCATGACATAAAAGGAGGCATTCTCCTCTAGGGAGTTTGACAAAACAGAGTGCGAGGTTTGTATATCAGGCACATACAGATGCAGACTGAAAATACAAAGTAGTCAAAATTTAAAAGTAAAATCCTGAATATCCTGCTCATAAGCAGGTGTTGGGAGGAAGCCCGGAGCACTCGGGGCACATCTGCAGCCTCTGGAGGTGGACACCCTGGTGGCTGAACACCGTGCTCTGTCACGAATCATCTGTCTCTTAGCGACTCTGCCAGCGATGGAGAACCGACCGCGCGCCCCAGCGTGGCACTGCTTGTGCCCCTGCCTGTCTCATCTTTTCCTTTGTTCTACCCTCTGTGGGAATATCGATAGGCTATCTATTGTCTCATTTGTTACATTCCGCTCTTTTCTCTTAGTCCTGATGACAGGGATGTATGAGATGGTCTTTTTGACCCAAAGACCAGTGCTGCTAAGAATCATCCCAGGGAAATGATGAGAGGCAAGCTCTATTGCCAAATTTAATTTAACCGGGCACCTTGAGTCTCTGTATGTATCTGCATTCGTAACTGTAACCGTTAACCGTGTTGTAAAGAGACGTGATTTTCGGCTTACGAAGTCAGTCTTGCTACTTTATGCTAAGGCCTCGGATTCAGAGCCAGTTTCCCTTGAGCTCGGCCTTCCCTGGACCCTCGGGCTCTCGGCGTGCCGAGGTTCCTGCGTGTGCCATGTGGCCGTGCTTTGGGGTAGTGGACGTGAGAAACAGCTGAGTGAGCCAGCACGGAGCTGATGACTCTGCAGACGAGCCGTGGGTGATGAGGCGAGGCCTGCTGGGTGCCGCGCCCACCTCTCCTGGTGACCCCGAGCGGGTGCCGAGTCCTCCGGAGGCCGTCCCGCTCTCGCCTGCTGAACTCTGAGTGCCCGCTCTGTTGTGACCTCATGCACCACGGTGAATTTGACAAATACTCTGTAGTGGTTTGGAAAACCAAGCTGTGACAGGGAGGGAGAGCAAAGACACTGGAACTGTGGAGATCGCAGACCGCACTGTAGAGAAACACTGCTGCTCTCCTGGGAGGGCCAATTTTATAGACAGGACAAATAATATATACGGGACAAAACAAATTCTGAATGAAAGTGAGTTCCAGCAATTGAGTCACAGTGTCCCTGGTGAGTGTCAGGGAAGACAGTCACATGTTGACAATTGAGGATGAAAGCCAGGACACAGCAGAAAATTATGCTGGGATCCGATGACAGGATATTACATTTGCTTCACTTGCTCCTTATGTCTGAGACATAATTGAATGTTCTTTAAATGTCTTTCTTCCCCCAAGCAAGTATGCCCTGACCCAGTTACAGAACTTTGGTGGCAATTTTAGATGAGGGGTTGAGGGAGAGGGTCATGAGTCTGAGATAGTGACAGAAAATTTAATTTTCTCTGGATCCACATGCCTATTTGAAGTCATCTGGCAAAGTATTGGTACAGTTTTGCTTAGTCTGAGTTTGTCTTTTAGCGTGAAAAATAAAAACATTTGTTAACGTAAGTTTTTTGAGCTGATTTTTGGTGAATGTTACTCGACAATGAGGATAAATCCAGTTTTACTTAATTTGTGAAGTGCTCAAAAATAAACTATAATTGCATGTTGTATCCATCATTCAATTTAATACAAGTAAACAGATGTTATGGGTTGCAACTTTAGGTTAGACTCCTTAGGAAGTGCCTTGGAGGATGAAATGCCTCCAATAAAAAGGGAAAAGGCCAGCCCGGGCTGGTGTAGTTCAGTGGATTGAGCATCAGCCTGCGAACCGAAGGATCACTGGTTCGATTCCCTAGTCAGGGCAGATGCCTGGGTTGTGGGCCGGGTGCCCAGTAGGTGGTGCATGAGAGGCAACCACACGTTGATGTTTCTCTCCCTCTCTCCCTCCCTTCCCCTCTGTCTTTATTTAAAAAAAAAAAAAAAAAAAAGCAAAAGGCCAAATCATTTAATCTTCCATTAGAATCATAACCTTGGTCTCTCGTGTTTGCAGTTGAAATTACCCGAAGACATTGATGTCCACCTCTAATCTCCCAACAGCTACATGTGCGCGATGTCATAACATGAAGGATAGAAGGGGGGCTACACGAGACCGAGATCTTGGAGACTCATTCGTGCTGCTGTCCAAGGGTGGTCCTGTCCCGTGGCTCAGGCCTCACCCAGGCCCTTGTCAGGCCTGCAAGCCTCAGACCCCGTCCCAGACGTTCCGGGGCAGGGGTGTCCCCCGCCACCTGTGGTCTGACACGCTCTCCATGGGCTGGGCTGGGCCCCTTTGTGGGAGCCCCGCTGATGAAGAGGAAGAGACTGTGGGTCTGGGCGGGTCCTGGGAAGATGGGCCAGTAAACCCTTCTGGCCGTGCGCTCCAGGGCGACCCGGTCCCTTCTCCGCGTCCAGCTCTTCACATCATTACATGGTTCTGCTCAGAAAGTGTTAACTCTGCATCACTAGTGAAGCCGCAGTAATAATCAGGAGCCCAGGGGAGAGGTGCTGATGGGGACGGATACAGGGCAGAGATTCACAACAAGAAGGAAAAATAGGACCATCTGGCAGAGCCTAGGGGTCGAGGAAAGATGAGCTGAACAGAATCAGATCAGTGACAAGCGTCTAAACTCTAAAATCACAACAAACAAGCCCAGTATCTTCCTCCTTTCTACATCTCTGTTGTATACAGTAATGACACAGAAATTGTGACTCCGGAGAAGGAAGCTTTAAAGAAACCATCACAATTTCAAACTATATTAGAGTGTAGAGAATGATACAGACTAATATATCCATAAATTCTGGAGCCTTTGGTCCACCTGGAGATAAAAAAAGAATGCTTGAAAGATTGTGGATGAGGACAGTTAGCAGATTCAGTAGTCACTGAAAGATGTGCCTGGTAATTCCAGTCTGTGAGGCCTGCCCGTTAATGCCTTTTTCAAGTTCTTGAAATCTGTTTGTCACACACTGCGTTCAACAAGACACCTACTTATGCCCGTCTCCACCCACAAGCCATGACATTGTAAAGAAACGTTGCTTAAAATAGCAAAGGGAAACAAACTCTGTGAAGATGATGTAACATCTCTTGGTCTCCTCAGAGAATGTTCTGCATTTCAACAAGGTCTGAGGAACCGGAGGGCGTCATTGTGCACGGGGCAGCCCTGTGAGCTGGGCTACGTGACAAAATGTTTTAAAGTTCTCATATTTGGTGTGTATCGTGTCAGAGCAGACAGAAAGGAGGAACGAGGGAGGGGATCCGTACGTACCCCGTTTTACCAACAATCACCAAGAGTTGGAAAATGGCGCTGTGTGTATCTTAAGCAAGTGGGCATCTTAAAACCCAAGGCGCTTGTAGCTTGTGGCCCTGGTCAGTCCGCAGAGGCACGGCTCAGACCTGGCCTGTGTGGGCCAGGGTGCGTGGGCCACCAGTCCCTGAGAACAGGACGGCCTCTGCAGCAGTTGCTGACAGGTGGCGTCAGGCCAGCTCTCTGCCGTGTGCCCTCAGCGGCATCTCCCCCGCACGAGGATGGTCTTCCATCTGCCTCAATCACGTGTTTCCTTGGCATGTGTTCATTTTTCTACGGGGAGAAAGGGGCGGATGGAAGAGCGGAGACCCATTGTTGAATTGTTCCGCCTCTAACGTCCCCACTGCATCTCACCCTAAGGTCACGGGCCGTGCTTTCCAGGGTTTATGGAAGGGAGTCCTTTCATCCTTGGCCAACAGGAAAGAGGACTGGCCTCTTTCTATGGAGAAGAGATACTTATCATGAATGAGGGTTTTTTTTTGGGGGGGGGTGTGTGTCTAAAATTTTGTTTTCTTATACTGCAGAAAAACAAGGCCAGTTTCATGCACATACTTTGAGTTGATGAATTTTGCCTCACTGCATCAATTATGTTAATTTTATACACTATTAGACAAAGAGGTCAGAATTCCATGTCTATTTCCAGCACATTGACTGGCATTCAAGACCGGTTGAATGAATAAACAAATCAATGAATAATTATTCAGTATTTCTTAAAGTGATACTGTAGAGTTAGTAGTGAATGGGTTTGTGTTTTAATAGTAATTGTGACGAACTTTGAGAAACTGAAAATCACATTGTTTGGAGTTGAAGTGAATATTATAAGTTTTTATCGAACGGATGTCAATTAAATGGATTCTGTCTCTTTTACCAATAAGGAAACAAAAGGGATTAACGTTTGTTACCTGATTGTGTCATGATTTCGTGTCTAGTCGGTCACAGAACTGGCACTGGAATATGTTTTTGAAGTGGTTTTTATTGTGGGACATGTGAGACACAGACGCGGAGCAGGCAGTACAGTAGACCCTGTCTTCATCCGCTTCTCCTTCAGGCTCGAGCCACGGACAGTGCGGCTTTAGCAGCACCCACCCGGACCCGCCTGCTCACGTCCTTGGGTCATTTTGATGCAAATCCCAGAAATCATAACATTTCATTAGTAAACAGGTCAGTATTTAGCCCTACCTGACAGAGACAAAGTATCCACAGTGCCATTTGTGTCACCTTCCCATCCCACCTTAATTGCTCCTTGACGCCGTTTCATGTCAGTCAGGGCTCACGCCTCCTTGTCTGTCTTACACGTTTTGTACATTTCACTTGTTCATACTGGGACGCGGATAATGTCTCTGCGTGGTGGTCAGCCCTCTCTCTCCAGTATCTTTTAATCTGTACGCTCTCCCCACATCCCCACCTTTTCTTTTTTTCAGTTGTATTCATGAAGCTGGTCCATTTGCCCTGTTTTCCCAAGTCTGGATTTTAGTCATTGCCTAAAATACTGTTTTCTACCCTAAAAATGGTCATGTCGACCAATTTTTAAAAAAGCAAAACTTTGGAGTGAAAGATGCACATGTATTAGAAAATGTTTCCAGAATGTATGCTTTATTAAAGTTTGAAAAGTTTTGGCATATTTATTTCCATGTGAGAAAAATTAGAAAAAAGTGCAAACATAACATCTCAAGAAGGTTTTATCCCAGGACTCCTTAAATGACCTTATCAATTTTCTAAAGTGTTTGTTTCTTTTCTTTCTCTTTGATACTTAGATGAAAACCAGCTTTTAATTACTGCAGGAGAAACACAAATAACAGTGACAGGAACTTTCTTAATGCTTAAGTGTTTCTTTACTGATTAGGCCAAATCCAAAGCAGTCATACTGATGTTTGTAATGATCAGTTTTTTATGAATTCGGAATATGAACCAAACAGACCTGTCAAACCCCCGTCTTCTGAGATCAGGTGTAATGAAGCCCCCCGCAGTGTCCGTCGGTGATATTTCCGGGTAGAGGGACGTCATTAGTTGGCCCCTTGGTTTCTGTGACCCACGGAGCTTCAGGTTTCTCTGCAAGGAGACACCCCGAGAGATTTATAAAGGCGCGTTGGGGTCAACCCCTGCGTTTTCACTTCGCTGCACAGAACCAAAGGGGCCCGAGTGTATGTATGCAGGGTCTGTGCGAGGCAGACTACAGATCACACGTAACGGCAATTAGTGGTAATACTCTCGATTGTAGTTACCATCTGAACAACTGGCGCCACACTTAAAATTTCCCTGAAAACCACTTTATCGTCCTCCTTGGAGAGTTCCCTTCTCCCTTTGGCCCTCTGCTGCCCTGACGTCCCCCTGGGCGCATTGCTCTATGCAGCCGCAACAACCCGGCATCCCTGGTGGCACCGCCGGGTCGGTGGGGAGACCTCGAGGCTGAGTCCCCTTGTTGGGGACGTTGAGGAGGGGAGGCAGGGTGACGGGCAGGCTGGAGCTTCCAGTCTCAAATCCTCCAAAAGAAAAAAAGTACTTGAAAAGCTCGAGTTTTATTCATGTCACTATATATTCATGAAAATAGGAAATCAACTTTAAAAATAAGGAGGAATGTTTTAAAGGCACAGAAGTGGTTTCGTTTAGTTCAAAGGTCAAAGCCAGTTATTGAATAGTATCTTCTCGACCAGGATACCTATGTATTTAATGGCCCCCTGATATTTTTACAAAAATAAAATCAGTATAGAATGCCAAAAATTCAGTTATTATAAGGTGAGTTATTTAATTTACAGGGGTGAAAAATTAAAAACTAAATTCTCTTAATTCCAGTAGCAGTTATACCATGACAGCAGAACTAAGCAGGACACCTGCAAGTGAATTCTTTTAAGTACCAAAGGGCTCTGGGTGGCTGGGAGTCGTTAGCCTTGGCATCAAAGATTTAAACGCTGACAATTCTGAATTCGTTGTAGTCCTTTCTAAAGTCACCTAACCCTTCCCTGACAACTCTGGACCCAGAGCCTGTCCTGTATGCAGCCATGACCTTTTTGCTTCCATTTTTCTTTCTTTTTTTTTTTTTTTCCTTTTGACTCTTTTCTTGTTGCTCTATCACAGTTGTCCCGAGGCTTGCAGAGACGTGTCACTGAATAGAGACCTTCTGAAACCTCCTTCCCTGGCTTCCTCCAGGCTTCAGGGTCAAGTCCGAGCTCCACTGGGTGGTAGGTGGCTACGGATGCCCGGTCCTTGCAGGCTCCCCGTCTGTCCCTGTCACCACACTGCCCTCTGCCCTAGGTTCTTGTCACATGGATCTAGTGGTCAAGTACTTGTCTGTCACACTCTGTCAGAGTGGGTGCTGCCAGATTGCTCTCCCCAACTTTTGGCTTGGTTAAACCTTAATTATCTTTTAAATATAAAAGAAAATAAGCGGGCAAGTGTGTCTTCCGCCCCCTCTCCGCCCTTCTGGCTCCCAGACACTGAGGACCTGTGTCCCATCGCCTGGGATGCGGTGTTGTAACTGACTACTTGCTTGTCATCCTTATAAGATGGTAAATGCGGTTTTTCCAGCATCTAGCAAGGTATTTTACACATAGAAACCGATCCATAAATGGTGGTGGTGGTTAGATGAATAATTATGACATCACAATTACTAGAGTTTTCTGAAGAATATGGGGTTATGTCATTTTACACCACAGACGGCACTTTTTTTTAACTATTGTGTTTTCCCGTTTGAGTTGTTCTGTACATTTCTTCTGTTTGTCCATTGGCAACTTACCCGCTTGTGCTAGCTAGCTGTGTCCTTTTCTGATTTGAGATTCTCATGTACTTTTTGGTTCCCTTCTCAAGGGAGAATTTGAGGAGATACCATTTGTAGGTAGAACTACTTGCTTCTAACTGCACTAGTTCTGTTCAAAAGCTGATTAATTAAAGGCTGGGGCTGTTTAATTTTTTAATACTATTGGTTTGATATGTCTTCCTGAGTTTTTCATTATTTCGATCAAATCAACCATTGTTTTTCTATGATTCAATTACTTTGCTTGATCAAGCAAATTGTTCTCATTTACTCTAACCATGACATTACTGAAATAAGTTTAACCAGCTCCATTTCAATGTTACAAAAGCAAAACAAAGCCAACAAAACTTCACAATTCGCAAGGCTCAGTAAAAAATCTGTCCACCAGCCTCTCTGCATAGAAAGACAGCCACCTATTATGTCATCTCAGATGATCAGAACGATCTTTGCAATGAGAGCCGGGATGCTCTTTCCCTCTGCAGCTCTTAAGGGCCAGTTTTGTGAGCGAGCTCTGTGTTGACTATTTTTCTTGGCTCACAGATGAGAAGGCAGGTGCACAGGAAACCAGATATCTGTAGCGAGCCCCCGCTAAAAGTGGCCCCACTTTTAGCGGAAATACTACCCCTTTTCATTCTCTGCTTCTAAAGTGTACTGATAATTCAGCTCTCCCAGCCCCCCACAGCCTGTTTGTCACACAAATACCGTGTCGGTGGACTGTGTCTCTTTTCCTGGGGGGTCTTAATACCATCACAGGGACTAGGGGCTTAAATCCGCCTCCCCTGATGGTCGCCTGGTTACGAGCTCTGAGCAGAGAGCCTGGGACTGACACGCTGAGGCGTGTTCGGGGAAGGCGGCGTGGGGAGAGTGGGGCATGTGTTTCTCCTCCTTAGCCTTGAAGAAATGGGGGGTGTTGGTCCCCCGCCTCAAGTGCAGCAAGTGTATGTGCACAGCTCCTAAGAGCCTCCTAATGAACTGAAAAACAAACAATTCGAGGTGGGAAGAAGTATATTTCATCAACCCCCTGAGTAGCAGTGATTGGCCTCAGCTTGTTGTGCATACTTGATTGTGATTAAAATAAGGCAAATGAATGATTTTAACTGCTCTTGATAAATGGCACTCGCCTTTTATAGGGTCTCAACTCCCAGGTGATACGGGTCGTATACGTTCATCCTTAACATGCAGCGAGCAAGGAACGTATTTCAGTGGCCATGACCGGATGGAGAATGGTTTCAAATGACCCAAATGACAGACGTGACAAGATGTGCTATGCCTGGCTAAGGAGGCTTTGCAAACTTGTCATTAAACAACTCCTCAACGGTCCCTGTGGCTGGGTTAATAACAATTGGTGGCCGATGCCTAAAAAAAATGAAGGAGCGAAGTTGTTGAGGGAAAACAGGCAACGCTGAGGGCTCTGGGCTGAGACTGCTGTGCTGCAGGGATGCAGCCAAGGGCAGGCAGACAAAGGCCTGAGCACGGTCCCCAGGCCCCTGTCCCCTGCTGGCCCCCCTTGGGGCCTGGGTAAAGGACAGAGGTTAGTAAGACCAGCATCGATCTTATAATGAAATGACAAAGAAAATATTGGTAAAACATCCTTAATTTTCACCTCACTTTATTAAAAAATGTAGTCCCCATTCTCTAAGGTAAACCCCCTTGTTCCATTTACGAAGAGCGTGTGTTTGTTGGCACCTTTCGAAGTCGTCTGTTTCTCACGCGACAATCTCCTGAGCATCTTTCCTCATCGACTCTGCCCAGCCGGAGACGCGCTGTCCTGCCCCTTCCCATGTTTTGAAGTCCGAAGTGTAAACCTGCCTGAAATTGGTGTTTGTGGACTTAAAAAATTCTTCTTGTAACTTTATATAATAATTTCCAGAAAGAGGAAGTTTTTGTATTCTGATGGTATCATGTTTGGGAAAGAAACACGAACGTCCCTATTACTAATTCTAGAAGAAAGAGAGAGAGCTGAGTGAAAGAGCTGACCAGTACGGGATGGGGTGGGAGGTGCCCCTGTAACTCAGAAGTCAGAAGTTCTTTCCCCCCCGCCCCCCATCTTTTACACTGTTTGTGTCTGTATGGGTGGCATATGATGACCAGTATTTCCTTCCACCACCCTCTGCACGCCCTTTGGCCAAGTACTTCATCTTCCCCTGGACAGACGGTGCCTGTGTCCCCACCCCCGTCACTCTTGCTGGCCTTGTGACTCGCTTTGGCCAGTGCGTTAGAGTGGAAGTGGCCTTGCAGGGGCTGTGAGCCCTGGTCTCAAACAGCCGGGGTGCTCACAGAGTTCCATGGGAACAAGAGCAGAAGACACGCGTGGAGACACCAGGCGAGCCTCTTTGAAAGTGAGGGATCATGGGAGACAGGCATGTGCTGAAAGACACTTCCAGGGATGTCTAGCTTTTTGGTGTCTCTGGGTCACACTGGAAGAAGAGTTGTCTTGGGCCACACATTGAACACATTGTGACACATAATCACAAAAAATAAAAATCTAATATTTTAAGTAAATTTAAGATTTTTGTGTTGGGCCGCATTCGTAGCCATCCTGAGACGCATGTGGCCTACAGGCCACAGGCTGGACGTCCCTGCAAGTTAGACCGTGCAGCTGAGCTACAGGTGCTGCCAGTCATACGAGGACCCTCGGTGAGACAGGCCGAACGCCGGCCCGGCCCTCGCTGCTGACCCCAGACTTGCGAACAAATACAAGGGCGGTGATTTCCAGCCTCTCTCTTTTGGATTTTTTGTCACAGGGCAATAGAAGACTGATGCGGTGGTTCAGTATATTCCCTGAATATTTAACCGTGTCTACACTATACATCATCAGACACGCTATGAAAAGAGCTCTTGCATTATTACTGTGCTTAAATAATAGAGTCTACTACATTATAGAATAAGGCCTCAGTGACGCGCTGATGGGAGCCCCTCGATGGCACCTGAAGTGAGGCTTGTTCATGTATTCACAGCTGCTGTACCTTCAAGATCCGTCATCCTAAGTTATTGCTCTTGCTCTAGTCATTTGGTTGGAGTTCTGTGGCGTTACCCGTAGGTGTGTCACAAACTTAACAATTTATCTAATAAATTATATATACGATGACAAAATTATTCTAAGATCATGGAACACATTTTATTTTTACCAGTTGGGATACGTATATCACTTTGTAACCTGTCTTTACAGGGTTTTCAGTCATTTCAGACAGCAAGGTCTTAAATTGCCTTCCAGACAGAATCCTTGGGAGAAGGGTGTGTAGACTCTATGGTGAGTAAATAATCAAAGAAAATTTTGCAGTTCAGAGCAAAGATCGGCAAGTTCTGGAAAAAGAAAGGCCGCCTTGTGTCTGATGTATCTCTTCTGCATGTTAATATGATTTAAAATTAAGTGAAGTTCCTTTCTTGTTCCTAGGTTTTGAAGTGCCAGCTGTTTCATGTAACAATGCACATAACATAAACTGCATTCGCCTGTAGTGTAGCTTTGTGAGTTTTGACAAAGGCACACACCACGTGATCACTGCTTCAGTCAAGAGTGAGGATGTCTCAGTCGCCCAAGAAGTGTTACTGGTCGCTTCCCCAGGTGACCGTCAGCCCCAGTCCTTGGCCCTAAGCGGCCACTGATTTCTCGTCCGCCACCGTGGGTTATTTTGCCTGTCTGAGCAGTCGTTCCCTAAGAGTGGGGTTGTTCGGTCCTTAATCTCCACGTCCAGCTTCTGCCCCTCGGCGTGGTATTTTAGAGACCTGTTCATGAGTGTGCACCAGTGGTGTTTCCCTTTCTGTTGGTACGTGACGTGCCATTGTGTGGCTTACTACAGGCTGTTTATCAATGGGTGTCCGAGTTGCTTCCAGTTTTTGCTGACTAATCAATAAGGCTTTTACAAACATGTGTGTATAAGTCTGTATGGAGACAGTTTTATTTCTTCGGGGTAAATACCTAGGAATGGGGATGGCCGGGTCAAAGGGCGAGTGTGCGTTTCCCTTGGCAAAGCTCGACGCGGTTTTGCTGTTGCGCGGCCGCAGGAAGCAGCGCAGGAAATTCCGGCTGCTCCGCAGCTTCGCGGGCTCTGGGCTCCTCTGGCGAATTTCAGCCTTTGCAGTGGGCGCACAGTGAGATCTCATTGTGGCGCGCCGCAGTTCTCTTCCATAGTTTTAAACGTCTTTTTTACATTCTCCTGGCCACCTGATCTTATTTTGCAAAGTGTCCATTGAAATGTTCCGCTCGTTTTTACTTGGGTGCTTGTCACCTTGTTGATTTGTCACAGGATTTGTTTTCTGGATTCAAATCTTTTGACATCCATTGGATACCTTCTCCCTGGCAGTGGCTTGTCTTTTATTTTCTCAGCAGTATGTAATACTGGTTATAATTTTAAATTTTGATAAAGTCCCATATATCAGGGTGCTTTTACAGATCATGGTTTTTGAGTCACATCCGAAATACCTTTGGTTTCCTCCAAGACTGCAGAGTTTGCTCTTGTTTTCCTCTGTGCGTTTCTGTCTGCCACATGCGGTAAAGGTCGGGGGGCGTTGGTTTTCTCACGTGGCTCTGCAGTTGCTCGTTTGCCTTTCACTTGAGCGTCCCCTTTCGGCAGCGGGTGGCCACATCCGCTGCCTAGGTTGGTAAGGGTCTCTTTCTGTACTCTTAGCACAGGGCATCTTTGAAAAAGTGACTATGATCTGTATCTTTCTTTTACTTTGCTTACTGTTTAACACTTTAGCATGATTTAGTCACACCGAGGGGACGGCTGACCACGGGAATGAGCGCTGGAAAGGCGGCCTCTTCAGAACTGGGCTCGGGGAGCCAGGCAGCCCCAGCCAGGGCCAGAGGTGAGCTGGCACGTGCGTGGGCTCACGCTGGCCACTGGGAGAGAGGCTACCGCATAAGATAGGTTCGTCTACTTTTAGTAGATACACAATAAACAAAGACTTGAATTAAATACTGAAGGAATCGGTAGACAAGTACATTTGGGAAGTGGCGTGACCAATAAATGCTCTCCCCTGATAAATTACTACTAGGTAGTCCTACTTCTTAAAAGGTTTTCAGTGGGTTTCAGTCCGAGGCTCATTCTGCATAGTGTTAAAAACCAGTGCCACCTGGTACCAGTTTCTCATTTCAAAGACTGAGAGCGCACCCCAGCTCCCAGGGAGGCAGATGGCGTTCACGGTGCACCGTGAGCGCTCAAAGTGGAGTCTTGATTGAGATCTTTGGGTTTGGGTTCCTTCCACTGCACTGAATGTTTTGTTTCAAGCAGCAAAAAATGGTGCTTTTATGTAAATAGTTGGATGAACTTTGGTGGGCTAAAAAAACGATTTAAAAATCTCTAAGGGAAACCTTTTAGAACTGAATGTCCAGGGAAGGAATGTTTGACTAATCATTGAATCTTAATTCATCCATCCGAGGTCAGTTGGGGTCTGCCTACACAAACCTTAAAGACTGTAGCACTGTGCCCAGTGTAATGCCTCGTTGTCCAGCACCCAGTGCAGGCAAGAGGCACCACGCACAACCCCAAGGACTTAGACTTCTTAACTCTCTGACAGGGCCGCTCCGCAGAAGCCAGGCATCTGTGGTAGGGCTGGGAAGACAAGAAGCTGTGGACAGTTACTGGATCAATGTAAACTCGTTGCTACAGCTATACTTAAAGAGTTCCCTCTCGAACATGGAACTAAAGCTGCCTCCTCCAAGCGAACTTACATAGTCAGTGCCTAACAGATCAGAACAGAGGTCCCCAGCACGAGCTTGAGGAAACAGGGCGGCTTCCATGGCCGGAGCGAGATCTGGGACTACACTGATCTGAGGGCACTAATCTGTTTTAAAGAACAAATGCGTTCGTCACTCAGGACAACAGTTGATCGGTAGTGGAAAGTGAAGAAAAGAAAGTTAGACACATGCAAAGAAGTCCTAGTGCTTCTGAGAGAAGACAATCTTTTTTTACTTTTTATTTCATTTTATTTTTTTGGTTAGAATATGCAGGTTCTACTTTCTTAGTACATTTGAATGATACAATATAGTGTTATCAGCTCTGTTCATCATGTCACTGACAGTTTTTACCCTTTCACCAACCTCTCCCTACTTTCCCTACCAGCAGCAGCTTAATTAATTTTTCTTAGATTCCATATGTAAATGATGCCATGTGGTATTTATCTTTCTCTGTCCGCCTTTCTTCACGTATCATAATGCCCTCCAGGTTTTTCCAATCTAGTGGCAAAATGAAAGGATTTCCCCCTTTTTATGACTGACGAATACTCCATCGTGTATATGCACCACATTTTCTTCATCCAGTCACCTTCAGGGGACACTCAGGGTGCCTCCCTACCTCGGCTGCTGTACCAATGCTGCAGTGCACGTAGGGGTGCAGGTGTCTGAGACAAGGACATCACTCCCTTCGGCCACATGCCTGGAATTCGGATTGCTGGATCCTGTGGTGGTTCTATTTTTAACGTCCGGAAGAACCACTGTGCTCTTGTTCTTAGTGGCTGTACCAGTTTACATTCCTGCCAACAGTGCACAAGGGCTCTCTTTTCTTCATAGCCTTGCCAGCATTTGGTGTCTTTTTGAAAACATTCTAACAGAGGTCAGGTGACACCTCAGTGTGCTTTGATTAGCACTGCTCTGACAAATAGTGATTTGAGTACCATGTTCCCATTGGCCACCCATAGATCTTGAAAGTGTACATTTAGGTTCTTTGCCAATTTTTAAATTGGGTTATTCGGTCTTATGCTACTGAGTTATGTGAGTTCCTTGTATATTTTGTATATTAACTCCTTATCAGATATCTATTTGCCAACATTTTCTTCCATTCCATAGGTTACCTTTTCGTTTTGTTGATGGTTTCCTTTTCTGGACAGAAGTTTTTTAGTTTGATGCGGTACCACTTGTCTGTTTATGTTTTTGGTGTCAAATCTTTGTCAAATGTCGAAGTGTTACCCCCTGTGTTTTCTTCTAAGAGTTGTAGGATTTAAGGTCTTTTGTTCTTTTACCCATTTTGAGTTGATTTTTGTATGTGATACAGGATAGTGGTTCAGTTTCACCCTTTTGTTTGTGGCTATTTGTCCCAACACCATTTATTGAAGAAACTTTCCTTTTCTGATTGCATATTCTTGGCTTCTTTGTTGAAAATTATTTGACCACATACGTGTGGGTTTATTTCTGGGCTCTGTATTCTGTTCCATTGATCTATATTTGCTTTATGCCAAATACCATACTGTTTTGATTGCAATAGCTTTGTAATATAGTTTGAAATCAGGAAATGTGGTAGCTTTTTCCTTGTGGTAGTCTTTTTTTCCTCAAGAGTGACTTGGCTATCCAGGGTCTTTTGTGTTTCTATACAAATTTTAGGATTGTTTGTTCTAGTTCTGTGAAAAATGTCCTTTGAATTTTGATAGGGATTGCACTGAATCTCTAGATTTCTTTGGGTAGCAAGGACACTTTAACAGTAGGAAGTCTCCCGTGGTCTTCTTATTTTCAGGATGGAACCTTATGAGGACATGCATTAGAAAGAAGGGAACATATTTTGTTCCCATTTGCAGCAAAATGAGTTAAAGAGCCACAGAAAAGCAACGAGTGGTAAGGAGTACAAGCAGTGGCCCCGAGTCGTTAGGCATATATTGGCCAAGCAACAAAGCGAGCTGCCTAGCTTCCTTTCATCCTCAGAAAGATTGTCCAGTACAAGCGAGTATTGGATGTACTGTTTTCATCATTTCTATTTGTGCGGCAATTGTCTTTTAGGATCTAAGATAGTCACATAGAATTATTTTTTCAATCTCAGGTAGCATTTATGTTTTTCTTTAAAAATGCAGTTGCTTGTAAGAAAAACATGCTTGTATGGCTAAAGTAGAAGCACAGATGACTTTTTTCCTCTGGGGTGTCGTTCGATGTGTGGAAGGAAACATTAGAGTTGTCAGCTGACATTGGCGGGAGTCCTTTGCCATCACCCTGGCTCGGATGGATGCCTGCAACTTCGATTTTGGGACAAGAAAGACACAGCCATGAAGAATGATATCATCATTTTCAACACGGTAATCTCTAGTGACTTTTGATAAGGACAGAGTCTGACAAAGTATTTCCATTTAAAGACACTTTTTCTCAAATAATATAGTATAGAGACTCACTATCATTCTCCTGTTAAGCAGGATTTAAGTTTCTGGTGAGTGCTTCCCTTGGACAAAGTGAAAAGTCACACATTTGTAGCCAAACGAGGTTACTTTCTTCTTTACTCAGAAAGAATGGATGGCTCATTCTGTTTGCTCACTGCAGATGAAATCAGGCATTCCACTATCCCCTTAATAATGTATAGACAGCACCACGTCATGGATTGTGAGAAAGTGTTTGCTAAATTAATGAAAGCGTAAGCTTTAACACTACTTCTGTGAAAATTAAATGTGGAATTTAATAGAGTGAGTCTAAACTGAACAGAGCATTAAATTAAATTTGTATTCCTTCACTTAAGAAAATAAAGGAATTACTGGTAGAGCATAGAATGTGGATTATTCATAGAACTGGAGCAAATTATTAGTTTTAGATGGAAAACATATTTAAAAGAATGGCTAGATAGTTAAGATACACCATTTAATACATGTCATAATTTGTGAGCTTAAACTTATAGCAACAGGAAAACATATTTATGGTAAGGATGAAAGGTTGGAAATTGTATTGTGTTTAGTATTTATTTGGAGGAAGGAAAATCTACAGAAAACTTAAGTTAGAAAACATAGCTCAGTGATTGGAGAAGACATTTGAGGGGAAGACTCAAATACCGAGGGAGAAGCTGCCACCGACAGGGGATTTCACTGTCGTGGGACCGGCCTCCTGCCACAGGTGCCTCGAAACCTGCAGCAAACGTGCAGCGCCTGGTCCATGCACAGGACCCCAGACCGCAGCGCCCAGTGCCGACCCTGAGAGGAGGGGAGCGAGCGCGGCGGCCCGCTCGGGGGTTTCCAGATGGCAGCTCAGGGAGGCACAGCCCCGAGGCCCCGCCGCCTTGCAGAGGCGAGGGGACCGAGGCGGAGGTCACAGGGATGGAGTCATGGGGCAGAGCGTCAGGGCACCGGGGCTCCCGTCCAGAACCCAGGCGTCAGCCGAGGGGACCTGCCAAGTCTTCCTGCAGAAGGGGCCTCCCGAGGCTCCCCCCTCCCCACGTAGACGTGTGTGTTCCCACCGGAGTCAAGACACCTGGGCCACTACCGCGGGCCACGTGACTGAGGACCCAGAAGGGGCTGCACCGCAGCAGCGGGGCTGAGCTCACTCCGCCCGCACTAAGGACACTTCAGAAACAAGCCTGCGCGGGCCGAGGCCGACTGGCCGGAAACCCAATGTCAGGAGCTCCCAAGGGTCTGAGTGAACTCTCCTGCCGCGGGCGTGTTAGCGCGCCGGCCGGCGGTGGGTCCGTGGGAGCTGGCGGGAGACGCCAGAGTCCTGGGGCAGAGAAAAGGGAGGCTCCTCTCAGCTCCCAAGGTGGGCCGCGCTGCCTGGGCCTCGGAAGGACAGCCCGACCCCGTGGCCGGCCCACAGGGCTTGCAGGGACGGGGCAGACGCATGGAGGGCTGTGCCTCAGCAAGAGTCACCGCCATCTCTGCCACGTTTACTGTCCTGGCAGATTTCCCATGAGTAAGCCACTCTGACTAATGACACTGGCATTGTGGGACCATATGCATTCTGTGTCTCATGCAGCATTAAATTAAGTCCAGTATCAGCAGGACATCAAACAGCAGGATGAAACCGACCCGCTAAACAAATCTCCGTAAACCATTAGAGTCCAGTTTAGAAAGCAAGTCTGAGCAACCTGTAGCTCAAAGAAGATACCAAAAAGCACGTCCAAAAATATTTGGAATTGAATGGTAATGAAAACAAGATTTAAAAAAGCCACAGAAGGCAGTTATAAAGCATTTCTGGGCACAGATTTATAGCTTTTAATACTTATGTTACAGGTCAATTGAGTTCTAAAACCAGCAATTTAATCACCTTAAAAAGTTGGAAAAAATTAAAAGGAAAATCAGTGAAACAGGGAACAGAGAAAAGGCAAAAAAGGCAAAAAGCAAGTTCTTGAAAAGATAGTTAAAATTGATAAACCTATAGCTTATCTGGTGAGGAAAAAAGACATAAATTATGATTATCAGGAATGGAAAGAAGGGATAGCCCCATAGATTACAAAGACATTAGATGGAAAATAAGAGACTTATATGACAACAAAATAGACAATGCAGATGCAATGGACCAACTCTTGAAACAGACAGATATCTGAGCTGACACAGGAAGAAAAAGAAAACCTTAACAGACATTCGTGTTAGTTTGCTAGTGCTGACTTAACAGGGTGCAGCAGGGACAATGTCTTGTCAAGCCTTTGTCCTTGAATTGTAGATGGCTATCTCCCGTCTGTGTCTTCACATGGTCTCTCCTCTGTGTGTCTGTCCTAATCTTTTTGTGTAAGGACACCAGTCATATTGGAGGAAGTCTAAGGGTTTCGTTTCAACTTAATTACCTCTTTAAAGGCCCTCTCTCCAAAACACTGTCACATTCAGAGGCACTGGGGGTTAGAGCGTCAACATAAGAAATCTTGGGGGACACAAGCTCATAACATCATACACAGTAAAGAAATCAAACCTATTTATAAACAAACTTTCCTACAAAGTTTAGATCCCAATGGTTTCACTTTTGAATTTTATCATACATTGAAAACAGAAAAAATACCAGACCTGCACAAACATTTGGAGAAAACAGAATGCATCCCATCTTATTTTATGAGGCCTGATACAGAATGTGGGGGGAAAATATGAGGAAAGAGGAGATACCAATATCCTTAAAAAAAAAAGGCAAATTGAATTTAGCAATATATAAATGTGGTAATGCATTATGACCAAGTAGAGTTTATTTTCCAGGAAGGCAAGGTTGGCTATAGATTTGAAAACTACTGTAATCCTCCTTATTAACAGAATTCAGAGAAAAACAAATAATCCTATCACTGCTTCTAGAAAAATAAAAAAATTCGGTACCAAATTCTCACCAAGGAGGCAGATCCAAGATGACATAAGAGGACTGAGAATCAATGCGCTCTTTATAGACTTATTTATGGTGAAATGAAAAGGGCCTTTATGTAGTTGCTAAAATAACTTTGAAAAAAAAAGAATGTTGGAAGACTTTTACTACATGTTTTTAAAGACTTACTATAAAGCTATAGCAATGTAAAATCACACTGTAAAGTGGGCAGTTCTGTATGTAGAGGCAGATGGGTCCCTACCGGAGCTTTGGGGGTGTGGCAGTTCTCTGTTGTAATTGTGGTGGGTATATATTTAGACATACTTTTCAAAAACACATTGAGTCGTATAGTTAAAACTGGTGCACTCTAAGTCTATATAAATTCTATCACAGTGTCATTGATTTAAAAATGGCTATACGAAGAGCAAAACGATGATTTGGGTGAAGACAACCATTGGTTTACCTTGAATTATTAAAAAATGTTATAGGTAGAGTTGAATGATTTCACTCATTTGAGTTTAGAGCTGGCCAAGATTTTCTCCGGCTTGGGAAGCTCGGGGCCCGGTGTCCCTCTGGCTGGGAGGTTAAAATCTGTAAGTGCCCTTTCCCTCTGGCACCGTAACTGCAGTGTGTGGGGTGCGGCTCCTTCATTCGCCGAGATTCCCGAGTGATGCAGGATGGACATGGTCGGGTAAAACTGGGTGATTTTACGGTTCTAAGAGTTTGGGCTGGTATTTTATTTTATTTTATTTTATTTATTTTATTTTATTTTATTTTTTGTTGTATATATAGACTGACACAAATTTTTTTCTTCTATTAAATGTGCCTGATTAATGCCCATCTTCCTGTGTATATGAGCCCATAACCTCATCTAGGGAGTACAGTCTGTTTATAGAGCCGTGGCCTTGTATCTATTTTTAGATGTGCCCCTCGGCGTCTTCCCCTTACATGACTACACCCTGTAGTCTCAGACGACTCTGGCGGACAAAGAGTTGTTGTGCGAGAACACAGAGCAGTCAGCCAGACATGTCTTCATGCCACCGCGCCCTGCTGACGGCCAGTCTGCTGGTGTAAAGTCATATTTACGTGAAGCAGTTACATTCTCAGTGTCAGATACATGTGCATTTTTGCAGTGGCAACTTTTACAATGATTGCAAATGGACACAGTGAAACAGTATTTTGGCTACTTAGAAAATGATCTGTGAGATTAGTTTAGACAAGTTAGGTTTCTTGATATATAACTAATATACCATCCAGTCCACTCTTTTTAGGTGTATAGATTTGACAAAACAACTTAAGAGTTTTGACTGAAGATACAGTCAAATAGCCGCCACCACAGCTGAGACAAAGATTATTCCCCCAGCCCCCAGAGTCCCCTGTCTCCCGTTGTCATCGGTCTTCTCTGCCCACTCCTAGCCTCCTGGAGCCTCGGTTCTGATTTCTGTCCCGGTGGCTTTGCCTTTCCCAGGATGTCACATAAACGGAAGCGACAGCATGTGGCCTTTCGTGCGGCCGCGTTCACTGCCATGGTCCTTTTGACTGTCCGTTGTCAGTGCCTTCCTCCCCTGCCCCGCTCCCAGGGAAGTGTCCTAGTGTATGGACAGAATTTAAAAAATGACCTTGTAAGACTTTAAGGAAAATGCGGATGTGAGATCCAGAACCGGCTTTAAGAGGGATAAGAACTCGATAGAAAAAATTGCATGTTAAATTTTAGTCCCTTGTTTCCAGATGCCAAGACATTGACTTTTTAGTTGTTAGATGGCGGTCAAATACAGGGGCTGGAAGCTGGGTACCAGCCCCCCAAATCAGGCTCGTTCAGTTCAAATCCCTTCACTGTACATCAGCTGATGGACGTCTTTCCCTGCCTTCCCTCCCGCCCCAGATAGGCTGAAGGGCGGTCTCCCCTCCCCTGCGGGGCTAGGGTGGACGGGGTGCAGTAACACGTGAGTCGGCGGACCGAAGCCTGCTGGGGGCTCTCGCGTTTGCTCTGACATTCCTGCCAGTGCACCGTGCAGACCAGCACCAGCCCCTCAAGCCCAGTGCTCTGCACAGCGGCTGAGGGCCGCCCCCCACCGGCTAGCTGGGCAGCCGACTGTCCTTGCAAATCCGAGCGCCCTGTACGGGTGGAGCGCCCTGTACGGGTGGATGTGAGGTTAATTGTTTCTCAATGAGAATATTTAAATAATTTATTGCCTATTCCATACTCCAGAATGGCAGCCCGTCTGTTTTATATAAGAAGTCAGCGTGTGCAAGGCCGTGCACTGCAGAGCCCTGTTGCGTCCTTCATAACCCGCGGGGCGGCCTGCCGGCCGTCGCAGGCATTTCGGTGCTTTCACTAACTTGTGCCCAGGCTCCGATTCTGGGGGGAGGAGTTGTTGCAGGCTGACTCGCACTGGCACAACATGAACTCTTGACAGCCAGGCTGTGGTCTTTTACTCTTTCTTTCCCTTAGAAGCATTTTTCCTTAAGTACTATTTCTTAATGAATTAGACACTGTTACAGTAGACAGAAAGACATCGAGGAAGAAACCTGGAAAATATGGCCGAGGGTCCAATAGAGGAAACCTGGGAGAACACACATTTAATCGATGTGCGAGGCCACTTCTTGGCAACTCGAGAAAAAGAAACTTCATTTCCGACTCAAGGGAGTGACGCCCCTGGAAACCTATGTAAACACCAGTTGATGAGTTAGGTTCTTGTGGAAGTTCACCTCCAGGACCATCCCAACGAGGCTGGATTCCCTCCCTCAGTCGCCAGAGACAAGGGTGGGGACAGCTAGGCTTGCATGTCATTACAGAGAAGGCACCCAGGCCGCCCTCACGATCACAGTGACGTGTGACGAAGACTGCGACTGGCTCACGCCAGACACGGCTTTATCATTAACAGGGGACACAGTTCTTTCACCTCGAGACAGTCAAGCCTTTGCTTCCCTCTAGTTCCCAGCACAAGCTCTGATCACTCCCTCTCTCAAAAGTATCAGCCGGGCTGAAATTTTGGCTCAGGCCGGAACCGGCTTTCCCTGTGTCCCTGAAAGGAAACAGGAAGTCTTTCTCAAGAAGTCTCTGTTTGAACCCAAGTGACGGGCTCTCCTTCCTTGGACAGCCAGCCCATGGCCCGCCCACCCTCCCCCCGTGGAGCACACATCTGGCTCTCCGAGTCCCGAGTCCAGAGGCCTCCCAGCCGAGTCGGGCAGCTGTGACTGCAGGCCGGGAGGCCTCTCCTAAGCCTGTTCACGTGAGAAACAGACCCTCCCTGGAAGACAATGGACGAACTGAAAAGGCTCAGTTAGAACTTCTGCAATATGATCCTTAGGTATGTGAGTTGTTGAGAAAAACCTGAAATATAAAAATTCTGCACTTGGAATAACGTGGAGCTCTTGCTTTCCCTCTGTCGGCATGTGGTCACTCACCTTGTAAGGCTTAGCCCAGGTTGACGTGTGCCGAACATTGTTTCCGTCCCACGTTATTGCTTTTAATATAAATCTATAGAATGTATGTTCATTACATTTCTTTAAAAATTCACATGTATTTTAACTATTCGCACACCGAGCCGGCACTTTTCTGTCTCCGGTACCTTCTCTAGAACTTGGAGAGGGAACCTTTAACCAGGGTCAAGTTTTGGGGAAATAAGGGAAACAAACTGTGTGCCCAGGTCCACCACGCCCCCAATGTCCGTGGCCTTTCTGTTCAGTCACCCCACAGGTGTCAGTGCCTGATGTCACTCGCAAGTCAAAGAATATGAAACATCAATAAAGCTATACACCCTAACTCATACAAAATATCTGATCAGCATAATAAAACCATTGAACTGTTCCTCGTTTACATCGAGTGTCATCCCTCTGTCCCAGCGCTACATTTCTTATGTAGTTTTCGCCCACCGTCCTGAAGGGGGCGCTGTGAAGTCTGTTGGCAATGAATTCTGCACCCCCACTGGCATCCTCTCCAGGCCTGTTACTAAATCGAATCCCACTTTCGAGGGTAAACTTTAGGGCGAAAGTACGTTTTCCAGAGGGTACGAAAGTCATTCGTTCAAAAGAGAAATTCTATTTCAATGACTGTTTCCATATATGGCAATAATAAGTATATATATTCTCACTCGGGGTCGATCCACTTGAGCTCTTTCAGAGGCCTGACCGGGAATGAGAAATTGCCAGGCCGAGTCTGCAGGCCCACGGGAGCCGGAGGGCCGTCGGGGCACGCGTCCTGCCGAGCCGCCGGGTGTAGATGGGGTGCTCAGAGGGACCCTCGTGGCGGGCGTTGCGACTCGGCTCCTGGGCCCCTTCTGCGTCTGTTTTCCAGTCCTGCAGGGGTGGTCCCACTGGTTGTTGTGTGTGAGAAGTCACTGTGGAAAATGCCATTTTGCTCTGTGAACTTGAGTACTGCTCACAGGTAGGACCCCCCCCACCAGTGGGGTCAGGGGCGGCTGTGTGACAAACAAGGTTTGAGCCTCTCACTCACATAGTGAAACAGCATTTGAAATCAGGTGAACTTGTGTGGGGAAAAAACACATTTTAACCACCTTTTCTAAATGTCCAATATAATCAGAGAAAAACCGATCTGTATTTTAAATTCCTTGTTCTGTTAATATATAGTCAAGCATTTACTTCAACATTGATAGCATTTCATTTCAATATTTATGTTCCCATTCAATAATGTATACACAAACTTTTGGGATTTTTATGAGAGTAAAGCATCCTAATGCATATTCAGAAGCTTCATAATTTGTGAAATGTAATGTTAACATTTCTGTGGAATAATTGCTGATTTTCTTAATGCTGAGAACTCCGGTGAGCTCTGCAAGGAGTATACAGAGAGAAAAGATCTATTTTCTAAACTCAGACTTGAGATTTTACCCTATTTTACCCCGCAGGTTAGCTGCTCTGCGTGTGCAGGGAGGAGGCCAGGAAGGAGAGGGTTAAAGAGTTTCTTCCCTGCGGGGGCCAGTTCTCCCCAGGGTCAGTTCTTCCCACTCTCTTACTAGATTGGAAAGACGAGTGCTAGTCGACCCATGGAGGGAGTCCCCGCGTGGCCAGCACAGTCCCTTCCCCGCCTGAGAACGGCGGGCTCCGTCGCTTTTGACTGCATCTCGAAATGCCCCAGGTAAGGGGACGGTTCAGCGCGAGTGATTTCTTACTGATATTATTCTCAGGAGGTTGTGCAATGAGTCCAGGCTGTCCTAGTGTTACAGTTTGCAAAACTTCACTTACCCTAACTCCCTTCCTGATTTCTGTCTGTCTGACCTGGGTTCCCAGGCACGAGAATGTGATGAGCAGTCCACCTCCAATCGGCAGGCGCACGGATGCGCTCGTTTCGCTGAGCACTCGAAAGCCTTCTTGCCGTGTTCGGTGCTCGATCTCAGTTCCACCCCATGAAATGAGTGATTTTGGACTAATCATCGTTTTTAACGGAACTAAAACAATGCGATAAACTACAACCTTTAAACTATTTTGTTAAAAGTATAACCACTAAAAATTTTGACCCCACCAAGACATGTAGTCAGACACAAAACAGTTCCCAGCTCTCTAACCTGCCAGGTAATCCTACTTAGATTGACCAAAATGTTTAATAAGACATCTTTTTCTAGAGGCAGGGTCCCATTACCTTATTTTTTTGGACCGCTCTATCCCTTCCACATTTCTCCCACCGAACAGCTAGACACAGAACTGTCGGAGACCCAGGCTTGGGACAGCATCCGCATCCAGTGCAGGGTTTCCTATGCTGTGGAAGTCCAGGGCGTGATGCCAGACCAGTCCAGCCAATCCACACAGCTTGACTGTTGCTTTTTTTAATTCATGAGGTGTCATTTATCATTCATGAGACAGACAAACTAGTCACGGATTTCACCAGTGAAAACCGAATTGTGAGTATTTCTTACGTGGGAAGGCCTTGGCTATTAATTGGCAGGGAAGGTAACTGCGCTGCTCCAGTGCCTGCAGGGTGTGGCCGAGCGTCCCTGAAGGATAAAAGTCTCACTAGAAGAAAAACTGTCCTTAACATAAGGTCCAATCCAGTAAAAACACACATTGATGTCACATGGTAACTCCTGTCTTAGAGTGACTCGCTCATAGTCACCAAGTGCCGGGACCCGGAGAGAGACCCGGAACAGAGGCTCACGCCAGGTGCCTTGCGGCAGCACCGTCTAACTAGTATAAAAATTACAGAACTTCACATGCAAATTCCTTTTATTGCCAGGCTTCTGAAGAAACACATTCCTTCCCCTACTGACAAAATTAAAACCTAAGTAAGTTTAGAAATGTATAGACAGGCCACATATCTGCTTTCTGTAACTTTTTTTCCCCTACCTACTCTGGCCAAGTATTAGTTGTGGCTAAATTCCTTCTTTAGACCTTGGTGAAATATTTCTATACCACCCAAACAGAAAAATATAAAAAGGAATATAAACGAATGCCAAATTTTTCATGCCAGAAAAAGTAAACACTTCTAAGTTCCAGAGCACTAAACAGACATACGACATGATCATATCCACAGTTTAAATGCCAAAAAGAAGTCCTGGGGCCAGAACGACCTCTAACAGAAGCTTCTCCCAGGAGGTCACTTCTGGATTTATACCACCAGACAGGTTCCTAGTGAGCAGATGCAATCAGAGGAAATAACAGAGAGAAACAAAAATTTGTTTCAACTTTGCGAGGATGAGCTGCGGCTGAGCCAGGTGTCCGGAGTCAATTACCTGAAACGTACCCACCAGCCTGTGACGGTCCCTCCTGGAGATGAGTTGGTGTGATGACACAGTAGATGTCTGTGACCAAGTCTTGGACACACAATGTCCCAGCTGTAATACTCGCGTTTTAGAGCAATCGTCAGATGTCCTGGCTGGTGGACGAAAATGGACGCCCAGTGCGCGGCCATCGGGCCTGTGGTCACAGATGTGTTTAGACTGCTGGCTATGCTGCCCCTCAAGCCACTCCCGCTGTCCTGCCCAGCCGTGAGGCTGATCTCCTTACGCTGCGAGTGGGAAGAAAACACTCCTCGCACGTTGTTCACGCCCTCGTGTCCTGGGCAGGAAGGGCTGCAGCCCTGCAGCACCTGGATGGCAGCTCATTCCTTTAGCTTCAAAACCCACTCTGCCTTATCCTGCTGTGACTGTCCCACCCAGATGGCGTTGTGGGCAGGGAATGTATCTTAACTGTTCCCATTCCCATAACTGAAAAGTCCAGAGGTAGTGGCAAGGCTTCGGGCACCTTTATTTAAAATTTAAACATCTGATCACCAGGATGAGTTTCTACCTTATGATGATCCCATTTCGGCTCTATAGCCCCCCCCCCTCAAAAAAAAACAAAAACCAAAAAACCCCAAGTAAAATAGATGTGAATAATACAGAAATTTAAAAATATTGATGGTTAGTAAGTTCAAGGAAACAAGAAAACAAATGACAAAAATAAAAGTATGGAAAATTTAAATAGCATTTAGAATCCAGAAAAAAATAGTAAATTCTAACTAGAAAAATCTAATGCCTGGTACTAAGGACTCAACAGCATATTAGAGATTCCAGAAGCAGCATAAATAAATATAATAAAAACATTTCTAAAAATTTCTACCATGGTTTTAATCAAAGTATAAAAACCAAAAAAATAAAATCATAAAATCTACCGGAAGAAAAGGTATACTCTTTTAAAAGAGGAAAAAAAGAGACTCTAAGAGAAATGACAAAGATCAGAAAGCAATTGAAAAACATTTAATAAAAACCTGAAATGTAAAAGGGACATGAACAATATTCTTGTAAAATTCTAAATAAAAAAATGTCATTGAATATTGAGAACTAATAAGATGTTTCCGGAAAAAAAAAAGTAAACAAACAGTTTGGTTTTGGTGTTCCCCATCAAGACCTGTGCTGGAAGGAGATGTAAACTTACACAAATTCAACACTTATTAGTACACTGCGCAGTGTTTTGAAAGTCTGAGAGAACACGAGCCCGTAAATGAGGGTTGATTATAAGCCGGTATGACCAAGGCCATTGGACACCGCCGGCAGTCCAGATACTACTTCTCTCTCTGTACACATTCCAGTGAACACACACCTGATTTCCCTGAGCCAGCCCCAGCATCCGCCTTATGTGATCACCTTACGTTTCTACAGTTAAGGCCACATGAGTACATAGCATGTACAACTCTAGTGATTCTAGCGTTATTTATAAAAAGTGTGGGAAATGACTTAAATGCCCATCTGTAGAGGCCCGATTAAATGAATTTTAGTTTGTCCTTACGTAGAATCCTAAACAAATCCTTACTTTCCTTGGTCCCCTCATCGGTCTCTGCCAACCTTGACCTCCACTTGCTAGATGTCGATTTTACGCTTCCACCGGGCTCACGCTAGGTGACTTCCTGCTGTCCCCCGGCAGTTTCTCCCCGTCAGCAAGCTCAGGCACCCCACCACCCACGACCACCCCACACAGGACCCCCACACATGACTGCACGCAGGGGGTTCATTTTCATTTTGATGTTTGCATATCGCACCACCAGCCAGACACGACCTCAGATTACTGGACCCTGCGTTGTTTCCAGCGTGAGAAGTATACAAAGAGAGCCTTGCAAACTCCCTTATGTAAATGTATTCAAAAACTCGATACCTTTGGCATCTACCAGCAGCTGCAAGGCAGACCTGCACTCTGGAATGAGAACCCTAATATAACTGACATTCCCATCACAAGTTCAAAGACCCAAACTCCAACACTGACTCCCGGATATCTTCAGGTACAATATAAATATTCAAGAATGAATTTGTATGTGTAATTGGATAAGGGTTACAAGGCAAAGATGAAAATCATTACTTTTAATCTAGGCATGGCCACAAAGCAAGGAGAATCCAGCTTCGTTTCATTAATATTTATCAAGAATAAGGAAATTAAAAACTAGTTCTAATAATTTTGCTTTCTTCTGAAATTATATGTAGTTCATGGAATCAGTAGCTTGAATACTGATCCAGGTGGGCAATTTCATTCTCGATTAAAATACATATTCTTTCTTGTTAATTGAGAGATTCAAAGGTAGCACATGAATAAATGGGTCTGAGAGAACTAAAGAACATATTATGCCTGTATTTAGAGCTTATAAAGAATATATCACATCACAGATCTCCACTGATACGTGAATTGTTTGTAACATTGAGTTAAAAATTCACATATTTAATTACCCCACTCATAATATTCTATAAATTCATTCAAGAAATATTAACTGAGCATCTACATATGCCAGTTAATGATTGAAGTAGTAGAGAAGCGACAGTTTTGAATGCAGTCACAGACCCTACGTTCTTGGAAACATTGCGCATCCATGAGGAAGCAGACACAAAGGGCCGTTGGTGTAGTGTTATCGACATTATTGAGAAAGGGGCAAAGGTGCAAAATGGGCAGTAACTGCCGGCAGGCTCTCTGTGAACGCCTCCCTGCACAGGCGGTGCCTGCGGTGAGGTTCAAATAGTGGGAAGACGCTGGCCTCGTGACAGATGGGACAAAGAGCACTCCAGCTCTACAGTGCAGATGACAAAGGCTGCGGAACTGGGAAAACGTTGGCGTGGGCAGGGCGCTGAGAACGGAAGAGCGGCCTGGCGAGCGTGGGTGAGGGGCAGAGAGAGGGCAGAGATGCCCAGTGCAGCTGGCAGCCGGTGCCGCCCCCCGCCCAGGTGGCTGCAGTAGGAAAGTCCAGAGAAGTTAAGCGTGGGGGCTCCAAAGGGTCGTGACAGTGGTGAGGGAATGTAGAGTCTGTCGTATGATGGCAGGGACTGGGCATATTTAGCCTATAAAAGGGAGCGGTCAGAAAAGCATGCTGGCTGCCTTCAACTTCTGGAAAAAATACAAGGATGTACACACACAATGGTCGTAGACCCGCATGAAGGATCTCCAATTAGCAGAGCTAGCAACAAGGTTTTTAAATATGAATATGAGAGAATCTCAAATATTTGTAAAAACTCTCCACCATGACAGGTCAAGGCAAAAAAAAAAAAAAAAAAAAAAAACAACCCTGAAAGAAAGGGCAAAGGAAAAAATACTGTGAAATTAATATATATAAATATATATATATGTTTTCTAAAAAGAAAAGATGATTTTGTATCATTGAAACAGAGGCACAACTGAAAAAAAGAAAACCAGATAATTAGAATTACAAAGTGCTTTTTGGAATAAAAATATGACAGCGAAAATGAAAAATTCAAAACAGGAATGGAAAGAAAAGATTAAGGAAATCTTCTGAGAAGACAAATTAAAAGGCAGTGAAACATCAGTGGAAGGAATACTAAGTGCAGAGAACTATTCCAAGCTGTCCAGCATCCAGTCAACAGACATTTAAAAAGAAAGAGAGGAAATGGGCATAAACTACCAAACAAGCTGCACCAGATGATTTCTGCAGTAACTTCCTACGTGCTGCGTGTCACTAATGAACACATCCCACCATATCGCTGCGAATTTTTGGAACACAGGACTCACAATAACAATAAATTCCCCATAGCAACCCCGAGATGGGAAAGACAGTAGAACACCAACACTGAGCGGCTCTACGCAGGACCAGTTATAACAACACAAAACCTGGAGGCCACCTGTCATCCGACAGTCGAACGCACCAATACGGCGGGCTGTGGCCGCATGACAGACTGCTGGACAGTCGTGAGTTCATGCTGAAATTCCACACACCCTAACCTCACAGAAGTAATTCTGAGAAACAGAGTCTGACAAAAAACAGTATATATTCTTCTCAACTCATTTCCTTTATGGAAAGTACAGGAGAAAACTAATCTTGTGTCAGAAGTTAGGAGTTAACGCTGAGAAAAGTGACGGATGTCGGGGGCAGGGGGAGCTTCTGGGATTCGGGAAGTGTCCTTTCTTGACCTGGTGCTGACTGCACAGGACTGTCTCACACGTGGACATCAGGAGGTACCTTTATGTCTTCACACCACTTGTCTCTGAAGCTCATGCTTCATTGAAGTTTATTTTTAAAGGAAACACAGATAAGATTCCTGGGGAGCAGATGGGCAGGGGGCTCACAGGACAGCCAGACACACGAGAGTAGAATGGAAAATGTGAATTCTGTGGCCAAATGGAAATGCAACGTAAGCGCAGTGTTCATGTGCCTTAGCTATAGGAATATTTATATAATCCTAATGTAAAATCGGAATGTAGTTTGATGAAAATGATGATAATACTATAATGGAAGTGTTAGGGAGGGAAGTTCGACGGTGGAACTAGATATAACAGATGAGGAATTCTCATCTTTTAAAATAAAAAGGTAACAAAACTCCTAAAACTGAAATGTCAAAAGATGGTTATATTGTGTGGAGGAAAAAAAGTCTTAAAAAAGAGTTAAACATTTAAAAAGTGATATCTAAGCAGTGGCAATTTATATTTAGTTATAATTAGACAGCTGATATCTTTGTTATTAGCCGAGTAATAATTATACACTTTTAAATGCTGTATATGTATTAGTTTTATAAATAATTTTAAACTCACATATCTAAAGAGAAGTCTAGTTGGAGTGTATATTTAAAGCTACTCCTTAATCTGTAACTTATTATTTTCAAAAATTTTTTGTTAAAATATTTTTCATATTTGCTTCATCATACCAATATTTTTTTCATGTGAGCCATTTCAGGGCCAGTGCAAAGCCATAGTAAAGTGCAAGTCAAAGAATGTCAATGTTATTTCTCATGATTTGAGCTTTTTGAGAAAACAATGCCTGGGTAATACTTATTTTTAAAAAATTAGTAGCATTTTAATTTGTCACCATAATTTTGCTGCCCCCAAATAGGGTTAGAAGTGTGGCTGAAATCCAGATGGAGTTTTCAGATATATTTTTATGCAGAAAGATATAAATTGTATATCATATTATTTATTCACGGATACCTGATAACATGGACTTTTTTGGCATCTCAATACTTAAGAGGGTATCATGAAATAGTTATTTCTGGAAGGGAGAACCCTGTAGTTTGGTTTTGATGAAGTGATAAATACCAGTTACCTATTGGGAATAAGATAATGTGTTGTAATAATGCCTGAAAATTGCAAAATACATTTTATTACCAACATCTACATATATTTTAGTGCACACATTCAGTAGTGGGTTTGCTTCAAATTATCATGGTAATGTTCAGTCAAGAGAGTAAAAAAGAATACACCAATTATTCGTTAGCTAACTGGTGCTCAGGAGATAAGGGTGACGCTGCATTATCCTTAATGCAGAGCCCACGTTGGCTTCGGAGGAAGCATTAAGGTAGGATTGGCTTAAGGAAGTGCTCTAGCAGTTAAAGTAAATGACTTGGAAATGAACTTGAAGTAGCGTCATACGGCCTCAGGAGCCAGGTTGCTAAATATAGTTGCGTAATTCCGCTGCGTCTGCTAAAGGGCGATGAAGACACAGCGTGTCATTTGACAAATACCGCGTCCAAAGGGCCAGTGGTTGCGTCAGTTTTCAGTTAGAGATGGGCAGGCATCATACTGTGTGCAGGTGTGTGCACATCGTCGGTGCACACAGACACTGATGTGATGCCGCTTGCATTTGTTCATTCTACTCAACTCTGTTTTAAAATCCTTGCCTGAGGATATATTCATTGATTTTAGAACCAGAGGGAGGGGGCCTGAGAAAGAGAAACACTGATGTAAGAGAAAAATATCAGTTGGCTGCCTCCTGTATGTGCCCGGACCGGGGATCAAACCCACAGCGTTTTGGTGTGTGGGACACTGCTCAACCCACTGGGCCACTCGGCCAGGGCTGTTCAACTACTGATATATTTTAATTGGATGAGCTTGCACTAGTCCTTGCATTACACAAAAACAAAAATAACTAAAACGTGATAAGGCATGCTTTCTCACTTCACCCGTCCTTAAGGAATTCACCAAGCTAGAAGAGCAGAACAACAAAGAGATGATTAAAAAAATCACCGCGTAGTTTTAGTGGAAGAAAATCCCCACCTATTCTGAGTGCACCAACAGTCGGTCACAGCGGAGAAGAGACGCGGTGAATTCCTAGGGCTAAGAAGTTTTCTGAGGAAATGAAGCTGGTCTAGGTTCTTATAGGAAGCCTTGCCTTTTCTGGAAACGTGGGGAAGATGAAATCGCTCCGGGCACGCCAACCCTCCAGGAGAGAGCATGGGCAGAGCCTTGGAGCCGAGGGAGAGTTTGCGTGTGTGTTTACACTGGGAACAGAAATCCGCATGTCACCATTGCTCTGCCTCAGAGTTCAGCGGAAGTAGCAGAAAAACGAAACGGAGAGGGAGGCGGGCATAGTGTGCAGAAGCTCTTAAATCCAGGACAGACTTTCTTATCATACGGGCATCTACTAGGGAGTAAATGTCTGGCAGCAACAGAGAAGTTAATTTTGAGCACCACGATACAGAGATGCAGACAAGGAGGAAGTTACGGCCCCGGGCAACAGTGATAAAGACAGAACAAAACAATCCGAGAAAGCTTAGAGTCGGTGAGATAGGGGATGCAAGAGAGCCAGGGTGACCTAGAAAACTTTCAGGCCCTCGACTGGATGAGGGTGCCAACTAATGAAACAAACAAAACTCAAAATAAAATACAGAGGTCGTGAGTTCCGTTTGAACATACTGTATTCAGGCTTTCTTGAAGAATAATCCAGCAGGAAATTGGAACTCAGGGGAATAATAGATACATATATAGAGAGAGAGATTAGTGAAAGAATGAAAAGTGACTGCTTCATAAATTATATCCAGGAGGACTGGACTTCGACATTGGCAGATCCTGGGAAAATAACACCCTTCCGGGGGTAAGAAGAGATGCCCTATTGCAGAGGGATGGATGCTCAGAAAAGTACACGGAGAATGAGGAGATGAAACGTCGCAGACCCTGAACACTGATGGGTCTCCGTGAGTCACTGCCGGGACCACACCTATGCCCTCCATGGTGCCTTGGTCCGGCTGAGACCCTGGCACTGCTTGTGGCATTAACTTGGGCTGAGAGGTCCCAATCGCCCTTGTTAACCTCTGAATCTGTGAGGCTTGGCCACCCTGCCCAGCAGAGCATTAGGGAACAAGAAGGCAACCAAATGTGCCACATCCCGACTGTGTGACCATCCATGTAGACCCACCTTGTCTTCATCGAGGTCTCCTGTCCTCGTGACGTGGCAAACTGGAGGCCACCTGGGGGCAGACCTGCGAACCCACCTTTCTGTGGATCCAGCAGCACCTGCCATGCTTTCTACCAGGAGGACCTGGGAGACGCCCGGTGCAGGCGGTACGGCCCGGGCACAATCAGCGTCCTTGGGTGCATTCGATCGGCAGTGTCCCCCCAGCGCCTTCCCTCTGCTCCCCTCACGAAGGTCAGTTTCAAACAGCATTTTCCATTTCAATCGATGTCTCAGGACAACACTTGCCTTACTTCCTTCAAAGTGATTAGCTTTGATTCAATTTCCAGTAGCTCGGGATTCTTGACTCTGTAGTGACCTGGAGCTCAGAGGCTCTGAGGTCCTGTGTCCAAGATAAGTGTTTGAAGGCCAATTCAGTAATATAAAGATGATTTGTGAAGGTCGATCTATCTTTTCTCCTGTAACAAACAATTTTTCCGGCACTTTAGAGTACGAGAAGCATTATGCTCTTAGATAATGATGGTATTTTATGTGCCTGAAAATTGTGAATTACACTAAATTTCACTGTACATTTTGGAAAAGATTTTCATAAAGGGACACAACTCCATTTTCCCCTAGAACTAAAGAAGGTTATGAATGAGTCTTGGTTTTGTAATGTAATTATGACAACTGGGGGATGACAGAATAGTATTTCTTTGTTTGTTCTATTCTGAAAACATTTCAAAATAATGTAAGTAGAGCACCCTGTGTGTCCAGAATGATTGAATGTGATTCTAGCTTGAATCAGTATAAAATCTATTTCAGTAAAATTACATTTAGCATAGGTTCTAACTAATGAGGATGCTTTTTCACATGTACCTATGAAAAATGACTCAATTTTCTCTACAGCGAATTCTTAGAAGTCGAAGTGTTACTTAAGTTCTTAATACACCATTGATTCGGCACATCTTTCCCATCAATGGAGATTTGATTACGGCAGGGAGCCTGTGATCCACCTGCCTGGGGAACGACATGCGCACCTTCATCTGAAGACGCGGTCGCTCAGAACATTACTTCCTGAAATTCACAGGATGCCAGAAAACCACACACCATAAAAATAGGTGCTGCAGTCATTTTTAAATGTTAGTTTTATTTAATACCAGATACAGACCTACATCCAACTCTGCGTCTTATATTAAACCATGTCTGAAGAGAGAGGAAATAAATGATAAACTCTAAAAATGAGGTTTATTATCATGATACTATATACCCTTGGACCCGGCGAGTTTGAACAGCTAACCTGAGGAGAGTAGGACCCGATATCTCTCTGCCGTCATTTGTATTTGTCAGAAGAATGATTGCAGGGTGTGCAAGGCTGGTGTTACTGGGAAAGCCATGAGCAAGGGCCAGATGCCTGTCTTTATCTCGGTGTGTATTTGTAGTATTTTAATTGGATCATAAAAGGAAAGTGATGAAAAGCCCAACTATAACCAACACTCGATTTCCCACAGGAATTAGGAAGGTGAGCATAAACAGGTGTGTTCTCACGTTCTGCGGAATTCCCCTGTGACCCCGTGACTCAGGTTACAAGGAGACGATCCTGGGTGCGCAACTTGCTCTGTCTCTCGGAATATTAAGAAATGCCTACGTAATTTTTTTGTGGGGGAGAGGGCAAAGAAGTTTCTTAAATGCCAGGCAATTATAACTTCTCCCTATAATACATGGCTCTATCAAACCTGCATTGAACTCACACTTAGATTCCAAGATCTTGTTCTTTCCCCCCAGTGGCTTAATTTATATAAGGTTGATTTAACCTCTTCCAGTTTCTTAGGATCAACACATAAAAATGACCTTAGTAAATAAAGTGTCCTTTCCCACCTTTTTTTTTTTACAGAGTATTCACAAGTCTTACATTCAGGAAATAATCTTACTGAAATATTTCCTTCTAGCCTGTTTCTTTAACTTGCGTGTTTTAAACATATTTAAAATCAAAATGAATCAACAGCCTTAAACGTAAGTGCCAACAGATAAAAACTCTTAAAAGAAAATATAGGGAACTCTTCCTGTCTTTGCCCTTGACCATGGAGCCTCACACACGAGCCAGGGGCCCAGTGGTCTACAACTCTGTCTCCGCCCCCACCTTCCATTGGCGCCAGCACCAACACCAGCCGCTGGTGTGAGTCGGTGTTCTGTCCGCCCCTTTCTGCGTGCGCCCCCAGCCCTGGGCACACCTCTGGCGCACCAGCGTCCCTGGGTCACGTGGGAGCCCTTCTAAGCCCTCATGCTCCAGGAGCCCCTCGCAGACCCCTTCCTCGCCGGCTTTGGATCTGTCCGAGTGCTGCCTGCTCTCTTGCTCTGGGAAGCTACTTGGGTGGCGGGTGCTGTATGTGTCTCCAGCCGCTTTCTACAGGCGCTGGTAGGGAGCCACTGAGGTCCCAGCACAGTGACACTTGGCCAGCCTCTGCCCTGGCCTCTGGGCTGGTCAAAACATGTGTGCAAGCGTGTGTGAGGCAAGATCACCCTGCTCTCCCTGCTGCACCCTCCCATGGCCCGCCGCCTGCCCCAGCACAGGGGATGGGGACTGGAAGGTGTGGAGGGTGCTAACTCGCCCGGTTGTAGCACCCTCCTCCTTCATTAGCTTCCCCTGGTTATCCAAATTTTGATTCGGTTCCAGACATCTGAGAAAGCTGATTCTGATAGTTTCAGGAGCTCTCTGTTGTGCTGTTTCTGTGACATCACTACCCTCAAAGGTCTCTTAACAACTTTTATGACAAGGAAGTCACATACCGATTGTAAAATACATAGAATGAAATTACAGTCACGCTATTACATGTCGTAATCAAGGAATATGTTTTTGAAAAAAGAAAGAATATTAAGAATCATAAGTATTTCAAAATGATAAAAATAAATTAAACATCCAATTAAATTTTTTGTAATACAATAATGAAATAAATTCTAGGAAGGGGAATTGCAAAGCTTACAGAAACATTATTTTTAAAACTAGCATGAAATCTGAAAAATATGCCAAAGATTATGTTATAGGAAAAGGAAACAATAATATGGATTTATGGGAAGCAAATTAACTCAAGAAACTAAAGAAAAATTTTACAAAATTGGAAGTGAAATTGATTCAATGATGAGTGGCAGAGAGATTAAGAATGTTAAGATCACAATACCTCACTTATAAAAACATATTTGAAAACGCACATGCTATGAGTGATTTTTAGTAATTGGTAGTACCAATTACTAAAAAATGACACTAAAAGAAATATAACCAATAATTCCCATGTACAATTTTGATAATTAATTCATCTAACAACTTATCCATGTCAAAAAATACTGATCACAGAAAAACATTATCCATTAATCAAGATAGACTACACCAATTCTACATCTGCAATTCCAGGATTTAATGAGAATAACGAAACCATCAGAGATAAAACCAGTGCAATACTGATTTCCTAATTCAATAACATATCATAAAATAATGTCGGCTTTATTCCAGTCCACTTTGTTAATGAAAAAGTATGAACTAAATCAGAGATAATAGATTCCGACTGTCCGAGGCAAAATCAATATACCAATTAATAGCATTCAAAGGAGTTTTTTACTCATGATTAAGTATGCGAATAGGCAAAAATATTGCAAGCACTATGACAAATTCCAGAGAAACAGAACTAGCCTTTGATAAAGTTCAGTTGTGATTAGTTAAAACACTTTTAAAAAGAAATAGTATCCATGTATTATATGTGTGTATTTATATTCAAAGTATATATTGTAATCAGTGATTCTCTTTAAAAGTTTTATTCAAGTAATCAATAAAATTAATCACTAATTACCTTAAAAACTTCAAGTGCAATGGTATCCCTTATACATAAGTGGATATCTATTTAAATAAAATATATTTATAGATTGTCTATGTATGTTACTATATAATTCTACTTATTTTGATAAATACTTAATAAAATAGTAATTTGGAATTTATTACGTCAGTTCATTAAAGATTAACCCACAAAACTCAGTAGGTTACTTATATCACATGTTACATTAACTCTCTTCCTGAGCTTTTATCGTATGTGCACCTAGGTCCTCTCTGGGAACATGGTTAAAATGTTCAAAGCGAGCATGAAAATATGAGAAAGTGTACCTTGTCTTGGAGTGGTTCAGTAACATGGAGATATGAATTTGACTGAAGTATCAATTTAATGCACCTGTAATAAAAAATACCCATAATTACTTGTTTTTTGGACTGTCATAAGTGGATTCTGAATTTCATAAGCAAACAACATTAAACAATATCCAAAATATTAGAAAATATATTTAAAGAGAGTAATTATGGTTAATAGTGGGGCCTGTTTTTATGAAAATGTATTATAAACTACAGTAAAATTAACTGTTCACGTTTGGAATGTAAGACTAATAGGAAAGGTGAGATACACAGTGCAGACATAGGTAAAAATATGTATGCAAATTTAAGGTATCGGAAGGTGGCATCGCTTTTCAGAGACAAATGATGTTCTTTGACAACATGGGCAACTGGCGGGGAGGGAACAGGGAAAGGAGATCGATCAGCAATCGGTACTTGAAATAAACTCCAAATATACCAGCATTTTAACATACACAGAAAAACTGTATAAGTACTAGAAAAAAATCTAACCTTTATTTTTACTTTTTTGCTTTACTTAACTTTATAATGTGTGGTACGCATTGTTTTGTAGGACACCGTGAAATCACTGAGATCACCGGTAACTAGAGGAAGCTTAGAAGGTCCACATACAAGAAATAATCAAACAAAAAATGATAAGAAAAGGAGTTAGCACCATTTATAAGAAGAGCACGCTAACACAACAAAATGGACACTAGACATGGCATATGCAGACAAAAAGTAAAAATGAAACATAAATATATATAAAAAGAGCCGCGGCCTGATTCATAATGAAAGGCGTGCAGACCGGTAACAAGGGTGAACCGGTTTTCAGTGATTAGATTAAGGAAGCTTTATAATGCCCACAGTGACATGTTTCATAAAATCCTGGTATGATTTCGAAAATTAGTTCAAATTCTTGTCAAGTCAGTTTTATAACATTCACCCAAACTGAAAATCAATGTACTGCTTTAACCAATTCCACCGCTCTACCTCCGAGACGCAATCAAAAACAGTTGAAGACATGACGGTCGTGTTTCCACGGCCTCAAAACGGCAGCTGCCTGTTACTCAGGAGGGCAGCAAGACACAGAGTTTCCACGCAACTATCAAGACGAATGAAAGTTTTAGGACTTGACCTATGGATGTTTTTTTTAAAAAAAATTTTTATTGTTTATGCTCTTACAATTGTCCCAATTTTTGCCCCTTTGCCCTGCTCCACCTGGCTTGGCCACCCCCTAGACCTGTGGGTGGTTATTCTGCAAAGAGAAGAGCCCAGGGGCTCCGGCGGAACAGCCATATTCAGGTTTTCAAATACCCCACATTGTTCAGAGGCTGGGCTACTGAGAAGTGGAACCCGGTGGCGCTCAGACATGCCTGCCTGCCCCCAGCACACGTCCAAGTCAGACCTCCCACTTAGCCCCCTCGCCCTGTCTCCGCTTGCCCCTTCCATGTGCCGTTTTCTGGGCACCAACCCACGTTGCTCAGACACCTCCCAGTCACTTCCATGAAGCCCCGGTGGTGTTACAGGTGGCTCAAGCTGGTCGCAGATACTCTCAGACGGCTTGAGCAGCTCCTTCGGTGCGGCGGCCCCAGGAAGGAGCTCCATAGAGGAGGGCCTTGTACCAATGAGCCCTCCTGAGCAAACCGTCTCTGAGGCAGCATCACTGCGTCACCCTAAGGCTGGAGGAGGAGGAGGAGAGAGACTGGGAAAAGGAGGCGGGGGACGGGTAGAGAGGAGTGGGTGCGGAAGAGCCTCGGGTGATTGCCACGTTGTGTAGCAATACGAACTTTGGCGTATCCTCCAAAACGGTTAATGCTGTGACCGCCTCCTCCCTTAAATTCTTTTAAAAGTGCCGAGAAAGACTGAGTGTGACCTTCTCATACTACTCTTTTCGATACTCAGATATAAGCGGAGAGAGGAAAAGACAGCAAATTAAACTATTTCCTGCTGCTCCCCCAGTGACAGCCTTAATTCTCTCATTCTCTGGAGACAAACTCTAGTTTTACCACTGCCAGGTGTTTGGACTTTATTGAAACCCTCCTTTGAACTGTTTTCTCTCGCTGGGATTTCTAGATGTTCCAGATTCAGACTTCTCCAGCCCCACCAACCAGGTGCTAGGATTCCATGGTAGCACCGGCAACTCTTCTCTTGGGGGTGGGGGACACGCAGTTGGCTTTGGTTCATATTCCTTAATAAATGTAGAGGTGAAGGTCTCAGAAAAATGGAAGGGAATATGCTTGTGAAGAGATTAACGTGTGAAAAGCCTATTCTTAAAGCTCATTTTGTTTCTGAGAAAGATAGGCAACTAGCCGAGCAGCTGCGTACCGCGCACACTGACAGGCAAATTGGTGTTTTCTCCTAGTAAGCTGACACCTGTCGTGTGAAGGAACATTAGTATCCCCTGGGAGCTTCCGGACACAATCTAGACGCCCTCAACCAGAACCAGCATTTTTAAGGAGACTGTCAGATTATTCTACGCGCGTTGGGTTTTAAAAGCATCGTTCTAGCATACGGCTCTATTTTATTACTGTTGTTACTATACAAGCTAATTTGCTAAAGATTTGCAAGAGAAGATACTTAACATTTTGTGTTACGTAGGGTACATGCTAAGCATGAGCATTGAAACAAAAATACTTCAAAAAGGTAATGGCTCAAAGTAGATAGAACTTCATTTCTTCTGGACTAGCTCTTCGGCCTGTGGCCCCCAAGGGACAGAGCCGTTTCTGTGCTATTTAACTTGTCAGGACGGAAGAGCTGATGCCGGGCACCATGCTAGTGTCAGGAGAGATTGTGCGAAAGTCCTGACCTGCGTATATTGTGAAGGCCTCAGAGAGGACGCCCTTTGCGGGACTGGGTGTAAGGTGTAAGGAAAAAAAACCCAACATGGTCAAGGGTGACTGAAAAAGCAGAAGGATGGCATTTCCATGTGGGAAATAGAAAAACAATTGAAACAAAAAATTAAGTTGCAGGGAGGAGGAGGAAACGTCAAGTTTGTTTTTGGGCAAGTTAGGTTTGAGATGCCTGTTAAGTATCTGAGAGAAGGTTCCATGAAAGCTCAGGGGAGAAATGAGAGGTGAAGACAGAAATTGGTGAGTCTTCAGGATAGGGATAGTTTTGGGGGCAGGAGAGGGCTAAACACCGAGGATGTGAAGACAGACAAAGACCAGGAGAGCCGACTAGACTGCTGGGCACTCCCACGAGAGGTCAGAGAGGGCAGGGAGCACTCGCGCTCTCTTCCTCTGTCATCATGTTTCTTAAGATGAGGACCAAGTTTCTATATTTTTATTCTTTATGCTTCAGTAGCAAAATCATTTCAGGTTATACTTTTTCCAAAGGGTATAACTTTCACTGAATCGATAGGTTTTTGATAAGTTTTCTCTGGTGGCTTTCTGATTGTTTGAAATTTCCTTTTTTTTTTTTTGTTCTCTCTTTAGCACATGGAGTATCTATGAATTCTGTCTTTAAATTTCAAAGTAAATAAGATTTTGGTCACTTTTTAAGCCTTTGTTTCTATTTTTATTGGAATTTGTTCAGAGAATGCGTCCTACAAAATCTCTAGTGTTTTTTACTTTATTAATGTTCACTTTGTGGCTCATTATAAAGCCAGTTTACATAAATGTTCCATGGACATAAAGGGAAAAAAGGCTCGTATTCAATGAGGATAAGGTGTGCTTATATGTATATATGAATATTCATGTGCATGCATGTATATACACATTCTAGCCAGTTCTGCTAGGGCCTTATTTATTGTTTATTTATGACCACATTGACTGTTCACTATCTTTTTAACCAACATTTGCTTTTGCAAGGCCAGTCTTTTTACTTTTAACAAGCTACAATTAAAAAAATCTTTTTTTGCCAGTTTAAGTAAGTTACCATCCTTATAAATTTCAGTTCTAGATCATTTGTCCATGTTAACTTTCTGATCCCTACCTCTGAGAGTCTGCTATCAGTAAGCCCTGCCACAGTTCTTTAAGATGATCAGTTTCTTCACTATGTATTGCCACAGAATTTTAAAAGTGGGAGGAGAATTACAAATATTCAATTTATCATCTCACCTTTAAAAATAGGGCTCTGACCCTAATAAACTAACGGGTTGATTGTAGATCACACAGCTACGTAGCAGGCCTGGGATCAGAAATTCATGTCTGGGTGAATGTGAGTTTGACCCCTAGGGTACTTTGTGCCAAGTAAGGTACCACAATTCACTTGAGTCTCACTCCCTTGGAAAGTTCAGGGTCACTGGAGTGCCTGTGTCATGATGACAGTTGAATGTCATCAGAGTGAGAATAAAAATTACTGACAAATCTGGAAGAGAGCATGTAATCTATGGTTTGCTAATCAATTATCTCATTATCGATCAAAAAACCACTGTCCTTTTAACTCAACTTCTGAAGTGTCAATCCGCATTATCAGTGAGTCTTTTACATAAAACACGGACAAACATCACTCTCTGAGTCCTCATTTCATTAGGGAAGTGACATCTACGGTGATGGTTTTATGACAGGAAGTCTTTTATATTCTGACTAAAAGTGCTGAGAAACGTAGGAAAAGTCTCCTGATTTCAGCAGCATATGTTTTAATCAACAAATTAATTATTCTTGCAAGAGACACAACCAAAGGTTATCTTTGTGAAAGAACCTCACGAACCTAAAGTGGAAGGATGGACAGGCGATTAAAATGTCTCCAGCCACACATCCTACATGAAGTGATGCCATTTAGTTTTGTTCATAGATTTAAACAGGGTTTAATTCCATCACAGCAAGAGAATGTTTAGTTGGATCGAGGAAAGGATTATTTATTTCTTTTTAAAAATTAAATTTTATATTAAGCACCTTCACAGCTAGTTTTATTTTTATTTTTTTATTTGTCAATTACAGTTGACAAACAATATGAGCTCTAGTTTTTTAAAAAGCTGTGTCAATTCTAAATGTCTGATCATTGATGTCTTACTATGCAGGGTCCTATTAATCAGAGAAAATAAAAGGATGAAACTGACACTAGGAGGAGAACTATAGCATTCATGAGTATAAAATTCCTTCCTTCCTTCCTTAGTTGAAGTGGTCAATGTAATGACCATTTGATAAAATATTTCAGAGTTTGTCACATCGTGAATTCAAATAACTAGTGAAGGTTAATTTTTTAGAATGAGATTTTAAAAATAAATGCCTTTTTATATCATGGTACACAATAAAACAGTAATTGAGCTTTATCGCCACAAATATAGTATTAGACAGCTTATACCAACGCTCATTTTGATTCACTGTCTTGGAAGCGAGTTCATTATTTTTGAAGAAATAATTTCTTCACTGGCCTTAAATTAACGGTTTTAACCTCAACTCTGAATCATAAAAATGTGTTTTTAATTATTGGGCTAAGTCTCAAATTACAGTTAGGAATATTGTATGTAGTTCCTCTTTTCCCAAAAGGATTTTTATAAAAGAAATAATGTTTGCGTGTAGGGAAGTATGAATTTCCCCTTTTTAAAATTTAAATGAGATGAAATTTGTAACAAATGATTTCATACATGATTCAAAACTTGTGCACATGTTTGGTCATGAACCAGCGTGTATTAGGAATAAATGAGCGTTGCTCTTTATTCTAATGTGTATGGCACGTGTCTGCAGAGTTACATGATTCTGTGTGTGACCATGAACACTGGTGTGCCACACACACACACTGTGATCACACATGCACGCTCACTTCCAAACCTGCGAACACCAAAGGTCACTGCACCAACACAAATCCCCATTTTAACTTTACCACAAATCCAGCAGAAATAAGATAACTAGCTCACCCTACATTTTTGAACTTTGTAATTCCTTGAAAATCATCGGTTGGGTCCCCTTGGACACTGATTTCCAAATCGGAGAGAGTGCATAAACCTCGTAACTCTGGCGTCTTGGCAGGGGGCCCCCAGTCTGGCATACGGGGCAACAGGCCCGACCGATGATTGTTGAAATGGATTACAGCCTGGGACGCGGTGGTTTTACCTGTTGGTAATTTCTGTTTCTTTACTAGACCCGTTTTCCTTTGTGTGAGCCCTGCGGCTCGGGGGTCACGAGGAAGACGACCTGTCCGCAGTCAGCAGCGTGTTGTCTCTGTGCCCAGTCTTAGACATGATGATGCCATCTTTAGGCGGTACCTTCAGAGTGACTGAGAGAACACAAAAACCCAGAAATGTGGTACAAGAATTAAACATATTAAGATACTTGACCTACATAACGTACGGTGAATACTACACGTCAACTATGTGCTTTTTCTTTTTAAAGTGTGCCTCACCCATTCACCAAATAGGCCTCATGCTGCCGTGTAAATGACGTGCCAGGAACTGCAAGTATCTGAAATCACACAGAGTATTTTCTGACCACCATTGTTTGAAGTTACCACTGGCAGCTGGGATTGGTGGGGCTCAGCTTTTCGCCACAAAGCTCCGCTTTTATTGCACGACCCTCTCTTTGCAGGCGTGGTGGGCATGTTGTGAGTGCTGTTAGGGTGCTGGTGGGCAGTACGGGTTCAGGTGAATCCTCGAGCCCAGACCCTGGGCCCCCTGGAAAAGGGGGCTCTTCCTGCTGTCGCCAGTGCTAGGCAGTGACAGCTCCTAGATGTGACTAGTTTCTAGTGTCTGCGCCAGGCAGACAGGCTTCGGCTGGAAGGCACCAGAGTGGGAGGCTGAGAGGAGGGAACAAGTGGCAGACACCACCTTTGACTGGAGTTTCTAAGTATTTTATCACCTTGTTTTCAAATGCCTTCCCTGAGAATTTTTATTTTCATCGTCTTCAAGACCATGTGTCCATGTCTCCCTGTAAAAGGCACCACTTAGAAAGGATATGCAAGGGAAAGCGTCTCCTGCCACCTGTGAGTCGCTGACCTTCCGTCCCAGCTACGTTTCGGGCAGCAGGGACTGATCTGGGGTCTTGAAGTAGGGGGCAGAGGTAACTTACTCTCAGCATCTTTGGAAACTTTGGCAACCCACCTTCTGCAATGGCCAGGTCTGCCCTGGTCGCCTGTGAGGGTGAGGGACAGCTGGGACCCGTTAAATGCAGGGAGGTCGGAAGTAGGAACGGGCTGTGTGGTCAGGTCGCGTGAGAACGGGGTGGGACCAGAGGGCTGTAAGATGTTCCCGTCTCATAGCACATTTAAGGGACTCTGTGTTATGTGATTAACACAGAGCTGTTCTTCCTAAGGGCTCCATTAAATCCTATAAACTTTTACAGCTTGATCTCAGGAAGAACTATGAGTAATTAAAAGTCTACCATGCAATTCAGAATGCGAGGCTGCATGGATGGAAAACATTCACTCCCCACCCGTGGCCAAGAAAAGCTGTGATCAGTGGCCCAGAGCCAGCCAGCATTTAGGGGTGAAGGCAAAGAAACAGGGGCGGACTTCGCAGGGGACACAATCACGGGTGACTCTCCAAGAAATACTAGGCATTCGCAAGACAAAGGGTTGGGACTGAATTTTCTATCAACAGACTCAAGAAACCTAACACCAATTTTATACTGTAGCAATGGCTGGAGGCAGGATCTTTGTATAAAAGTTAAAAGATTAGTCAGAATGAATGGTTTTTATAAATTAAAGGAGGAAGTTTCAGAAGCAGAGTTTTTTAAAAAATCAATTTTGTAATATAGAGAAGGTGAAACAAGTAATGAATAACCTGACAAGTGTAAGAATTTTATTAAAAAATATTAACCCTAATCTGAAAAATGCTATCACCCAGTACTCAAATCACCTGTATTATTATAGTTAAAAAATATAAGATTTTGAAGGAAGGTAAAAGAAACTATATTTTTATGATATTATTTTTAATTTTTTATTATGGAAACTTCCAGAAACACACACAGAATCAGAGAGTAGATTATAATATCCAAATAATTCCTCATCATCCAGCATCAGAAGTAATCAGTTTGTAACTAACCTGATTCCTATATCCACTGACAACTTTCCATCATAAGTATTTTGAAACAACTCCTGGATAAGTCCTCTATAGACACTTTACCATGGCTCTCCAACTAACATACACGTCCTCCGTATCAGTTTCAAAGTGTGTAAACTCAGTTACAATTTTTCAGTTGCAAGTCATGGAAAACCCAAATCAAGTATCCCGAAGCCACAAATACGAGTTACGGGACAGGAACTGCTAGCATTTCTGGGCACAGTTTTAGACGGTGGGCATGATAACAGCTGATCTCAGGCTCCACTCATGTTTTGGGGGCATTTCTCGCCTTCCTTCTAAGCTAAAGAAAGCATCTCGGCGAAGCGAACTTTTGTGATGCGTTCTCATCAGACCGATTTAGGTCCCTCCTAACACAAGGGGGAAGAGGAAAATACGCCTACGGCTTTGTGTCAGCTTCCCAAGTAGCCCACGGATTCTCCACGTAAAAAACTTAAGGTGCTGAAAATGGGAAAGAGGAAATTTCAGCTCTACACACAAGAAACAAGGTATTGATGCCCTCCGGTGTTCCCAAGCTTGAAGGGGCAGAGCCATAGGTTCGAACACCTAGTTCGAACACCCTGAATGACAGGTTAATAGCACACCTGTTATATTACAAACGTGAACAGGAACAGATGACAGATTATGAAAACTTTGAAGAATTATACTGTCTACCTCGGCTTTTACTTGAAGTGTTTTAAAAATCAGTCACACAACACTGTGGCATGTCACGTTAAACAGGCGTCACAATTTCGCACTTCACACAATGCATTAAAATATTTTTAACTGTTTATATGGCTGTGAGTCTGTCAAAGTGACACATTTTGAGAGATTCTGTTTAAAATTTATCTGCTGGATGGTCAGCTCCACGAAGGGAGGACTTGCTGTCTGTCACGCCCCCTGTGGAATTTAGTCCCCTCATTAAACACATGATGCGGAGGCACTCCCTAAAACTGTGTGTTGGAATAAGGGGGGAAAGAAGCAAAAGAATGAACAAACACAGGCTTGATGGACAAAGTGGAGGAAGAACAATCGAGCGTCAGCTGCTAGAATGTTGAGGTAGAACATACCGAGCGGAAATGTGTATTTTACCTCCCGCTATAATGGTAAAGGGTGGGTTGGGGGGAGGCTCGCGCACGGGCTTTTATTTTTAAAAGATCCTAGCAGCATTTCAGAATGCTCACCAGCTCACAAAAAGCAGTGCAGGACAAACGCAAATTAAATGTCACATAACCTTGCAGTAAGCATCTGCATGTCCTTTGTGAATGATGACAGCTTCTCATAACTCTGCCATCCTAAGGGGACAAACTGCACCCTTCCCATAGGCGTCATGGCAGAGTCCTCACTACCACGTGAACATCCTGTCCGTGTGCATGGGAGATTAATTATTGTCACAATTGCATAGGGAGTAACAGTAACAATATGTGAGCCCTGGGATTTCTATTGATTTTAGTATCATTGTTCAAAATTCAGACACCCACTCTGTGCACAATGGCAGACAGGCCAGTGTCGCTGATGAGTTTCTTCTGTGTGCCTCTCGGGGTGTCTGCGATTCTTAGGAGACGTCTCCGAAGAGAGAGGCCAAAGCAACTGAGCACTGGGCACGGACTCTGGGCTAACGAGACCGGCGTTTATTCTTCTCCCAATCCCTTAACCTTCACAGGGGCCATAACGTAAGGCAATTCGTGGGCTTTTACCAAAAAGCAAGGGTTTTACTACATTTCTAAAATAATGTAGTCATTACCACTTCATTTACAACCCATGGGTAAACTTGAATCACTCATTTTTTTTTTTTATTACCCTCATGACTCAAGGGGGGAAAAGACCTGTTTAGGAACTAATTATATACTAATTCCTCCCTTTCCCCCACTTCTCCACCTCTTTGTTTCTTCAAAGATCCTCTTTATCGATGCAGCCTTGGTGGTTTTTATCCTTTTAAAACCACAGATCCCCTCAGATTTATTTAACCCTTTTGCAGTTATCAGGTAGGAGTTTGTGTGTGTGTGTGTGTGTCTCCTTCACAAATATCTTGAATAAACTTAGTGAAATACATTTCTGCTACACCTATTGAAGTTCCACGACTCACGTCACTGTAATAATCAGGTCTCTGAAGTCATTACCTCTGACTGTCCTTAATAGCTTATTCACGCCCAATCCAAAGATCATCTTTTATGTATTTACATTGTCACCGTCACCTCTAAGAACTACCCCCTCCTTGAGTAGCAATGTCATATAGCATCTGAATTTGCTATCACTGAAAATTTCCTCTCCCTGTCTTCTTATTATATTCCTCCTTCTGCAGCATAAAACGTGATTATCAGTAAGAGCCAAAATTATTAGAATCACATGGGAAACTTTTTCCAATTGTATATATTCTTAGATACTCTGAGATAACTGGTAACCTTCAGGGACCCTGCATAAATAGGTTGAAACAAAAGAACCACTGCTACTGTCAGTGTTACTGATAGGAGTGCACCATTTTTTTAGGTCTGTTGGGCAACTGTGTGTGTGTGTGTGTGTGTGTGTGTGTGTTTTAAAGGTTAATAATCATAGCAGTTAAAGAAACACGAGAGCCCTGGCCGGATGGCCCAGTTGGCTGGAGCATCCACCCCTCCCCCACTGTACCGCTTAGTTCTGCCGCCGAAACCATGGGGATAACAATGTACTTCATGGAGTGGCTGTGAAGGTTGAATGAAAGGTTCAGAGTAAGTCCTGCAGGATGGCACACGGTAAACTCAGAATGCATAGTGGCAGCAGGTGCTGATGGAGGAAATGGACAGGCTGACAGCTGTACATACAGGTGTTTGGTGTGTGTTACAGGAAACGTAGTGACTTTGGCAACATACGAAGCCCTGTTTTATTCTCTGCGACGTGAAACCCAGGGGCCCCTGGGGAGGCTCCAGGGTGACACCAGCAGCTCAGCCTCTCTCTGCAGCCCGGAGTGCTTCATGTGGCCACGGAAGCGCGGGCATCCGAGAAAGCGGCAAGAGAGGGAGGTAGCAGAGAGGAGGCCTCGCAGTGGAGGTAGAGCTTTTTCTAAAGGTTCCCGGAGCCTTGTGGACTAACGTTATTTTAATAGCTCATTTGCAGTCCTTCCAGCTAGAGAAGCAGGGAGGTTCCCAGCTTTATAAAACCAAGTTCCATGGCGTCAAGGGGAAAACAGATACCGGACGGCCAAAAGTGGGGCTCTCTCCTCAGCAAGTTCTCTCAGGAAAGGGGGTTCGAGAGTGAGCTCAAGTCTGCTGAAGTGGGCAGGTGATGAAACTCTTGCCCCAGGACACCGGTGTCACAGTTTAGGTTCGCAGGCACAGTACATCACACGGCTGAAGTCCTCGGCACCCTGACTGTGCTGGCAGCAGTGTCCCCTTCGCTGTACGCCTGACCGGCTCTTTCTCTGAGCCCTCGGGGCCCAGCCCCAGCTCCCTCAGTCACAGGGCAGTTTTCACACCACAGAACTGTAGCTGGAGAACCTGTAGGACGACTGTTGTTCACCTGGGAAAACCAGGTGGCCGTTCAGTATTTACACTGTAGCAGCAGGAAGGAGGAGGACACACCACAGGGCCTCGGGCAGGCTGACATTATACAGTCAGGATTTAAAAATTATCATTACAGTATGGCAGCAATGAAGAAAATAGATACGGGGAGACCAGGAAGCTACATGCCCTATCACTTCTGTCTAAACTGACATGGCTTCATTTTTGAGGCAAAATATCAAGACACTGCATGGTTACCATGGTAACTACATTAAAATAAAAAGAAACGGTGGAATGTTTTCAAGTGATAAGTACATTTAAAATGCCTACTAAAGAATCAAATATATCTTGAAACCATTTTTTATGTGACAAGGATTGAAAAGCATCGTTGCGGTAGAAGAAAAATAAGAATTTTAATATACCGAGAGTTGGATGTCTTTGACTGAAAATTAGCAGAAATGGGTATCTCCAAGGTGTGAAAGTAATCACCATAAATTGCAAGTTGTTTAAACAGAAAAACAAGCAGGGGCTCCCATGGGCATACAGGAAACTGCCCCTCCTCTCCTGCACGTATGTTCAGTACCTCAGAGCGGATTTGCTGCCGACGAGTCCGACTTGCTTGTTTCGACAGCACACGCACTTCCCCGGCCTCCAGTTCCAGCTGCCCGCCTCACTGCCCCCGGACAAGGGCCTGATCTGAGCGGCAGCCTGGACCATTTCCCAGCAAGCCCCGGACTCTAGCCTGATGCCCCCCGCCGAGCTCTCTGTATTTGGACCACCGCAGTGCAGGCCCACACTGGGACTTCTCTGGAGTAAGGTCATACCCTCCGAATCTACCAAGTGGCTTGAATAGCCTTTGTAACTGTTCAAGTTCTATCTTGTCCCTGGCTCTGGGCTGTAACCCCTCCCCCATGTTTCCCTTTGCATTTAGAATACACATTTCTTCCTTTGCTCTGCGAAGTCCAGTAGGATCTAGTTTTCACCCAGCTGTTGACTTCATCCCTTCCACGTGCTGCTATGGTCTGGCAACTGTGGCTTCCTTCTGCCTTTGAGCACCGCGGTTAGCTCTGCACACGGACCTTTACACTGTGGTCCACTCTGACCAGGAACTTTTCTTCCCCTTCAACTGGCTCCTTCACAGTGTTTCAGTTCACGTGTTCTTAGAGGCCGCCTCGGTCCTGTCTATAAAAGAGCAGCTTACTATCTTTTGACTCCCATCCCGCTTCCTGTTTTTCTTTCACAATTATCCTTATTAGTATCTGCAGGGACCATACTTGTTTCAGTAAATTTTAACTATTTTAATTATTTTGCCTATGCCTCTCTGAAAGTGAGCTCTTTGAAAAACAAAGACCTTGTCTGCTTTTTTATGTAACCTAGACTGTGCATTAAATCTATATCTATCTGAGGGAGGCAAAAAGTATTATATTATTGCTTTTTCTTAAATTACTCATGGCAAATTATGAATTCCCAAAGCAAGACAGAAGAATGTCAAGACAATGGAACATGTTTTTAGTGTTTTTAGAGGGAAAGGAATAACTCTGAAATGTGGAATTAGGAGAAATACTTTGAAATTTCTCAGACATCTGCTGCAGCGAGGGAACCCGCAACAAAAGCCAAGAGGAGGCGAAGGCTTGAAGAAAAGAGCAGCTGACGGAGAGGAGGACAGGCGAGTCACAGCGGAGGGCGCAGGCCCGTTACAATTTCCTGAAGCCGTCACTAGCCCCAAACAAACGACCCTCCTGGCGAGGCCTAACTTCTCTCCACGGAACGTGGAAGGCAAAACCTAAAAATAACATAAAATAACAAAGAAGAATCTGGAATGAAAAAACAACAATAACACTAAAACCTTCCAAAAATTTCAGCAGAATAAGTCTAGTATTAGGAAACACTGACGGTTGCTGAAAGCACACTAGACCCCAAGCACAGTCTAATAGCATGATCTCATAATCCCCCTTCTCCCTCAGGGTCCGATTTCAGTGCACCGTTTCTTTGATATTTTTCAATCTTTTTTTTTCCATTTCCTTTATTTCTCATATTTTTCTTTACTTTCCAAAACCATTCCCTAAATCAAACCCTGGGTCAAAACCCAAGCACTGCTATGTTCTAGCTGAATGTCACTAGTCAAATGACTTGATTTCACTGGGAATTAATTTGTTTGTGTGTAGAAGGGAAATAATAACTATCCATATATATTTTTGTTGTATATCTTAAATTAGTGTTTCTCAAACATTTTGGTCTTAGGTAGAAATCACCGGGCCTCCAAAAATATTTATGTGGGATATACCTACTATTTGCCATTTTGTAAACTTGAATCAAAATTTTAAAATACATATTAATACACTTAAAGTGATAAGCCTACCACATATTAATATAAATTATATGTTATGAAAAGTACATTTTCAAAAACAAACAAAAATAGCCTATTGGTGTTGCATCCCATCTTGCACGCCCCTTCAATGCGTGGTTTATAGAACACAGATGAATTCTCGTATCTGCTTCCACATTTAAAGTGTTGCCATATTCTGCTGTGTGACCCTCAGTGCACTTATGACCCACTACAAGAATATACGATCAGATCGAAGCCTATAGCTAGACCTTGGTGAAGGTTACAGGGAAAAAATACAAAAAGAGAGGGAAATAAAATAGACAAAAATACAGTTGCAAGGCAAACTGGAATAGAGCTGAAGGGCAGAAAGAGGAAATAAAATGCAGTTGGCCCAAAATTGCACAAGCAAGCAAACGATGCCTCTTTATCTTTCGCGCCTGTTATTGCTCTAATCACAGTGCATTTTATCAAGACACTGTTTATGCACAATGGAAGGCGTTGATTTTTCCCTGTAGAGCTCTGAAAGGTGACGAGTGTACACCTCTCTCTACCCAGTTGGGCTCCGGGAGGTTTTCGTCCCCCTAGAACGTCCCCTTGTTAACTTTCCTCATACCGTGTTTTCATTGACCATGTGTCTTTTTTTCCTAAAGTAGACAAAAACAAACACACACACACCTCTTTGAGGGAAGGGAATACACCTTGCCAATAAATGTTCCCGAGCACAAAGCATATCATCTGAATCAGAGGAATGCTTCTACGAAGGATTAACAGTCCTGGGGAGAACGGCGGAGGGGCCGCTTTCATGCAAAAGGTGTACATTGAGCTTAACCCACCTATATGTGAACATAAACTTTTCCTGTACCACAAAGGAATATTATTTCCCAATAATTTTGGAAAATATGTGCTTAGAATTGAATTTTCCTTGCAATATCCTCTCTAGAAGAATTATTTATGCCCTGGAACAAACACTGTGATGCCATAGGCGATTACCAATGTTCGTTTTCAGCATGTTTTCAAAATGGGTTTTTAGTCATGCAAATAATAAATTGAAGTCTGTTATTGCTTCCAAATAACATGTAAATGTGAATATATTACCTGTCCTCCTCAGAAACTATTTAAATATCGGGTGTTCATGATAGTAATAGCTAAACCTTATGGAGTGCTGCTCAAAGAAGCTCTTGTACAATAATTTAACCCCAACACCAACCCCCTTGATCAATACCATTATTTTCTCAATTGTAAAGGGGAGGAAACGGAGACAGGGTGACTTTTCAAAATTATGCAGCTAGAGAAAGTGTGGGGGTAGCGGGCGAACCCAGGCAGCCTCGTCACTGATGCTCCAACCACACTCGTTACACTGCTCAGCTTTTAATAATGCGGTAATCACATAATGACATCTCCCCAAAGTACCATCACCGGCTACCTTTCTCCTAAAAGCCCTAGAGAGGGAATAATCCTCATTTATTTATTATAACCTAATTTGTTTCTCTGACTATTATGCATTTTGGGAATCCATTAAAGCTACTCTATCGTCTGAAAAAAGAAAAAAATGACTCAAGAACACCTAAGCAGCAAAGGTTACTCCTGTTTCATCATCCACTGCATAAATTATTAGTAACCGAATTTTTTAATTTCCAAATCTGATTCAGTCAAAAGATGTGTTCATTAAATTGGAATCATCACCCCAGTAACAGTGTTTATAAATCTAATAGTTTAAAACAAGCTCAATCATATTATTTTCATTGGATGTTCTTCCAGCAAATGTTGAAAACTTCTAAAGTCACTTTAATGCAGAAGACAGTTTAAATTTCTCTCAAATAAAGGCAGCTTTAAAATAATCAATGTAATTTTTCTGCCACTACCTTTTAGATAAACTAAATGTTCTGAAGACACATTGATGGATGTTATCTCTGCACCACTGGAATATAACAGCCACAATGTGTACACACACACACACACACGCAGATACATCATACAATATATGCACAGACAGTAACTAACTGTCAACTGGAGTTAAAATAACCATGAACCAGTGGACATCAAACCACGAACGGTATTTATTTTGTAAACTCCTTAGGCACTTAGGACGATTGAGAACACAAGAATTCACCAACAGTTGGATGATTTTAAATCCATTCCTTTTCTAAGTGACTGTCTTCTGAAAATGTCGTCATAGGGTTCAAACTCGTATTTTTAAAAAAGCAATCTTGTAGGTAATTCAACTGTCCATAGCCAAAAAAACCCCTCTTAGCTAAAACACCAGGGGCACGGCAGTCCCTTCCCCTGGGAGAAGCAAAGGTAGCAGCTGGTCCGTAGAAGGCCGTGTGGGCTCTAGTTCATGCGAAAACCCCCTTTTTCTTGTTGGGGGTGGGGAAACACCTTGAAATGAAATCACTATTCTAAGATGCTATATAATATTTAATGCTATTTCTGATAGATTAAAACAAAATATTCACATATTTTGACATCACTAAATACATTTTTTGTTATCATATTATAATAGTTTAGAACTTCAAATGAAGATATTAGGCCGCTTAATTTCTATATTGCTCACAGACATATCAAAATAAAATGCATTCCTTTGCTGTTTAAGTTTATAACTGCTGAGGATGGCTAGCCGTTTTACTGTTTGAAGTTTCGGCAAGCAAAGGAGCATGATCTCTGACAAAGTTAACATTAAAAGGACTGGTACCTCTAGATTAAAAACGAACAGCGCATTAAACCTCCCCGAGGTATTACCGTCATCCGGAGCCTTCGTAATCTTCGGACACATGTCTGACTTTCAATAAAAGTTTTCCCAAGAAAACTAGAGGAGCAACACAAAAGTAACAACAAAAACTAGGCACAGGCGTTTACCTGCAGGTGACCCATACCTCAAAGGACTTCAGAAGTGCTACAATTAGTAAGTTCAAGGAAATGAAAGATTGAGGGAATAGAAATTAGGAATGGGGGAGCTGCGTTTTAAAATTTGACCCTAAACTGCTGCCGGTAATCACTGCCAGGCTAGAATGTCACAGCCCATTGAAGTAGTTTTCAAAAATGAAGGTGAAATTAAGACATTTTTGAACACACAAAAAGTGAATAAATACTTGCATTAAAGGAAGATTACTATCATTGTATACACTATAAAAACAAAATGAAAGCAAGATTTGTAATACTGTACACTGAAAACCACAAGACGGTAGAAGTTGAAGAGGACACCAGTAAATGGAGGAATGTGCCATGAGACAAATTAGAAGACCCACTATTGCAACAGCGTTAATTCACCTCAAGCCCCGTGTCTGCATTCATCAGAATTCCGATCAAAAAGGACGCACTTTTACATTGAAATGCTGATTTTAAAGTATAGGCAGCCATATGTCAAACGGAGGACAGAACAATCTTGAAGAACCACCACTGGCACGAGGACACGTGCCACACGGAACACAGGAGAACAGATAACCCAGGGGCAGACATGCAACCAAGTGAGGAAAGGTGCCACCCCGTGGCTGCAGGGGAAGAAGAGCCGTTTCCATCAGGGCGCGGGGTCAATGGGCTTCCACGTGGTGGGGTGGGCAGTGAGAGAAGGGGGAAAGGTCTTGGCTTGGACCGCACGCCGCACACGGTGTCCATTTGAGGTGGATTGTAATCTAAATTCAAAAGTTAAGGCGATAAAGCTCATAGAGGAAGACAGTAAAAAGTATATTTGTGATCGTAGGAGTAAATAAATATTTTAATTAGGAAACAGCCACAAAGGAAGGACTAATGATGGATAAGCTGGACTAGACAGATGATAGAATAGATAAATTTAAGCTGGATAGATGATAGACAGACAGACAGATGATAAATGTCATCATAAGTCAATGAAAAAGGCATGCCATGGGGTTTAAGAAGATATTTGCAAGACATATATCCAAAAAAGGAGATTATATACTTATATTTACTCCCTCAAATAATAAGAAGAAAAACCAATGCAGTAGAAAAATAGGTAAAGGATTTGAAAGTATTTCAAAAAAGATGGTATTTAGGGGAAGAACATCTATGCATAACCCACAGACACAGACAGCAGTGTGGCGACAGCTGGGAGAAGGGATTGTGGGGATTGGGGGAGGTGGGCATAAGGGGAGAAAATATGGACACCTGTAATAGTATCAACAATAAAAATAAAGGTAAAGAAGACACTATTTAAATAGCAGGTGAAACATATGGAAAGGTGTTTAAGTCCATTAGTCATTAGGGAAATGCAAATTAAAATATCTGCTCAAAGCAACCAAGATGGCTAAAAGGAGACAGAACAGCTGATGAAAATACAGAACAACTAGAACCCGCACACCCTGATAGTAACACTTTAAACCGTTGCAACATCTTTGGGAAATCAGTTGGCAGATCTACTGATGCTAAGTAGATGACCCAGCAACCCACTCCCAGGCAGACACGTAAGAGAGATATTAATGCAAGTCCAGTGAAAGACTGACTTTTATCATCATCATAAAGGTTGAATTTTAATAAACACCACAATGCTTACTAACAGAGGAATGGATGCATAAATTATAAGATATACAGTGGATTACCACAGACCTTCTCAAATATAACGTTGAGGGGGAAAGCTAGATATGTGAATGTATGCTGTATTATTTCATGTAAAAATTCTATCACTGCACTAATTCTGTGACTTCTAATGGCACATATATATCTTGATGACTCCACAATTTTTACTCTAGTTCTGATATCTCCCCTGACTGTAGATTTATGTATCCTTCTACTACGATTTCACATCCAAAACAGAAATCTGGATATCCATCCCCAAACCTTTGACTTCACTACCTGTCAGTCCTATTCACGCAGCTGCTCAGGCCAAACACATTGGGAGCACCCTGGCTGTTCTTTCTCATGCTCCATGTAAAACAGAAGAATATCTGTCATCTGCCTTTACAAAATATCCCAAGTCTGATCTTGTGTCAACAACCGTTACCTTAACCCAAGCCCCTGTTGTCACCCACCTAACTATGCAATAGCCCCATATTCCGTACTATGATTTAGTATGTCCTCCCCCTGCAACCTGGTCTCCATACGTCAGTCTGAGCAGTCACTTCAAAACACAGGTCTGATGGGGTCTCTTTACTATTCACGATCTTCTAGCCCTCACGCTTCACACAGAATCAGAAATGCCCCACCTGATCCGGCCACAGGACCCCTCCCAGCATCACTTTCTGTTCATCTCCCTGATGGCTGAATGCCCACCACGTGGGCACCTGGCTCTTGACACTGGGCAGACGCCACCCTTTGACACTGCTGCATGAGTTCCCTGTGGAGGAGGTTTGTACATTCGTATCCGTGTCGCCAAGAACAGGTCTGCTATGCGGGTGCTCACTACACATTTATTATCGATGACGGGGAACCACATACATCCTCCTCTGCTGAGTTTTTATGTTTTCTCCAATACGAAGTTTACAAATCTTTTTATTTTCCTTCTGTGATTAGCCTTTATCTTCCCGAGGAGAATAACCGACTCAGACTTCTTTCTGAAAGTTAATAATACTCTCTAAAGTCTCAACCATTCTTGTTCTAAACCATACCAGATACCAGAATTTTATTACTAGGAAACTCTTCAGTTAAAAAAAAAAAGTTTAAAGGAAATTGCTTTATGAGAACAGTCACCTAAATTAATAATAGGAGGTTAGTTTATATATATTCAGAAAGGAAGAAAACAGTCACATTTATGTCCACATTATACTCTGTTACAGGAAAGCAATCCAGTTGCTAAGAATTCAACAGCCCTTATGACATTAAAAGGAAATGTTCATGCAATTACTGACTTTATGGTCTTATTTTTTTCCTGAGGGAAGTCGATAAAGAAATAAAGGAAATAGACTTTTAACTCTGTTGGCTTCAATACGGACATTTTGTTTATTTTAATTGCTAATATTGTTTAAACATTCATCTCTTTTATCTTAAGACACTGTATCCACATCCTGTTCTTGATCAAATAATAGATTGATTCCATTTAATTTTCTTAAACAGGCTAAGAAATGAACAATAAATTAAGTTATTGTTCCTTTAGCGTCTCCTGCCTCCTCTCACATACATCATCTCCTGTGGTCCCTTATCCCCTGTCTTCTACTGATAATATGTTCCAATAAAAAGGTTCATAGCCATCACTCTCCTGGAACCCAGGGTAGTATCTTGCCTGCTGGTAAACTGATAATTATTAGCCCTGCCCTCAGTTTGTCTCCACCTCAGTTGTCCAAAAGTGCTCAGCGAATCACTAGCCGCCTGACCCTTTCTCCCCCCGAGCCAAAGAGAAGCCATCTGGGTGCCAGACCCGAGACAGTGCCTTGGAATTCCTCGCCTGCCCGGGGTGCGTCCGCCCCGGTTTCTGCATAACGACCCCTCCCCTCGTTCTCGATCCCCATGCACCTTGTGAGCTGGAAGTCTCACCCCTCAAAGAGGACACTGCAGAAACAAGCTGAGAGAGGAGGACAGGAGCAGCCACGTTTGCAGGCGACTAAGGGGCAACAGGAGGCGGCCGCCACCTGGGAGAACCGGAGGGTGTCCGCTTTGTACCCGCTGGTCCGACATTTGGAAACGGGCCCGGGCTCTAGGTCTGTCTTGCTCTTCCTGTTCATTTTGCTCCAGAATGCCCCAAACCTGTGGCGTGACTTAGTGTCTGACAAGCTGCCCGGCCGGCCTCAGTGACACCGACGCGTCTCTTTCCTCTTCCACTTGCTGGCCAGATCCGAATTACCCCCCCTCACACTGCCCTAAATTCAGCCTTCACAGAGTCTGGAGAGGGACCACGTTTATAACTCAGGGTGACCTTAGACTCTGAGCCTGAACACAAACGCTGTCTCCCAGAGGTCGTGCTGGTGTGTGGGCAGAGCTCCCGCCCTGAGCGCCGCCCCCATTGGGTTGTATCCCTTTATCTCCCAGCTTGCTTTACTTTGGGTGGGCCTGGGTGGGCCTGCCCATCACAAGCCCCCTGGGAGAGCCATGGAGCTGACCCTAAGACCGAATTCTCCAGCGCAGCAAGTCGGCTCTGCTCCTACCAGGGCCCTGGTCGGGGGCAGGACCCAGGGACCAGAGATCGAGAACCTGGGGTAAATACACGTGAGACCCAAGGCGTCCCTCACGCAGAGGACCTGCCGAGGCATCCCATCCGATTGTTCACGCCCCACTCAGCCCCTGCTCTGCCTCCCCTCCTGGGCGTAAGTCAATAGACACAGTCGTCACTCTCCAACCCAATGCAGGAAGCGCTGTGTCACCTAGAGGGTGCACCAACACTGCCTCTTCAGTGACCGGCAGGACTTGGTCCACAGGTACTGGCGGGAGGTGGGAGAGAGTGGCTTTGGTGGAGCCAGGACAGGAGTCTCAGAACAGGACTTTGTTAGATGTCGCTACCAACGTGGAACGGCCTCCGGTGAATAGAGAGGAAATGCCCTGGCAGGGACACCAGGAGACAGTGCCAGCACACGGGCGGGAGAGCCCCGGGAAGCTAGAGAAAGTAAAGCAAAAACACTGGAACCATCACGGCAGCCTGAAGAGACGTTCCAGAGAGGCTCAGAACTTGACACGTGATGGTGGACACACTCTGTAGCATCAAGAACCTACCAGTGGACTAAGACTTGAGGGGGGCGCACAGAAGAGGCTGGGAAAGAGGGGTGCTGGCTCATTGAGAAGCATAGCCGTGGATGCCCTCTGCCGGTCAGAGCCGAGAGCAGGAGATACCATTACCGGCTCGACCATCCAGAGAGCAAAGGGTGTGAGAGCAAGCATAGTGTGTGACCATCGGAAGGAAACTGTCTGCAAGCCTTGGGAGGACAGCTCTCCCTGAGTGGCAGCCAGGTGAGAGAATGCTTAGAGAGCTCTGGAGATGGCTGAGGCATGGAGTTTCTTGACCCAATGGCTTCCATGATTTTAAACACAGGAAGGACTCCTACTCCAACCCCTAAGGTGCACATCCCTGCTCCTCAAGGGGATGGAAGCTACTGCCTGCCCCTCCAGACAGGGACAGAAGGCAACGGCTCACAAGGCCCGTGCTCACCCAGCCAGCTGGTGGACCACAGGGTCCCTTGTTCACTTGAGTCTGTTCTGTTTTGGAGGAACTACCAGTTGGGGGTCATCCCAGTCTGCCCTGTCTGTCCACGCCATCCACCAGGCGACATTTGGAAACACAGTCAACCTGTGTCCCACAGGCCAACCTCAACGACAGCTTTTGGTTTTTGTTTCGGTTACTGTAATGGCCCCATTTCCACAGGAGGGTAAAACATTTTTTACTTCTAAAGTAATTGGAAAAGGTTAATCTTTAGAAACTGGTAGTTCTTAAATATAACTGAGGTGTTAGACATAGATTTTATGTCTCTGTCACATACTTTATTCTGACACACAGAAATTGCAGTAACTACCAAAAATTCACAAATTACTCTGTTTATAAAGTAACATTTTCATATTCACATTAATACTTACTTTCTACATATATTATGCAGTAATTAAAATGACAACTTGGGCAATATTAGAGCTGTGATTTAATTGAAGGATGTTTGGCTGATTACAGTGTACTCATTTTTAAAAAAAAAAAAGAAATTCTAATTAGTGTTGGCTCCCTGTCAAAATCAGTAATTAAGAAAGTTGTCAAAGTCAATCCTATTATTCATCTCGATAATGAAATTATTTGAACATCAAACATGAATGTCCTATTAGCTTGAGGAGTATAATTGTTGTTAACATCGCTCATTGGGCTTAATAAATGTATCAGCCACATTATCTCCCAAAAACCTGCACAGAGACGCCTGTGATTGAGAAGTCGTGAAGCTTTGAAAGATTATGTGAGGTTATTTTACAAACAATATTTAAGTCTCCTGAGTTGGTACACGTGACAAATGTGGGGACTGTGGCCCCATAGTTTTTCTTGAAAGTTAACTAAAATGCCTTTATGACCTGCAAAATTAAACTGCACTCATTTAAAGTGTTCACTCTTGTGTCCTTTGGCGCATATACATCCATAAAACCATTATCTGTCACTGAACATATCCGTGCCTGTCAAAAGTTTCCTCCTATTTAATTCCTCCTTCCAGCTCTCAGTGCCCATTTTCTATTAACCTGGCAATCACTAATCTGTGTTTTGTTTGAATTTTCTAGAATTTTGTATGAATGCAATCATAAAATATGATTTTGCCTGGATCCTTTCACTCACAATAATTGTTTTGAGATTCATACATGTTGTGTTATGTGTTAATAACTAATTTTTATTTCTAAGTAGTAAGCCAAAGTATTGCTTTACCATAATTTGTTGATCTGTTCATCTCTTAGGGGACATTTGGGTTAATTTCAGGGTTTAGCTACGGCAGATAAAGCTGCTGTCAGTGTTTATATCAGCCCATGTGCTTTCATTTGTTTTGGGGGTTTTTTCCTGCTTTTTTAAAAAAATCATTGTTCCAGTAGAGTTGTCTCCATTTCCCCTCTACCACTCTTCCCCCGTTTGTTTTGGATAAATACCTAACAATACTGTGAGGATACTAGGTCTATAATTAACATTTAAAAAATATTTTTAAAAATGTCCCAAGTCTCATCCCAAGTGGAAAACCTATAGGTTGTGCCTGCAGACATATGTCCTGGGGGTAGGCAGGTTTGGGGGTACAGAGATTTGGTAGACAGTGGCTGATGGTGCAACTGAAGATGTCCAGAATGTCACAGTTCTGCACTCTCTCCCTAGTCCAAAAGCAAGAAATGGAACTACCAACAAACAGGAGAACCTTGATAGAATAACGTCAGTAGCACATACTTAAGAGAGCAGAAATGTAGGTGACTTCACGCTCGGTTAATCGTTCAGGAAGTAGGACGAGTAGGCAGGCCAGTGGTGCAAGATACAGGCGAGTTCAAAGCCAGTCCCAGCTTCTACATACGCTGAGGGGTCGTTCCATCAAGAAACCCATCACTGAACACTGGGGTGTCAGGTCGAATAATTTAGGAAGATCATGACACACCAGAATTTTCCACTGTAAATTCCCCAACACATTTGTTAGGCAGGATGTTAGTAAAGTTCTCTAATTCTCTGTTGCTAATATGAAAGAAAACAATGACCCAACCTGCAACTCCGCAGCATCCCATTCTCAGCCTCCGGAGCCCACGGGTGCCCTGTGCGTGGCCCAGATCATACCGCCACAGAGAACGGGGCCACCAGGGGCCTTGCGCTGTGACTGTCTCTCCTCCGAGAGATTCAGTCCTGTGCGGCCTGAGGAAAAATCACCCCGCGTATTTTGTCCAGCTTTCAGTGCCGATAACTTCACTATCAGATGTGAATTCAGTTACTCTTGGAAGTACTTTTCTCACTTAATCAAAGGCTCTACAAGCACTAGTCTTGCGTATGTCCGAAACACTGTCAACATCCCTAAAAAATGGTCATAATGGAACATTCTTACAGGTGTGAATAGGATTCATTTTGCACTGTTCGTGTAGCTGACAAAAATGCTGTATGTTTCAATAACCGTGTATAAAAATATTCAGGAACTTAAGGGTCATCTTCAAGTTGCTTAGTAACGTTATTCATCTGAAGATTTAGCTTCCTTATTTTTGTGCATTGTTGTTCTTAAAGAATCAGAATTCTCCAACTCAGAATAATTAACTTGACATTTAAGCCATTTAGCCGCATTTCTGTTGGTTTAAAAATATTGCTCTACTACTTAAAACAGGCACAAGTCTACGGCATGGAGCGCTCTGTGGCCGAAGCGCCCCAGGTTATAAGGCTGAACCGATGCGCCGTTCGGCCCTCTTTCCCTCGTTTTCCTCATTCAGGTTTTCCCTAGTAAAGTCCTGCTATTTTACTTCAAACGGATATTCATCTTTTTATGAAAATTCTTTGCTGACTCTAAGGGCATTCCTGAGAATTATGAAGCATTTCCTTCAGAAACTAACACTTTTCTCACAGAAATAATATGGTACTATATACAAAGTACTTATTCTTGTGGGCTATGGAAATACTGCCTTTGCACATAAAACACACTTAGCTCATCCTGTGCAGCTCCCTGTCACAGCCGGGTCTGGTCAGGCCTCCTCTTTGTCCACTTGGGCAGCACCCCAGGAGCGGTGGCTGATGAAGTGCGAGGATGACGAGAAATATGGGTTATGTACTAGCTGTTAGAAACGTCGGTTCAGCAGTTTTCTCCAAGAGAAAGTAGAAATAACATATATTTTCAGATTTTTGAAAGGGACTATTTAATGACAGTTTACATTATTCTTTTCACTTTGTCATTCATACAGCTTCTAAAATCAACTTTAAATAGTCTACCTTTTGGCATTTTTGTGAGGATTTTGGGGTGGTAATTTCTTCTTCAGCTGGCATTCAGTTCTCACACATCGAAAGGAAATAAAATATACCTTCAACTTATATAACATATAAGTACCATTTCACATTTTGAACTTTGAATTATTTCCAGAATGATTCTTATTCACCACATACTCATGATAGTCTAAATCGGAAGCAAAAAAATCTGTGAGAATCTTGATAGTCAAGACGGAGACAATGAGTTTCCACTGAATGGCGGTGTTTGACGGGGGTGGGGGGCTCTCTTGGCAGCAAAGAGAGGTGAGTGAACCCAGAAAACAACTGTAGCTAACACATGTCAGAAGTCTCTTTAAATGGAAGTTGCACCAAAAACTATATGCTTCGTTTTGATACATATTCTGGCTTATTGTTAATTGAGGACACTTCTAATGAAAAACATCAAACCAACCACCCTCTTCCAAAACACAAACCTTCTGTCTCCGAAGATGAGTAAGAGCTACAGCCGATGTTTTAGTTGCTGAGTGCCCACGGGCTGACTTCTTAAGTAATTTTTAGTCAAGTATTTTACATAATCAACCGAAGCGCTACCACGACACAGTCGCGGGCCTGTGGGGAACACGGGGATGGTCCAGGGTGGGCAGGAGTCGGCTCCGTACCAGAGGCGCGGCTCGTGTGCTTGGGTGGCTCAGACATGCGGGGCCATGGTGAACAGAGTCCCCCCCAAAACCCCACCCCCTGGTTCTCCTCCTAGAATCCACAGGGAAATGATCTGACCAAGAGCCAAACAAGCAGGAGTTTAAAATGCGATCTTCCAGAGTAGGCGCTAATCAAGAGAACCCGAAAGATTGCTAAGGTAATACTGACACTCGTGTTTCACAGTCTCATTTCATCACTTGAAATGTTTGAGAAGAAAACAGAGAACGATGGAGCCTCCCAAACCTAATGAAGGGGCCGGTACGAGGGAGAAGCCATGCCGTGGGGTTCGGATGTTAAATAAGACCTGCAAGTGATGCTTAACGCTTGTGCAAAGTTGAAAAGAACGAGACCGGCGATTCGAAGCGTGCGGCCCTTGGACCAGTAGCATTAGCATCGCCTGGGAAGTTAGAATTGTCAGCTTCCAGGGTGCCATCCTGAGCCCACTGAATCCAAATGCCTGAGAAGAAGGCCCAGAGTCCTTTTAAATTCGCCCTGCGGGTGCTTCTGAGGCACATTACAATCTGAGAACCAGCGGCGCAGGGCAGACTGACAACCACCTGGGCTTCCCCATAACAGCACAAGCTGGTCCTGTGGTTGCACCTCAAGTTAGCTCACGGATTTCCTTGGTCTGCAAATGACTCCTCAGTTCCTGAATCACAGAAGGACCTCTGCTTCCCTCCAGTCAGTCAGCCTCGTGCAAGGCACGTGATTTCCTTGTTTAACTTGATCTCTTCCCTTCACAGTCAAGATACTCCACACCACATAAATTCAGTGCAAGGACCTATGATATGTTTCTACTTTCCCCAGAATATTAAATAATATTTTTTCTAACTACTTAGTAAAACCTCTCTAACATGCACACATTCATGGATTTGTGGTTTTGATATCTGCAGTAATAATTCGCTAGTTTTAATTAACTGAAACATTGCACGTGTGTGTGTGAGAACATAAAGCTCCCTAAGCTGCTTTTTTTGTTTGTTTGTTTATATTTTTAACATGTACAGCTTGTTGCATTATTTTTCATTCTCCTGATTTCATCGCAGACAGTTGGGCTTCTTTCTATTGTTACTTTTCTGGGTAAAGACTCTACATGCTTTCTTAGTAACCTTTCGGGTTCTTTTGATTAGCTCCTACTCTGGCAGATCGCATTTTAAACTCCTGCTTGTTTGGCTTTTGGTCATACAATTTCTCTCTGAATTCTAGATGTGAAGTTTCTGCGTTCCGATGTTTATATCATAGGTTGTGGTCTCTTTCTGAGTATTAAGATTTTTGTTTCTTTTTTTCTTGTTGGTAAATATTGTCTGATTATTTTTTTTAAAGAACCATTCTTAAGTTCCATACCTGAAACTTGTAAATATGACTTAAAAATAGCCATACTGTGTTTCTCCCACTGCAAATACTGAGACTCTGATAGGATGGATAGGAGGTGCCAATTTAAACGAGACAACACACTCTGCGTCTATTGGCAACGAAAGGGGACTCTCTCGGGGAACTTGATCGTTCTATTCTGATTAATAGTACTATTAAGTCTCTGTAGCTTTCGAACAACAAGGCATGAGGCGGCCATTTATTTCCGTGATTAATAGGGGGAAGGAAGTGACATTCATGGGGCACCTATTGAAAGCTAGCCGCGTGCACCAAGGGTGTGTGAAGTCGTTTACGGCGCCGGTCCCACGCACGGGACCCAGCAGGAGGCGGAGTGATACGTACATAACTGTAAGATGCAGAGACACCGCAGCACACGGGTTAGACGCAAGCCATTCTAAGCAGAGAAATCCAAGCACAAATCCCAATTTCCTGGTTGAGGGATTTGGGGAAGTTATAGAGCTTCTGAAATCCACACTCTTCTCATCTACTAGATGAACATAATAACTGCCTGATTTTCTATAATTTTGGCCATTAATATAAAGTGCCACAAATGGGAAAAATGTAATGGAAGTCCTATGAACATATAAAAGGCAAATATGTAGAAGGAGATTAAACTTGAGGGAGAGGAGAAATAGTATGCTTCAAATTTTATTTCAGATTCTGGCAAAGACAAAAAAAAAAAGAACAAAGGAAAATTTGAGAGCCACTGTGATTAGAGGTATATATTAATTACAACATACAAAAGATACTAAATGATATACAACATACTGTATATCATTTAGTTAGAATTTATATAGGAAATATGCATAGAGAATATGTACAATAATACACACCAAATTATCTCAATTGTGGTTATCTCTTGGTAGGAGAGGGGAATGTCTTCAGGCATTATTTTTCAAAATGAATGGTAAATAAGTGGGATGTTTTTTATTCAGTTATGCCTTATGTAAAATACTTAATTTTAATAAGAGTAATTTCTAATTTTGAAAATAAGGATGGCTGGTGAAGGGTGACTATGAACGTCACAAAGCCAATGACGGGCATCAAAGCCAGGTATGCGAGTCTCATATGGGGAGACAGATCTGGCGTTAGCCACGAATGACTCCATCAGTTGGAGTGCTGTTTGCTACAGCGCGTGCCTTTGAGTATCCCGGTAAAGTGAGGCTTGGAAAGCAGGGTTGGGGAGCTCTGGTGCGGCTTCTTCCCGTCAGCACTTTGCAAAGACTCCCTTGTGCAGGAAGCTAACATCTGGGGAAGGAGACAAATGAAACCAGGGACTCTCCTAAGCTAGTGCCGATGGTGTAACATCCCTTCCTGCCATCTTGGGGAGCTCTGGGTGAGTGGCCCTGTACACCCACCGCTGTGTGAACACTGAGTTAAGACTGCGTGGATCGGACCCCAGAGAAGTAACCCAGTGACCCTCCTGTTCTGTGCTGGCATGTGTAGCTCCTCGTAAAAAGTTTAGGAAACCGTCTACGGGCGTAGCTAAAGAGTATGGTGATTTGCACACCATGGAATAAAACGTAATCTTTATAAAGGGTTATTGGAAAATTCTCTAAATGAACTGGAGAAATAAATTCCTTTTATGAAGGCTCCCCCTTATGACCTAATTACCTCGCAGAGGTGTAACGCGATGGTGTCAGGAGGGGGGGCCTGTGTGCGGGGATTGGGCGGATTTGTCGGGACCTGGACATTCAGAGCGGAGCACCCTCCGTTGCTAGGCCGCGGGGGAACAACTTGGAAGTGCGGACATCTTTCCCAGCTGTTCCCTGGAGCTGGGTGTCTGACAAAGCCAGTCACCCAACAAGGCAACACATGAGAAATGGGGGTTGTGCCTGAGAGGGTGGGGAGACCTCTCTGCTGCGGCGGACGCCGAGTGGGACGCAGCCACTCCCCGCGGCAGGACGGGGCCGCGCAGAGTCAACGTCGAGGTTAGTTACTTACTTGTTTACAGTCCTGCCTTGAATCGCAAACCTCTCTGCCCGCAGGTCTCTTGAATCCTAGTGACACTTCCTCCTACCGTGTATGACTGTAGCTGACAAATGTTCGCTCGGCTTCCATTTTACCTCGTTTCTGTTCTATTTAATGGGGCATCACACAGACCGAAGTCAGTCTGGAGTCAAACTCCACATGGTGGTCTCCTCTGTTGTGTCGCTGCTTCGGTGGCCTGTGCTTAAAGGTCAGTTCATTCTGTGTGAGAATGGTTTGTTCCATGGAAACATACATGTTTAGTGGTATTAGAATACATGTTCTCTGTGGGTCGAGAACTTTATCTGTACTACAGTGAGAAATATTTCACATTATTAACACTATAATATTGTTTTAACTTTTTAGGATCAACCTGTAGGTATCACAGAAGTATAGGCTATAGTACAGAAGATAATTTTAAAAACTAAACTCTGAATTTAAAAGTAAGGATATTGAAGAGAGAGAGAGTAGGAAGTTGGAGGGAATGAGTAGGAAGGAGCTATTAGAGAGTTGGGCTTCACTACCAACTGTCACGATTTTCCTCATCTGAATGAAGAGCTAAAATACTTTAAATATTGATTTATCAAGAAGTGCAGACTTGGGTATAGTATTTAGAGTCTTAAAGGCAACCAGCATGAATCTGCATGAATTGTTTGGCATCGAAAGGGAAGAAAGTGGAGATGGGAGAAAAAAAATTGCATCATTCAGGGGGACTCAGAAGAATCTGTTTAAAAATTATAAGAAGGGGAAGGATAAGCTTGATGTTTCCCATCTTGATGGTACGAAGGGTGCCAAGATAAAAAATGGATAAAACGGGAATGTCTTTTGCTTTGAACTACAGATTTAGGGTAAGGCAATAGGGTTTGTTTTTACTAAATTATAACACTTTTATACAGTTTAAAAAATTGTTTTTATATATATATAAATATATATATAAATCTTAGTTAGTCACTTTGTAATAAAATGCTAAATTAGATTCCTGGACCCACTTTCCAACAGAGGGTTACTATCACTGGAAACAAAACATGTCCTCGTTATGCAAAACATGTCCTCAAAACATGTCCCTGTTATGAGTCGATTGTGTCTTGATGTAGAAAAGAAAACACACACAAATAAGTTAATGTGCTTTTGAATAAGAGCAGCCTCTCTTTTTTACCTCAGAAATGAACTGTTACATTATTCCAGAGACCAGATTATTTTATTTTCTTCCATTTAATTTCTTTGTTGCTGTTCTTTGACCCCAGTTCATTGAAAAACAAAATAACTATCATTTATGAAGCTCCAGCAATGAAGATGAAATGTAGTAATTTTGCTTTTCATTAGAAATTTCCATAAAAGTGTCTTTCAAGACAGTGAATTAATATGCTTTCCCAATGTGATACTATCAACTTAAGGTCAGGTTTTGTTATTTTAAACATATTTTAATAGCTATTTTTACTGCAGGGTTTATAAATACACTATTTTTATGAGATTCCATTAAAACAGTAATAATTGTCTTGAATACAAGTTTATGTTTGAAAAACATGAACTGTATAAAGAAAAATCAGTGATTTTTCTTTAAAAATAGTGATTTTAGAAGTATGCTAATTTAGTCAAACTGTCAGGCTCTTTCTTGTCACCGAGTGGTTCCAGACTGACCACAGGTAAAAAAAACTACCAGAATGGACTCATCAGAAAGTCACACTTTGTAGCATCACAAAGTACCACTTTTTCACACTCTTTACTACTCATTTGGCAAAGAAATACTATTTTCTTTGCATGTTTTGTATCATTGCTTCTGCATATTTAAAATCATATGGAAAAAATTTAATGTTATGTCAGTTCTTTTGGGAAAATTTTAATGAATTTTCAGTAATTCTTCAGGTTTTATAGGTATATTAGGAAAGAACCACTGAAAAGGAAACTTTATATAAAATTTCTTATCAAACAATGCTAACAAAATCAAATAATGCCCTGATCTTGATAAATCCAAGGTTGTTTGTTCACACCCAGTGTTTTGCCCGATCGTCCTCATTCTCACGCAGTTTCCGACCTCTGTTTCCTCTCAGTCCCCCACTCTGGGCCTTGCCTCTCTTCTTTTTCTGTTCTCTGTCATTCCCATTTACTGTAACCTGGCTGTCCGCCATCACCCAATGCCCTTGTCATCTGTACAAACAGCTATTAAGAGTAAACCCTTTCTCAGTATAGCAGCCCAGCCCTCTCCGCGGGACACACATCCCCTGCAACGGATACCTGAACCTGCAGCGATTCCTGTGTAGACTATAATTCAGTTTAATTTACAATTTAGGCATAATAGGAGAGCAACAGTAACTAACAATAAAATATAACCGTTATAACAATATATAGTAATAAAAGCTATATGAATGTGCTGTCTTTCAAAATATCTTACGGTACCATTTTCAGCTTTTCCCCTCAAGGAAGCACTTTACGGCTTCTCTCTGGCATGCCCACCTGCCAGCCTCACCCATCTTGTGCTTTGGGGCCATGGTTAAGTCAAATAAGGGTGACTTGAACACAAGCTAAAGTGACAGACAGTGGATCTGACCACCAAGATGGCTGAGGGACTGACTGGGGGGTTGCACACACAGCATGGGGACACTGGGCAAGGGACGGTTCAGGTCCCGGGCGGGATGGATCAAGACGGCGTGAGATTTCATCGCGCTGCTCTGATGACGCCCAATTTAAAACACATGGCTTGTTTACATCTGGGAATTTTCCTTAAGTATTTTTGGATTGTGGTTGACCACAAGTGAACTGAAACCAAGAAAAGCAACATCTTGCCTAAGAGGAACTAGTGAACATTGTTTTTGTGTATAACATGATCCATGGTTGCTGTGCAAAGTCCCATCGCTGTAAAAAGTGACACCAGTGAAAAACCGGATTCCTAACTGCAGGGTGCCTGGGTCCCGTCTGTCATTCCTTTATCTAGCTTTGATGGCTTCGCGGCTGCCGTGCCTTCTCCTAACCCCTATCCGGTTAAAAGAGGGTCTTACTCAATGCCTGTGACTCTTACTCCCAGCAAATGGCATGGTTTCTCCAAATGTTTCATTTAGAAAATTTAAAGCATCTAACATTCTCCTTCCATATGTTGTCCATTCACTTTACAAATCTGTGTATTTCTACACCCATCTCCCGCCTTCTGCTCCGGAACCCCAGGATGATTTAAATGTATGCTTTTGCCCTTCATTCTGTCTTTTCTCTTCCAGATTCCTAGTGCATCAATTATTCCTTTTTCTCTCACAGATTTCAAACCTTTTAATGTCTCTCTCACTCCTTTCCATGGTTTTGCACCGCGTTCGAGAATGTCATTCAGAATGAATGTTGTGTGGTTGCCTATCAATAATTTTTTAACTAGCTGGCAGAATGCACTGAGCAGGGCAAAAGTTGAAATCGGCAGGACAGAAGGAGGCACCTGTGTTAGCCCGAGGAGGGGGGTTGGTCATCTCTGCCGTCTGGGCCATATTGTGTTTATCTGTGCTCGCCCATGAGAAGAGAGGGTCCCGTTTTTGCCTCACTCCATCACTGTCACAGAATGACCTTGGCCGATGTTGCTGCTCGGTGAAAGGGTTCGATTCAGCAGCAGAACGCGGTGGCCCGCGTATTACCTCAAGGTCAGTGCTCAGCTGACAGCTGAGGGGCTGGATGAAGGCAATAACTGGATAAAAATAAAACCACTTCACGTGTGTACATCACCGATTTCAGATGGGTCAATGCACTGGTAATGTGCTGACAATACACATTTTTCATTCCTGCACACACTCCTCTCCCCAAAACTTCTACCTCTGCACCCCACTGTGTCCTTTAAATCTCCAGTTAGAGGCCCCGTGGCACTTCCAAAGCAGCACAGTCCGAAACGTTCTCAGGATCCATGCCCTAATCCGCTTCTCTTCCTGAATTATCTGCCTCTGCTCTAGGTGCCGATTTATGTTAGGCAAGAATCCTATGTCACATTTTTTTACCAAAAAGAAAAAATATTCCTTCAACCTATCAAATCGTTTATCGAATTCAACCAATATCAATTCCTGTGGACTTGGTAATCCATCATATCTCTTTAGAATTTTTCCTTATTCCTAGTTTGTGGATAGGAAGAATCAATATTGTCTAGATGTCAGTTATTCCCCTTAATCTACAGGCTCAGTGCAATCCCCCCCAAATCACTAGCAAGTCATGGATATTGATTAGATTAGACCCTTTTATGAAGCAAACATAACACTGACCCCAACCTTATTTCTGGAGTGATGCGGAGGGTGAAGTAGGCAAAGATTGGTGGCCTCCTTTTCCATGTACCTAACACTTCTATTTGAGTTTAGTTCAGCCTCTTCAAGTAAAGGGTTTGCGGTCCATTCTCCTCATTATGACTGTGAAACTGATCAAAACCAGTCCCGTGGCTCTGACTGTGACTGTATCACTGGGCAGGGTGAGGACAGGTCTCATGGGAGCCTTGGAGAAGGGACACAGAAAACTGGTATCTGTGTTAGTTTTCTTTTTTTTTAATCGCTGTGGCAAATTTAGCAGCTTAAAACAATGCACATTTATCGCCAGTTTTCACCTGCGTTATTGTACATCAGATCCAACAGTCAGTATGCTGAAATCCCATCTCATTCTATCAAACTAAACATTGCTCTGCACAGAATCTGCACATAAGAATATTTTATTACGGTGACTCACTGAAATCCATGCTTTAATAGAATCAGAAATGATACCTGGTATGTGTTAGTGGTGTCAATTACAGTACTTTGCAGAAATGTGTGTTAGTAGTTTGGAAGAAAAAAAATTTATATGACACGCAAGAAAAATATTTCATCAATTTTCTAATTATTCAAATTGCAATCTTTGAAGCTCGATTTCAAATGGCATAATCATTAGACATTTTATGCATGCCGTTGAGTGTTACAAGGTACACTAGAATAGCTAATCCTCAAAGTTAAAGATAGTTTATAGCAAAGTCAGCTCACATTAAGTCACAAAATCACAAAATATTTTACGTATGTGTTGTGAAAGCACCTTAATAAATCATCCTGATAGTTTATGAGAAACCAAATGACTCCTGAAGAGAGTAATTTGCTGACAAGTAGCAATGTCTAAATTTTGTGAAAGCTATCAGAAAAGATAAAAAGTAAAATAATGTATAAAAAAATTTCAGGAACAAAAATGGTACGAGCTTAGCTGCTTCTTGATGCTTTTGTGGCTGGTCTGTTATCCTTGACAAAGCCAAGAGTTGTCTCAAGGTAAAAACATGATGTGAAAGAAGATGAACCCCAAGTCGAGGGGCTCCTTTGAGGAAACTTAAGAGATATGAGAACCAAGAAAAAGATGTATGTACGTCAGAAAAACCTAAAATATAAATGTGAAATATCCATAAAATAATTATTTTTAAACCTCCAGCTACCCTAAAACTTGCTCAACAGAATAAGATCGAATCAAACACTTAAATGGCAGATAATGTAGGTATAAATGTGTGAAAACATAGCTTTAAATTTTGAAAATTAACAGGCTTAAGGTTTAATCCTTGTTGTGTTATATTTGTATTAGCTTGAGTATACAGAAACATTTTATTGGGCTTAATTGCCAAGGTAGAAAGTACAATGGCTGTCTTTTAAGCGGTACATTTCCTTGAAGGCATTTATAAATTGGCCAGTACTTTTTGAAATGGCATTTTTTAAATGACCCCTTAATGTAAGCGATGTGATACTCAACGAAGTCATCGTTTTTAAAATTGCCCAATTGTAGAGGGTTGGCCCGACTGCCTACGTAAGGTTACAGAGGCACAGTGGGGACTTACCAGCCACCCCAGTTCTCTGAGGGAGAAAGGCAATGTCAGAACTAAACGTTCTAGGAACAATGGGTCTTTGTAAGCACAAAACGAGGCTGAAATTTTCAAAGTTTCAAAGAGTATTCTGGCATGTTTTCTCTGGAACAGAGATCTTTAGAGCCTAACAAAAATTATATTTGAGAAGCCCCGTAGCACCCTGATTTTTGACTGTATGTGAAATGACAACTGCCTAGAAACGCACTTCAGTAAAGATTCATAGATTATTAAATGACTCTAAATTATACAGAGATTTAAAGTTGTTCACAAAGTGGCATGAATTGAACATCAAACGACTAACCCGCGTGGCATCCTTGCTTGTACATTTCCTTTCTTCTTCTTCTCTTTGTATGAAAGGGCGACTTGACACACAACCCCCTTTGACTTCTACTCCAGCGAAGAGAACACTCATCACCTTGTAACTTTGCAGCAGTGTCCTCTGAAGACTGGCACACTCGGTCTGGGAGGGCGTGGCGCCTTCGGACTAGCTGGTGTGGGCGCTAGGCCCTCGGGGCTGACGCAGGTCCGAGGCTGACTAGCTGGGAGGCACGGCGTCTCCACACCCAGCTGTGCGGTGTGCGAGGGGGGACCCGCTGCCACGGCGGGAGACGCTGTTCCCATCGGAGGGAAGGAGCTGCCTCCTCGCATTTCTGATAGGAAATTCAGCTCCATTTTAATCTTATGGGACCGCCACTGTGTATGAGGTCAGTCACTGACCGAAACGTTGTCATGTAGCACGTGACCATATATAGAAAATACAGTGTTCGAAGAGGTCACCATTATGTTATAAGCTTGTTACACTTTAATGGCTTAAACCGACGAACTGACATTTAAATTTGAGAAAATGTATTTTATTTATGCTCCCCCGCCTATTATGTCACAGGCTTGGAATAAAAATATCTTATTCTTCAAGGAATTAGGAAACTATTTGAAATTTCAAAACACTGAACGGAGGAAAGCAGTTCTATTCCTTTTAAATGAGGAGATTCTCTTCATAAAGCATTAATTCCACTTTAAATCTCTTACAAGATAAGATTATTCATATGACTTGAAATCTTACACAGTGAAGCTATTGCTTCCAGATGTAAAGCAACATCGAGGGGGGAGGGGAGGCCTCTTGGAAAGCGACCCTCAGTTGGCATGACCGAACGAAAGAATTTCCAGATGCTGGGAGAGCTCACAGCCTTAAAACTCCAATAACGCCAGTCTCCCAGCAGCAAATAATTTACCTTTCAAAGTCACCAAATTACAGTTCATCACATTAGACATCAAGAAAGCAAAACCAAGCCTGCTTTTGATGATTGGTCCTTGTGTGGACAAGTTAATGGCTGTGCATTACCCAGCCGGTTAGTTCCGGGTTTGGCTTATCTTGCGTGGTGTGTCCACGCAGCATTTCTCGGGGGGCTGGCGGAATTCAAGCAAAGGCTCATAAAAGTATGAGAATGCTGTCCTTTTTGGGAACCACTAGTGCCCCTGACATGGCGGCGCACTGTGAATTTATGTTGAACCCTGAAATGAAAACTCTATCATGCACGTTTATTCAGATCAGTGGGTATCCCTTTAACACGGCCTGCTTGCCGCACTTGGCCGTCTGAGGGTGGGCACCCCGTCACAGACTCCGTGAACTTCAGTCATGGCACCGTGCCTCTGCCCTGTGCCGGATGTGTTTTGTTAACACACCATAAAGATAATACTCAGTACCTGAACCTTACGCACAATGAGATGTCTTAAAAGTAGATACACTAAAGTCAGCAAAGCAGAGAAGCCGGCCAGGAAAAAAAACTCGATACTTGGCAGTTGTCTTTAAGATACCTGAAATCCTTTTACGCTGTTACCCCTTCCTCAAATAAGATTTCTAACCCGACTGGGCCAGCTGTCTCTCCTGCGTGCTTACGTAATACACGCGTCCCTGCTGCCGTAGCCCGTCACACACAGAGAGGTCACTGTCTGGCGGGGCCTGCCTTTCCCACCCAACAGCAATGCGGGACGGCTGCACTCTGTTTTTCTCCGACGCACGCCGGGCCCCGACCTCCTTCATGAGCATGCGTTAGCTGGCTGCCATTCGAAGGGCAGCCTAGGCATTTTTTGAAGGTACGAGTTGCAATATCAGTGTTGATTTGTTTGTTTAACAGCCCTTGTTACATGCCCGTGGGGCCGGGAGGGCACTGACATTCCTCACCCCTTCAAGCTCAGCGCCTCGCAGGGGCCTGGGCGGTGCGGTCACACACAGCGCTGCAAATTATGCGAGTGTTCACGAAAACTAAATATATATAGTGCATGCGCGCGCGTGTGTGTGTTGCGTATAAGGTAACGCAAATCACAAGTCAGTAAGAAAAAGACAAAGGATCTAATTAAAAATAACCTGAAAAGATGTCACCGAGAAGATACTTCAGTGGACAATAAGCCAATAAGCATATTGGGGTAAAGCAAATTAAAGCTACAATGAGAGAATGACCAGCTAAAGTTTTTTAAAAACATTGTAATTATCAGATGTAATGAATGTGCTAACTAATCTTTTTGGGGTAATTGTTTCATAATATATATACACATGTATTAAATCATCACGTTGTACGCCTTAAACTAACACAATGCTACATGTGAATTATATTTCAAAAAAGCTAGAAAGAAAAGAAACAGTAATGTATTTATGGGCCCGAGTAAAATATACACCATTATATAATGACAGATTGGACAGCAAAAAGAATTCCTAAATCAGTTTTATGTGCATCAACTAATATGTCTTATTTCTCTTGGGATTCGTCCAAAAAAACAAAAAATCAGTTGAAAATATGCACTGTACACTAAATTTAAATAATCAAACAGTAGCTGACCTATTTTGAGAATTAGTCAAGCAAGGCAACTCAAACTGCACTTATCACTATAGAAAACAGATATTTGGCTATCAACTTCATTGATAAATGTTTTTCTAGCAAGAATTTGCTGAAGTGTTTTATTTGCTTTTATTTTTTCAACCAGCATTTAAAAAACTGTCTTTCTGAAATTTTTCTGGTTAGCAAATTTCAAACATGGATTTCGATGTCATCCTCAACTGAAAATACGAGCTTGGCTACCACCTTTACCCTTGCAAAGTAAACTACTAGCTATTTATGTGAAAACAATTTCAACTGCTATTTAATCACAAACAATTTTGTATACCTTCGGGGGGAAATGCAAGTCAGCAGATAACTTGGGTATCTCTGGTCCATGATCTATGGCAAGATCAAAGTTGCTGACCGGATTCGGAAGAGCATTTGTTACACACAGTCACCCTGGGGTCACAGTGATTATTTATGGAGAGAGATGGATTTTTCTAAAGGGAATCTCTGCACACAGCCCTTCTATGAAACAAGTCCAATAATGTAGCCAAACTTCTTAATGTAAAAAAAAAACCATGAGTTTCCTAGATTCTCATTACTTAAAAATATTAATAGTCTAAGACTCAACATTAAGTTTTATCATATATTTTGCAAGTATATAAACAATAGCTAATTTCAGGCAATGAAGAATAGTTAGACAAATAAGGTGCAGGTATTTGAAGTTGATTGTATAAAAAAAAAAGCCAGTTAGATTCTTCCATGCATAATAATATTGCCTCAAGCAGTTAAATGCGTATTCATTGAAAAGGTCATTTTTATTTGCTTAAGAGTTGTAGCAGTTTTCTAAGAAGAAATCCATGACTTACAAGTGAAGTAGCATAGGGACAAATTATTTTGAATCTTTGGTAACACGCTTTGCTGACTTATTCCATTTGACTTAAGAGTGAATTTTCAAACAAATGATCATTTCTAAAGTGCATTTTGCTCCCTTACTTTACTTTCTCCCGCCTCTATTGCCCTCCGTTATGATGGAATACAGACTTATCAAACTCAAGCCTAGATTATCCTTATAAATTTTGGGGGGGGCACGCATGGGATGTTTTAGTAAATCAAAGTCTAGGAGGGTGACCCCGATAGGCCTCTCTGGGTGTGTCTGTTGGCATATAAATTGATTTCCGAGCATGGAGTAGTTATGTAATGGTAGTTAAAACTCCCCTAAAAATTCTTAGATCAGCCTCTGGTTATAATCTGAATTTTCCATGTGTAACATAAAGTATCTTATGAGGAATTTCAGCAATGACAAGGAATTATGGTGGAAATCTTTGTTAGCTAAAATGAATGCAAGGGCACTTACTGTTATCAACTCAAAAGTCAGACAGCAGAACAAAGTTTACAGTGTCATCTCTGTTCACTGATATTTTTCTGCTGAAGCCTGGGAATGAGATGATCAGAGCTGCCTGGATGGGCTGACCTGAAAGGACCATGAATCCGGGGAACAGCCAGGAGACCACCTGCCCACCCCCGCCCGCCCCCATTTTTTTTTTTTTTTTTTTGTCACATCGAATAAGAGCAATGCTTTCACTGGAATCCAGAGTTGTGTGTGAGTGAGCTCCCCCCCGGGGGGCGGGGGAGGAGGGGCGTGTCGGCAGAGCTGACGATCGCCCAGGTTTAACCGGTCTGGGCTAGAGCTGAGGCTTTTTGTTTCCTTTTGTTAAAAGTCTCCAGTGAGTCTCTCGTGCAGCCTTGTTCGAGTGAGACTTGCTGTTTTGGCTTCTCAGGCCGACACAGCATTTCCCATTTAAGGGTTACCTCCTGGCTTGGGTTTCCTGCCTTCTGACATCTAGAACCTGCCACCGCGGTTAGGAGAGTTACGCATGCTGGGTATTTGTAATGTAAGCATACGCAATTATTAAATCCGGCATCGGCTCCTATGAAAACACTTTTATGGGGATGAGGAACAATCCCACCCAGACGTGGGTGCTGCTGTGAGGAGGGTGGAAACACCTGAGAGTATCTAGTACCAGGTAGCCGCACTGCGTCCCCCCAGAAAAGAAGCTAATAACACCGCTGTGAATCCCGGGTTAAGTACAGCAGAAGGGAGGACGAGGGTAGTGTAGAAAGTCACCTCCTCACAGGTGGGCTTCCTGGGTTTGAGCGATTCTGAGAGTCACTATTTGTAGGCTAAAGAGCTGAAATATAAACTCAACATCCATGGGAGGGAGGCCCTGTAAAGGTCAGACTCCCTCTCTCTTTCCACTTAGAATTCGCAGTTCCCCCCAAACGACGCCGACTGTCAGCCAGGACTCCTGCCCTGAGACAGGCTTCTCTTCCCGGCTCTGAGTGGGTGGGTCTCTGGCTGCGTGCATGGCAGATAGTCACCTCAACCGCTGCCGGAGTCGGTGACCTAATCGTCTCGGCTCGACTGCCAGGGCGGTTTTATCTCCAAGAAAGAGTACAAGATGGTTATGCTGAGGGAAATGGGCCAGTCGGAGAACGACAAGCACCTATGACTTCACTCATTTGCGAAATATAATGAACAAAATAAATGGAAACAGACTCACAGATAAAGAGACTGACAGCTGCCAGAGGGGCGGGGCATTGAAAAAGCTGAAGGGATTAAGCAAAAACAAAAACAAAACAATAACAACAAAACACCCCAAAACAAAACCCAGACTCAAAGACACAGACAATAGTATGAAGATTACTGGAGGGAAAAGTGGGGGAGGGGGGTAGGAGAGGGTAAAGGAGGGGGACAAATTGTGATGGAAAGAGATTAGACTTGGGGTGGTAAACCCTCTGTACAACACAATGTACAGATGGTGTTGTACAATTATAGAATTGTACATCTGAAACCTATACAATTTTATTAAACGATGTCACCCCAATAAATTCAATAGAAAAAAATAAATGGTAAACTAAAAAAGAAAAAAATAACAAAAGCAGGATAAGAGTGTTTATGAAATTGGAAGGAGAAAACACAAATACTCTCTGAAGAAGCATTTTTTAAAAACTAGGACTTAAAGAATCTCCAACGATAAAATTACATGCAACATGAACAAATAATAACGAATTATTAAATATACAAGAATATGAGCCATAATGACTAATAATCAGCAAAATTAAAAAATGAAAAACATCTATGGCCCCAGATTTGTAAAAACTGTACATAGAAAGTCATAAAAAAGCAAAGATATATGAGTATAAGGATATTTTGGAAGTGTGAGTAAAAGTAGACTACTAAAATTGACAAGATCTGGAAAACAAATAGAATGTCTGGAAATAAAAATTTAATAATTAGAATTAGAATTTTAGTGTCTTGTTTAGACAGCAAGATATTCATAGCCAAGGAATGAAAGGTAGATACGAAGACATTACACAGAAATGCTACACAGAGGAAATACGACGGGAAATGCAGAATATAAATTAGAAGATGCGGAGGCCTGGGGAGTGCATGCTTAGCTTGTCAAGAGGAAATCATAGAGGAAACAGGGGAGGACAATATTTGGGGCAAAAAGTGACTGATGGGGATAATTATAATATCCAAGAATAGCCCACCCTCCAAATTTTAAACAGAATAAGCCTATACCAATACATGTGAAAGATAGGAAGCTGTTTCAGGCATTCAGAGAGAAAAGAAAGATGATGTATTTACAATGAAAAAAACCAATTACATTGATAGCTGCCGCTTCTAACAGCCTTGATTCTCTCAAAAATAGTTTTGAGGTCACAACTATTTTCATAATGACACCGCGCTCATTCTCTCTGCTGAGGTAAACTTGCTCTTTATTTATGATATATTGATTTGTTTTTTCTTGTACTGTTTGGTCAGGCTATTTTAGGGAGGTGTAAATTTTGATCTTTTCAAAGATTCTGCACCTGTCTTTGTTAAGTTTCTCTATCATGCCTCTGCTTTTTAGTTTCATTGATTTCTGCATTTCATTACTTCCTCCCACTCTGCTCTCCTTTCACTGGCTTCTAAGGGTGGGTGCCTGGGACCCTGGCTTCGGAAGGATCACTGGTAGGATGCGTCCGTCCCTCGGAGAGCTGCCCTGAGCACCTCATGAATATTAATTAGCAGCATGTTTTTGCCATACACTTCAGGGTGCTTTCTAATATCTCTTTTGTTCTGATCTTTGGCCTTTGGATTGTTTAAAAATGTGTTGTCTTATTTCCAGACGCTTGGATTTTCCTAGATATCTTATTATCACATTCTAATTTAGTTTCCTTGTGGTCAGAAAACATCGTATGTTCTCAATTCTTTCCAATTTATGGAGGTCTGTGTGTCTTACAGCCATGCAGAGAGTCCATACTGGTGAATGTATAATATAATGGGACTTTCAGAAGAATGTGTATTCTCCAGTTAGTGCATATATGTTCTAAAAATGTCTCCTAAGTCAAGGGCTTGCCAGTCCCATTCAGATATTCTAGACTTCACCTATCTTTTGTAATTTTGTTGTATTACTAGATGCTAATATCTTCCAGACTTCACTTATCTTTTGTAATTTTGTTGTATTATTGGATGCTAATATCTTTTGACACTTGTTTTGGGACTCACACACGTTGATTCCTAAATAGGACTTGTTCCTTTTCTGACTATATAATACCCCCTTTTATTAGCCTTGAAGACTATTTCATCTGTCATCACAATAGGTTTTCTGGTCTTTCTATGCACGTTCGTTACCTTTGTCAGCAAAACAGTGACATCTTGTCCTCGATTCCACACTGAGGCTCACTGACTATTAATTAGAGTAGTTGGAATAATAAAGTGTTAAGTAATTGTTATCCTGGGTGAGGTTAACTCTCTGTAGAGACTCCCATCTATAGTTTATGTTAGCAGGAGACCAGAGTCCCATTGGGACTCTTCAGCTGTGCCTCCCCCTCTCACGCAGTGGTGTGAACTCTTAGCTCAGGTCCCAGGGTATTTTCTGTGCCCCACGTGTGGTCCCTCCGGCGGACCTCTGCTCTGTGCTCAGCATCGTAAAATCTGCATCTTGGTGGGATTCACTGTCATGACTCTGGGCTTTCTAGACCGGAGGCTCCCATGCAGCAAGACCTGTCGTTCAGAAAAATACTGCTGAATTCCAGGGCTTCAGACTTTCATTATGATAGTATTAAATTAAAAAAAAAAATCCTGACAGATGCTGACTCAGATCACAATGAGAAAATCCAGGGTCTGTGGGCCTGTGTGTAGTGTTTTCAAAGCATTAATAAATGAGGATTTTTTTTGTTGTTGAAGTATAATCATTAGCCAATTCAAGTTTTGACTTTTTTGCCCATGCTTAGTACCTTCTTAGTTTGCAAAAGTGAGGTCCAGAGACACCCAACCCACCGGAGGGCAGAGCCCTTTGAATTCATAAGTGAAAGTCTGTTTCCCCAGAGTCCTCAAACATATCTGTTATTTGAATGAAAGAGAAAATAAATGAGTTATTCTTCCCTTGAAATAAGCCCATATAGAACTGAACAATATGCTGCATTAATTTGATAGCAGTGTACTTCTTTTCCCTAACGCGAGGAGGAATTGAATAGAGACAAACAGAAGTGGATTGTTAAATTCTTGGAAATTACCTAAATACACAAAAGCAAGGGGATGATTACTAAATAAATCTCTAGCTCACATACCTCATGATTTGGGATGCTATTTTGAAACTGAAGTGCCAGGGAGAAGCAGTCCAGGCCCGGGGCAGTGTGGGGTGGGGCGGCGGGGGGGTGGGAGGCAAGGCTTTGCACCAGGTGAACGACGGCCGCACACTGGCAGGCTGTGTGGCTAAGGCTTTGATGGAGAATTCCCTAGTCTGGCCAGGGGATAATGGGAAAAGGGCAGAGAGGCCCGAGTACATGGCAGAGATTCCAGAGGAACAGATGAGAAAGAGAAGCTGGCGCTCAGTGCAGAAGCGGGTGACACGCGCGGTGCAGGGCCTGTGCCGCGCCGCTGGGCCAGGTCTTTGAGCGCCCAGCCGGGACCTGAGCGAGCCACCGCCCCGACAGAAGGGGGCGCACCTGGCGGCCTGAGCACCAGCCCGCCGCCTCCGGAAAGAAACCGTCAGGCTGTCCAGAGAATTGAAACAAAACCCAGCGCAACATTACATTTCACCACGTCCAGGATGCGACAGAAATGAGGGTTGGCCCGCCAGCACGGAAGGGTGAGCCTTTCTCAAAGGCAGGCCCAACGACAGACCACAGACGTTTATTCTGAGATAACTCGCTCGTCGACAGTGTCAGGTAAGGATGTCTGAGCAGCTCGGATAGCCACACTCTATGAGGTAAAGAAGCACATTTGAAAAAACGGAAAAAGTAGAAATTAGTAGTAGAGGACTAGAAATTCTATAAAGGACAAGATGGAAATTTTACAAATAAATATACTATGTTAAATAAAACACTACTGGACATGCCACAAAAACTGTCAGTCTGGTCTTCGAATTATGGTGATATTAGAGCCAATCACAATGCCATGGCTTGGAACAGACCCATGAAGTGTATTTAATGAGAAAAAATCTTAAAAGCTGGTAAAATCAAATATCATTTTAAGTATTTTAAATAAATTATGTATTTTATTTAGGCTGAAAAACAAAAAAGCACAAAAGTTTTGTTTCTAGTAGAGAAATTTCAGTTCTTTATAAGAAGGGAAACCACATAATATTTATTTTCAACATATTAAATATCCACTAAAAAGACGAACATTAATCCATGAAATGTCTTGGCTAATCTAAAAAAAAACTGCTAAAATTGTCCATGTAATGAGCCCGAAAGTCGCCACTCTGTCCTAACAGCAAATACAACCGAACAAACTGAAAAAGCAGCAACTTATGGAAGGTCAAGGTTGCAGAGCAAATGACTGCACCCAAACCGAGAGGGACAGACAGGTAGACACAGAGACTCCCAACTCACCTGAGCAAAATTCAGGAGCTGAAACCTCCGCCAGAACCAACTGGGGCAGGAAGCCCTGGGCTGCAGCTGACAAGCCGCTGGGGCTCAGTGCAGAGGAGTCCCCAAATGAAGAAGTCCAAGGGGACCTGGACTCCTTGCACCGGCGAGTTTCAGCTCGGGGAGCTGGCGCAACATCCTCGCAAGCTCCCGGCAGGAGGAGAGGGGCAGGAACCATTTTGGAACTCACTTGAGTCCTCTGTTCTCCTTAATAAAGTGTGTCCGCAGGTGAAACTAATTATCCAGCCTCTTACTGTAGGGTTCCCTCCGAGTCTAAATGACTTGGGAGGGGGGCGGGAAATACCCAATTCCAGCCAGGTCCAGCCTTCCACCTGGGAGAAGAAGACTATCTAACTGAAGTCCACGCTGGTCATCCTGTGCCTCATAAGAGCGGGAGAGAGAAACACGTGAGCAAGTCACACTCCAGAGCCACAGGTTCACTTCGGGACCTAATCATGGGACTAGAGCACTTCCCCTGCCCCACGCCTCACCGCCGTGGAACTGAAGGGCTGTGTACAGCAGTTCCTTCTACCCAGGGGGTCAAGAAAAAGATGTGTAAATTCTTCCAGAAGGCAGGAATTGCAGCTTGAAGAGACAGAGCAAACATTCAGAGATGGCAGGGACGCTGACGTTTTCAGGCTAGGAATTTAAAACTGTGACTTATGTGCTGAGCCTCTAATGGAGGCACAACGTGAGCAGAGAGAAGGAAATTCTGAGAAAGGACAAAAAAGAAATGCCAAAGGTAAAAACCCTGTAACCGAAATGACGAACGCCTCCAATGGGCTTATTACTGGACACAGATGACAAAAGAGTCTCTGAGCTTGAGGAGAGAGCAATAGACTCCTAAAAAACCTGAAAAGCAAAGAGAACAAAGTTGAAAAAAATTATCTAGAGACCGTGGGCCAAGTGCAAAAGGTGTAACATACGTATAATAGGAACACCAGAAGAAGGAAGAGAAAGAAACAGAATACAGGAAACAATCATGGTGGAGAATTTCCCCCCAAGTCAATGTCATGTACCACACGGCAGATCTGAGAGAGCCTAGAGCAGGGTAAACCTCCCTCCCTCCCTCCCTCCCTCCCTCCATCTCTCTCCCTCCCTCCCTCTCTTTCTCTCTCTCCCTGTGTCTCACAGGCGCCCCCCCAACAGAAGCAGCCCCTGTGCCTCTAACTGGAGATTTTTCTCGGCACCCCTGCCCATCCCAGCTCGAGTGCTTGCTGTCACGTAGTCCCCAGCACATGGAATTGTTTTCTCCCCTGCGGCCCTACACTCAGCCGGAGAGGTGTCCCCGAGCCTCACGGAAGGTCGTCATCCGCTCCCTGCTCTTGCAGCGGTTTTAGGCCCCACCACCGTGGGGGTCAGAGCCCCCGCACCGGGAGTTTCTCCTGGATCTTGCAGGGTCCCCAGTATCCCATCAGAGCGTCACGGAAGGCCTGTCACCGAAGGTCTCTGGGAAAGAGCTGCGTCTCGGCGCAGACTCTTTCTGTGGCCAGGGCCCCTCGTGATTCTCACCACCCTGCTAGTCCTCAGGAAGCCACACAAGTTCTTCAAAAATGCCTCTGTTCTCTCGTCACCAACGGACGCCTCCCGCCAGGGTTGAAAGCACTTCGGGGCTCTTCTCTGCTAGGAGGGCTTCTCACTCTCTAGATCTCGTTCATTGGTGTTTCTCTGTGTCCTCAACAACCTGAAGGGTCCTAAGAAACTTGACACTGGAAGTTGTCTTACTTCCCTGGTCGGTACTGTACGGTGGCTGTGGCCTTCTCGCACACTTCCTGTTCCTAGGGAGAGGCAGGAGCCTCCAAAGTGGAGGGTGACTGTGGATTCCAAGGCAAAGGTTATATCTTGACTGAGCACAGCAGGCCTCTTGAGGCTAAGGAGAGTATTTCTGTGGCCCCATAACCAAGCAGAGTCTCTGCTATAGAAAACCTTTTTAAAACATAAATTTGCTGACTTTAACCTAAGCTTGCATTTGCCTAGACGGTAGGGCTGTGCAGTCCTCGGATTCCAGGCTCCGCCCATTACTACGGAGCTCTGTCAAGTCTTTGAGCTGAAGGATATATTCAAAAATAATTTGGAAAACGTGTATCACAGCTTACCAAAAGTGCTTGTGATTTTAAAATCCGTTTTTATATAAGTTGCTTCAAAAATCAGAGCTAAAATCACTTAGAAGCAAAATTTAAATTGGAACAATGGTGCGCCGGCCTGGTGTTTCTACCTATGGAATCAGAATTTGAAATAGTTCTCAGATCGGAAATGAGACAGCATACTTAACTATATCTGATCTTGAAACTAGTATTTCAGAAGTTGGCATTATCTAGTATTTGCTATGGATTCTGGTCTGATGGCCACCCATTGAAGATAAGATAAAAGTCAAGCCTCCTGTGGTGTTTTCAATGTGCCATACACTAGTCTTGGAATAATTTCTCATTTTGGTCTGAAAAACAATAACAGTACTCACTTCACGGGAATGTTACCATTATCCAGTTGGGGACGTTGAGGAAGAAAACTCAGCTAGTGACCCAGTTCATGTAACTAGTTAGAGGCAGAGATAGTGGACTGAGCTCTAGAGTCTGTGTTTTCTCATTTTGTTCGACTACTTCAGCTTAGACAGCAAAATTATAGATCAAACTACATCTCTAAATTATGAGTTGAAATAATTTTATAAGATTTTCATTTTTAGGTTTGAAATAGAGTTCTGTTGTTATAAATTCAAATGTATTCAGAACCATAATCATTGGTTTGCTTTAGAATGAATTTATCTAACGTGACATGTGAGATAGTCACTACAATTAGCATTTTTGTCTATTAAATGTTTTTTTCTATGTATTTTTGTTCTACTTTAGAATTACTAAATTTACTTGAAATTAACATATTTTAATTTGCTTATCCACAAGGTGGTATGCAGGGTCCATTTAATAAACACAAACAAATAAAATACTACATAGAGCCACGCATTTATTTAAAGGACTATATTTTTTATCATCGTTTTGCAGTGGCGCTGGAAACCTTCCCATTGTTCCACACGGATAGGTGCCAGTTCCTTTATTTCTGTCAGCGGCCCAGTCAGCCCATGAGGACATTCAGGGACACACCAGCTTTTTTCCAGCGTTGAAACCCACCCTCCTGTAAAGACGAGAGAAGACAAAATGGAGGGTGAGGAGCAGCTTCTCCCTCGTCTGCCCTTTCCGACGGTACAGGCCTCGGGTGGGCTCTTGGCTGGGCTGCACGAGACCACCCTCTGATGTGCATTCCAGA
>PVJD01001173.1:0-25228 GCA_004026545.1 Mormoops blainvillei
GTTTCTAATACTGTCCCAGGTCGTGCTGCTGCCTTCCAATGGGCCACACCTGGGGAAACCACTCACTGGGTTTGAAGATGGGACAGTCAGGAAGGCCAGTCAGGGAGCTATGGTGGCTCCAAGCCAGACAGGGCCAGAGCTTGAAGCAGGACAAAGCCAGCAGGGATGGACCAGAAGGGAGGACACAGGGCTGAGAGGCATTTCTGAGGGGAGGGCCACCAGGGAAGCCGTCCAGGTGGTTGTGGACCATGAAGGGAACAAGGAGTCGGACTGACTCGGAGGATTCTAGCTAAAAGGGCCGAGGGGAAGGACCCTGAGGTCGGGAACCCAGGAGGCTCGCCCACACTGATGGTAGGGCAGCGTTCAGTTTTGGAGCATCCTCTGTGTGGGGATGTCCAATGGGCAATCAGTGATTTCAGTCTGGGTCAGGCACGAAGTATTGGGACTCTGGGAATGAGAAATCAAAGGCAGTTGCCGCAGAGCTGGTAGCTGATAAAGCGGGAAATGCAATAGTTAGCTAGCGAGAATATATGAACTACAAGAAGAAAGAAAAAAAAAAAGCAAGAACCACAGGGCTATGGAAAACTCTACAAGCTTCTGAGTCTTGTTAGGTGTGCCTCAACCCTGAGGTAGCTTCCTTGCTCTGTGATTCCCCGTCCTTAGAGGCTGGTAGAGGGAATCCAGAAAGGAAAGATAGGAGGCAGTGAAATTCCAGAGGCAGCTTAAGGTGTCCTGGGCCCCCAAGTGACTTAGCCCAGGGCTTAGAAGCTTGTGTGAGGGGCAGCAGGTGAGTAGGACACAGGCGATTTCTTTCCCAGGTGTGGATGGCATTTACCTTCAGCTTTTAGCGGTCCCGGGCTTGCACCACACCAGGCACAATTGCATCCACAGTGGGGGCACTGCGCGGGTGTCCCAGACTGACCCAGAATGGCAGGCATCAGGGCCTGAGGAAGGGAGGCATGGAGGGAGGAGGCCCACTGCCATTCTTGGTATGGTTCTCTCTCCAGGAGTTGAGCTGCATCTGGCTTCACTCTTGGCAGCTTATAAGGCCTGGTGTGAGATGTGTTTATGTGAGTACAACATAAAAGGAACAAATCCACCAGCACCAGGGATGTTGCCACTCAAGTCCTTTTGCATACATTTTTCTAATGATAATTCACTCTACCCAGCCCCCTTTCCCCACCCCCCAAGGCCGATTTATTGAAAAAACCACCTTATATGGTAATATTGCTAACACACCGTCAGCTGGCCTTTTTAGGGACTCTGTTTAAAGAAGATCCGCCTCTGGGGTTTTATATTGCTCTGGTATTTATGCCAAAGACACACCAGCCCTCAGTCACTGGGAGGACCTCTCATACACTCGGTGAGTACAGTACAGCTTCTACAGGCTCTTCCTTCCTGGGGATGCCTGGCTCCCGGGCTGCTAGAGGCGCCACCATTGGCCTGGCTCCCGGGACGTGACGCTGGCCCAGGTCACACACGTCAAGGCCCTCGGTGGACAGCGGTGCCTGCGAGCACTGTGCTGCCTGCTGGCAAAAGGCCTTTCTGGCCAGGGGGCATTCTGGGTTAGGGGCTTTTCCCGTGTGGATGAGTGTTCCCTGCCCTCATAGCTGGGTGATGGGTAGGATATTTCACCTGCGGTCTCTACTCATCCTGCGCCAGGAGCAGTGCAGATCTACACTCTCATGTCCTTTGTCACAGCTCCGAATGTCTAGGAGGCTGTTGTAGGTGAGCAGATGCTTTTCAAAAAACCCGCTTCTTCTGAGGGTATTTGAATCGAAGCTAACGATGGTCCCACTGCCTGTGAGGTGTCTGGATTGGGAATAAGAGTGTGTTTTCTTCAGTCCTCTGTGCGTCTCACTAGCCTCTGATTTGTGCTTCACTGAGGTGAACGGAGACTTTTCTCAGTGCTTGAAGGCTCTGGGGTCACAGGGACGGGGTGGGGCGTGGAAAGTCAGGGGTGGAGTCGGAACAAGCGCTCTGTGGCATCAAGCAGATTTAGGGCTGGAAGGAACATAGGAGCCATCTAATTCACTCCCTGATGAGGACGCTGAGGCCTGGAGAAGTTAAACAATTTGTCCGAAAGACACGCCCAGCTGTGAAACTACCTGCCAATGCCACTACCCTCACCCCTCCCCATGCACACACACGCAGAGAGATACACGCATACAAATAATTAAGAGGAAAATGAGACCGAGGGCTTGAGGGGAAGGACTTTGAGGCAGGGAACCCAGGAGGCTCACCCACACTGATGGTAGTGCAGGGTTCAGTTTTGGAGCATCCTCTGTGTTGGGATGTCCAATGGGCAATCGGTCATTTCAGTCTGGTAATTTCCACTTTGTGATCAGAGTTGCTAACATCTCTTCATGGCTGAGGTAGGTGGTTTAGTCGTGCGGGCTTTGAGAGCAGACTGCCGGCTACCAAATTTACAGAGTGACCTCAATTTGCTCTCCTGTAAAATGGGAGCAATAGTAACACTACCTACTTGGCGGTGATGTTGTGAGGATTAAATGCGATAATACAGGTATAAAGTGCTCAGCTCAGCACTATCAGGGCCTGATGTCAATTGCTCAGACTTTAAGAATCACCTGGAGCCCTGACCAGTATGGCTTTGTTGATTGGGCGTTGTCCCTCAAAGTGAGAGGTCTCTGGTTCGATTCCCAGTCAGGGTACATGCCGTGATTGTGGGTTCAGGGCACATTCAAGAGGCAACCAGTTGATGTTCCTCTCCCTCTCTCTCTCCCCCCGCCCCCCTTACTCTCTCTCTCAAAAACAAACAAACAAACAAAAACAAAGGAACACTTGGAAGGCTTGTTAAACCACAGACAGCCCTATACCCCACCCCAGATTCTGATGCAGGGCTCACTAAGTTGCATTCCTAATAAACTCCCAGGTGATGCTTAGGCAGGCCCTAAGTGCTTTCTTTTATCTTTTAAATGGGTTTAGACTTCAAGGTTATCTCTTGGTCTGAGAAGAGAGCTTCCCACCCTATGACAGAGAAGGATGGGTGCTGGAGAAACTGTAATGAGCAGAGAGATTCTACATGCCAGGCCTGGGAAACCGAGATGGGCAGCATGACATCCTGACCTCGAGACATGATTTCTTTCTTTCTTCCCTTTGTTCACTCCACCAACATTTACTAAGCACTTACTATGTGCCAGACACTGTCCCAACTCCTTCTGGGCAGTATAGGGACTTCTTCAATCATTGGGAGAGGCAGAAAAATAGATGAGAACCATGGAGTAAATAAATGTATAAAGGTCTCTAGAAGGAGCCTTTCGCCCAGCCCAGGTGTATCAGGGAAGGCTTCCTGGAAGAAGGGGTACCTGAGCTGGGTTCTGCAGTTGGTTTAGTCCAGGTAGAGAAGAAGCATGGTCTTTGGGATTCTTTAAGTAGGTCAACTCTATTGAATTTAGACTTCAAGGCAGGAAGCAAGGAGAGCTAAGGTCAGAGGGGCAGGCAGGGCTGGATTATCAGGGCTTCAAATATTATGCTAAAGGATTGGGCCGTGGGGAACTACAGAAAGATGACAGCAAGAGATCTGCCTTTTGAACGGGCTACTCTGGCAGCTGTGAGGAGAGTGAACTGGAGCAGGGCAAGAGTGCTACCGCCATGTGCAGTGGTCCGGGCTTGGTAACGCAAGGTGGCGTGGAGATAGAATGAAGACATCCTGGGGATTGGCTGGAAGGGAGGAGGGAGGAGTCAGGGTGTAGGCTCCAGGGTGGGTGGTGCGCCTCACTGAGGGGCAATTCTGGTTTAGAGAGCAGTGATGAGCAGAACAGTCTTGGAGGTGGAGCTGAGGGGCCAGGGGCATGGGTTGTAGATACCCAGCAGGAGGATGGCTCTGTGCGTCTGGAGCCCTGGAGAGGGTCTGGACTGAGCCAGGAGGGTGACTGAGAGGCCCAGGTAAAATCCTGCAGAGCAGATCCAAACAGCAAGATCCTGAGGGTCATAAATATCACTAACCAGTCGATACATATCGACCAAGCCCGGATACCCTGAAGTTAATTAGAGGTGAAAACTGCCAGAGTTTTCTGCTGAAGGAAACACCTTTTCATGGACTGATTTCTCTCCACCAAGCTCTTTGATCATATGAGCATATGTGTGTGCGTGCAAATTATAATAGGCAGCTGCTTGCATGTCATTTAAAACCCTCGCCCCAAAATATTTCCCCAACTATTGTTTGAAGCCTCACCATCTGAGGGACCTTCCTTTTAGGGTTTCAACTCCCTGCTAATTACCAAAATGCTTTTGGAAACTGGCACAAATTCAACTTTCGATCACCATTGATTTGTGAAGTGGCTCATTCAACTCCGTCTGATATTCAACAGACTTCATCCTGGGAGTAAGTTCTGACGGAGAAGAGTAGGAGACATAATAAGAATTATTTTTGCAGCCCGTTACAACAGAGATGAGCAAACTCTCCCTGTTGAGGGCCTGTTGGTAAATACATTAGGCTTCGTGAGCCTAAAGGCCTTTGGAGCAACTATTCGGCTCGGCCTCTGTAGCAGTAGCAGCCTTAGACGGTACATGAGTCAATCATGGGCGTGACTCAGTTCTAATAAAACTTTACTTATAGGCATTGAAATTTGAATTATCTGTAATTTTCTCGGGGCATGGAACATTTTACTTTGGCTTTTTGGCAACCATTTTAAAATGTCAAAACCATTCTTAGCCCATGTGCTACACACAAACAGACCTTAGTTTGCTGACACCAATTTACAATTTATAAATCATTTTCATTTCCATTATTCTATTTGATCCATCTCCTTGAGAGATAGACATGAAGGTTTCCGTTTCATAGTTGAGGAAACTGAAGACCAGAGAAGGAGACATGGGACTGGGCCATGGGAGGGGGGTGCCTGAAGGGAGGAGAAGGTCACAGAAAAGAAGGTGGAGGGGACTCTGAGGCCAAGCCTTCAGAGTGGCAGGGAGGGGATTTAATGGCTCCATCTTCATATTTGCCTGAGCGAGGGGGACAGGAGATGAGTGAGTGAGCAAATACTTTTCTTTTTTAATTTTTTACTTATTGACTTTAGAGAGAGAGAAACATCGATTTGTTGTTGCACTTAGTTGTGCATTCATTGACTGATTCCTGTATGTGCTCTGACTGGGGATCAAACCTGCAACTTGGCGCATTGGGAAGATGCTCTAACCAACCAAATGAGCTACCTGGCCAGGGCCTAGCCGATTCTTTACACTCATTATGTGTTTGGTTTTGGCCACCCTTGGGGAGGAGTGGGGAGCTCTGTTTCTAACTTCGTGAAATCCTCAATGAAGCCCAGATGCAGTACATGCTGACATATCCAGAACACTTCACTCAGCTTTCTGCCAGCGCAAAGTGGTTGTGACCCCGGGAAACCACAGTGCCTTTGGCTCCGGTTCAGCTGACATGCTCGAGTCTAGCCACAAGTTACCAGCAAGCAGCTGGGGAGGGTGTAGAGTTTCCCCTGACAGAGACATTCCAGGAGAGCCTGGCTCCTTGGGAAAACCCTTGTTCCCAGGGCAGTGAGTGTGGGGCCCCGTGGAGACTCCAACTCCAGGCCAGCAGCCCCGACCCTGCCTTCACCTCCCTCACTTCTCATCTGGATCCGCCTTGGAGAGAGTAGAGTTAAATCCACCCAGAGTGCTGCAGAATGGCGTTGTTGACAGCTTTAAGTTGCTTTGTGGCTTGTCTCAGCTGCTGGGAAACAAAGTCTAACACTGTCTTTCTGTGTGGGGGGAACTCAGGGGGAGACAAAAGGGCTCACTGAAAAGCCAGACAGGCTTGAACTGTAAATCACACACAGGAGAGAGAAATGCTGAGGGGACCGTAAAGCAAGACAGTCACAGAGGTGTGGCTTTGCCTTTCGGCCACCTTCTAGTTTTTAAGGTTGCTTCCCCCTCAAGGTGGACCCCAGCTAGAACATGGATACATAGCTATTTGCTGAACAGCTTGTGTAGAGAAAACTGTCCCCGTGTGGTTCTAAATCAGGCCCATGTGACCAAGTTGTCATGATACTGGACTGTGGGAACCTGGGGACAGCAGGGGGTAGCGCACACCAGGTCAGGGAGGGAGGCTCTCAGGCGGTGGGGTTGTCATCCAACATTAATTGAGCACCTACTATGTGTGAAACACTGACATAGATGCAGGGGCTACAAACATAAATGCAGACATAACCCTGGCATCGGAGGGACCCAGAGACTCAGAGAGAGACAAGAACACAGACCCTTTTGTTTTAGGGCTTTTGCTGCCAACAGCTCTAGAGAGACAGAGAAGCAGAAGCGAACACACCAAACATGGAGAAGCTGTGAGAGTTTCCCCGGGGTGGTGAGGAAGGTGCGAGCCCGGCCCCGCAGAGCCTGCCAGCCCTGTCTCTTCCTATAGCCAGGAGGCGTCGGGCTAAGCTCTTTACCTTCTCGGAGACTTAGTTTCCAAACCTGTAAAATGGAAACGAAGATGTCTTCCTTCAGGGCTTTTGTGAGAATTAAATAGATAACATATGTGAAGAGCCCCCATTTTTTTTTAAATTAAAAATATTTTTTTTAAAGGGAAAAAAGAAACATTTATTTACCAAAAATGGAAACAGGAGCATGCTGCTGTGTTTCACTTAACAAAGCAGCTTCACCTTTTCCACTGCGTCAAATATTCTGCTCTCTTCGTTGTATGAAGGCTTCTGGCAATCCGTTTACAAAGCAATCTATTACTCAATGACTTTTTCCACGTTAAAGTTGTTTTTAATTTTGGTTATTCTCAACAAAACTGTGATAAACTGGCTCTTGGCCAAATCGTCCCACTTACCCATGAGTGTTTCCCAAGGATAAATCCCGAGAAGTGTCTTTGTAGAGTCAAAAGACATACACATTTTTATAGCAAAATATATACATATACAGTTGTTATACAGAAAGTAATACAATAATTAATAAATAATAATATAAGAATCAACTCTGCGTTTCATGTACTCACAACTGTAAACCTACTTTTGCCTGCCCCGTATATTATACACAAAAGATATATGTTCATTTTTAAGGTTTTGAATAGTATTTTCAAATTCCCCTTCCAAAAAGTTGTACGATTTGACACATCAGCAGTGAATGCAAGCCACTTGCCCACACTTTTTCCCTTCAGGGTGTCCCCAGGCACTGGCCACAGTGCTCCGGCCAGAGGTGGGGTTAGCTTTCATCCTGGCCGCAGCCCACTCCCGACTGTCAGCAAGGCCCCAGGTCCTGCTCACAGATGCTGAACAAGAGCTTTCACAGTTTGGTTATTTAGACTCACACGTAGAACCCCGTGTTTATCCTGTTAAATTTAATCCTATTGGATTTAGCTTATTTTCTCTGCATTCTGAGATCTGCTTTGTATTTTGGTCCTTCCTTCCAGTATATTTAATATTACTATCTCCCCGCTTTGTTTTATCTGGAAATTGTCAGTACGTGCTCTATATTTTCATCCAACTCATTTATTAAAATGTCACATGAGGAAAAAAACCAAGAGCGGAAGGCATATCACTGTCTCCAGGTTGACACTGATCCATCAATTAACACGTCTCAGTGACAGGTACAAATATGCCTAATTGATTTACTGTTCAGCCCACTTGGCTTTGTCAATAGAGATATCACAGGAGACCTTGTCAGATGCCAAGATCAAGTTAAGGTCAATGTCTTCCACCTTCTCCTGCCCTGTGGTCCTGAGAGGAAACGGAGGGCTGTTTGCTCTCAGAAAACAATTACCAAACATAAGAAATCACTGCTTCTTTAAAAATGATTTCTTTAACGGTGCCCCTGGAAACCTAACTAACGTGCATATCAAGATTACCTGAGGTTTTAGAGATCTGCCTTCTTTCCCTTTTGAACATTGACCAGTTGCCCACCTCCGGTCTTGTAACATCTCTTCACTTCCCCATTCTTCCAAGATGGTATAGGAGGCTGGGAGTTCTCTCAATCCAGATGCTGTTCATATCCAGAGACAGGATCGATCTGAGTCACTGAGTGTTTTCCTTCAATCACCGCTTCGCCTCAGACCTTGGTTCCTCTTACCAATGTTTGTGCTACATTTGTTGTTCTGAAAACCTTTCTCCTTGATAGCTATTGATTCATTCACTCATCCATTTTGATAACAAATATTTATGAGTCCACTCTGTGCCAGATATTACGTTAGGCACACGTGAAGAAGGCTACACGTGAGCCAGCATATGCAGAGCTGACCATTCCTCATGCAAGTTCGAGGTGCTACAGGGCAAAGAAGAGGGGGCACTAGCTAAGACCACTGGCCAGAGAGGACTCATGAACACGCAGTGTCAACACAGGAATCCGACAGGTGATAGGAGTAGCAAACAGGGAGGGAGAAGGATCTTCCACACCCTGTGTCTAAAAGTCCAGAAGGAAGAGAAAGTGACACCGTTCAGAAAATGGAAAAACATTCCACATGTGAGAAGGCTGAGATGGGGCAGGAGAGAAGATGAGCCTGGAGCCGCAGGACGGGACCAGGTCCTGATGGGGCCTGTGAGCCAGGCTAGAGAGCTGGGACTTGATCTCCATGGCCAGGGGAGGTCATGAGGCTAAACGGCGACAGAGCAGAACTGGACTCAGTAGTCACGGTTGGCTTCTCCCCTAGTGTGCACCGTACTTCAAACACAACAGGAAAGGGCTTCCTTTTAGCCTCAAATTTTTGTTAGTAAGCTTCTGCCCAGTCTCTGCTTAGCCCTTCCGAAATCATGCTAACAGGCCTGCGGCTCTGGCTTCTCTTTGCTTTGGTCATTATCTTCACTGTTCGTCTTTGGCATAAGGCCGTTGACTGGCCAGGGTCACAGGTTCCCATAGCGTCCGTCCTCTTCCCCTCCTGTGGCCTCACGTCCTGCATGGAGCTTGATTGGGGCATCCTCTGCCACCACCACCTTCTCCTTTCATGCCTTGGGCCTCTTTTCCCTGGGATCCTGAAAGCTGGCCCTCCCCTTGCCTCAGCTAGGACCCTTCCCATTTCCGCCCACACTCTCCCACCCAGCGCTTCCCAGGCTAGAAGACCATCTGCTCACTGTCTCCCGAGTGCCTGTTGCTTCTGTTTGATCACCAAGTGCCAAAAATTTGTCAGATGTTGTCTTTCAACCTCCCACCCACCCCACCCCACAAAGGAAACCTGCAGCAGATGTTGGAAAAATGAAATCCCTCCTCACTCAGCAGCGGCCCGGGTCAGGCACCAGCGTGGGAGGAGGGACTCCTGTGTTTTCTCCATCTGAAGCAGCAGGGGGCAGTGAGGCTCATCCTGCTTAACTTGTTTCCTCTCAGGCTGCCCCTTCCTCCCCAGGAGCTCCCGCACTTAGGATCGTATGTCTCCCCTATAACTACTACATCTTTTTTCCTTAATGACATGTTGTGTTGATTTTAATTATAAACTATTCATGAATACAGTCTCCTTGTAAAAATTTAAAACATTACGTCTATAACCCAGCACCTCCTCTCCCAGCCCCTTTCCACCTCCAGAGGTAATCACTATGATCAGTCTTAGTCTTTTTTCCAGGACTTTTTGCTGTGTGTTTATATCCACAAATAGAAAACTATGGAAAACACACGGTCTTGAGTTATTTTTTTTGTTTGTTTGTTTTAAAAAGAGCGTACATAAATGGTTTTATGCTATGCATTCTGGAACAGTTTAGAAATCTAGCCACGTGAGCCCATAAACATAGGCCTGGCTCTTCTCTTAACTTTAGGACAGTATCCCGTACTTTGGACTTTTGGGTAATTTCAAATTGTGTTTTTCTCTAGTTAAAGAGTACCAGTTTTTCCACACTTTTTCCAACACCTATTATAAAACTTTGAATCTCAACATTGTGATGGGAAAAAATGGTCTTATTTCATTTACACTTCCCTGATAACTAGTGAGGCTATGTATCTTTTCATATAACCATTGGGTATTTGCATTTTCTTTTCTGACAGTTATATATTCATCATCTTTGTTTTTCTTTTGAGATGTTTACTTCTTTCTTATTGATTTCTAAGAGTTCTTTATATAAATCCTTTGTTATATGTTCTGCACATTTTTTTCAATTACTTTCCTAACCTTCAAGTCTTATAAGATTTCCTCCATTACATTAAAGCTTTGTAACCATTTCAGTTCTTTAAGAAGCAGGTGGATGAGTTTCCTAACCCTGCCATAACAAACTATCACAGGCTGGGTGGCTTAAACAACAGAGATTTATTCTTTCACAGTTCTGGGGGCTATAAGTCCAAGATCAAGGTGTTGGCAGGGTTGGTTTCTTCTGAGGCCTCTCTTCTTGGCTTATCGAGGGCTGCCCTCTTGCTCCCTCCTCACATGGCCTGCCCTCTGCCGACATGCCTCTGCCCCAATTTCCTCTTCCTATAAACACACCCATCCTACTGGACTAGTTATGTTGGACACCATTTATTTTGGATTAATGGCCTCATTTTATTTAAATTACCTCTTTAGAGGCCCTATCCCCAAACACAGTCACACTCTGAGGTACTGGAGGTTAGGACTTCAAACTATGAATGTGGAGGTATACGATTCAGCCCATATCTGCACAGTGGAGGGAAGAGACCCAATTGCCAAGGACTGGGAGGCAGGGTCCATGCTTGTGTCTCCTGGAACTGGGCCATGGCTGCAGGTGGGGTCAAACCCCAAAGTCAAGAACGCTCTCCAACATGTTTTTGACAACTGGCTGACTAGCTCTGTTCTCCCCCAACCCCCAAGGTGCTCCAGCCCCCGGTTCACTTGGTCACACTCACCATGTGTGAAGAGGAGACCACTGCGCTTGTGTGTGACAATGGCTCTGGCCTGTGTAAGGCTGGCTTCGCAGGAGATGACGCCCCCCGAGCTGTTTTCCCTTCCATCGTGGGCCGTCCTCGCCACCAGGTGTGTGCTCATCTGGACACGAGGCTTTGAGCCACTAGGAGTAAGCACTGCAGTGTGGAGACTGTGCTGAGCTGTGCCTATGTGTGTATGTGTGATCGAGAGAGAGGAGTGTGTATGAGGGGGTATGAGCATATGAATGTGTGTGAGAGTATAAGTGCATGTGTGTGTGTGTGTTGAGAGTGGGACCCTCTCTTCTGATTAACTAATATAGCAAGACCCTTAAAGTAGAAATACACAAAACCAAAAATATCCATCAGACATTCAATGATGGTATTATGTATGGCTTAAGTCTTTGGGGTTGCTAGGTTTGAAAGAAAGCTCTAAAAATATATATATGCAATTAGCCCTGACTGGCGTGGCTTAGCAGACTGAGCGTTGGTCTGTGAACCAAAGGGTCACTGGTTCGATTCCCAGTCAGGGCACATGCCTGGGTTGCAGGCCACAACCCCAGTAAGGGATGCGTGAGAAGCAACCACACATTGATGTTTCTCTCCCTCTCTTTCTCCCTCCCTTCCCCTCTGTCTATAAATAAAATCTTTTATATATATATATATATATATATATATATATATATATATATATATGCAATTAAACAAGCCCCTTGCCTTTAAGCAATTTATGCTCCATGAGGATACACCCACAACTAATTTGAGATCACAGGCTGAATGAGAGGCAAAATATTCCACCAGGAGAGGGAGAGATTAAATCTGAATGGAGGGACAAAGGGAAGGGAAGACTTCATAGAAAAAAGGCAACCAAGGCTACAGAGGGTCTCAGCATGCAGAAAGAACAGCAGGAGTGAAGATTTGGGGGCTTTAAAGTGCGAGCATAGGGTATTTGAGAAGGGCAAGCATAAGGGGTGTGTGTGTGTGTGTGCACAGTAAGGAGAGGAAGTGCATGGAGGGACCCTGCTCTCTCTCTCAGAAAATGGCATTGTCTTAGGAGAAAGAGATACGCCCACAAAGTACCCTCTACTTTCTTTCTTTATCACATCCTCATTCACCGGTATCTGCCTCGCCCTTAACTCCTGCTGCTCTGTTTCCCGGGGAAGGACATTTTTCCTATCTTCATCTTTCTTCAGAAACCCTCTGATGCCTGAGTTCCACTGAGGGGAGCCCTCGACCAAATCACGTCTTTCCTCTTTTGTGTTGCAGGGTGTAATGGTGGGAATGGGCCAGAAAGACAGCTACGTGGGGGATGAGGCTCAGAGCAAACGAGGGATCCTGACTCTCAAATACCCCATTGAACACGGCATCATCACCAACTGGGATGACATGGAGAAGGTATTGGCGAACTCCCCCTTTAACATGCTCATTTTAATGGCAGTACATCATCATGACCCTCTTATCCCACAGTCCGCTGGGCCCTGTTGACTCTTCTTTAAAATGCTTTTCACATCCTTCTTTTCTTCCTGTCTGTCCCCATGGCCATACTCAGTCAAGATGCTGACATCTCACAGGACTATTACACTGGCTTCCTGACTGATTCTCAGTGTTCTGTCTCACTCACCCAGTCCATTCTCTATTTAGCTTATCCTTCTAGCGACAAATCAGATCATGTCATTCACTTCCTCAAGAATCTTCGGTAGCTCCTCACTAGCCAACAGCAGGTTCCTAACTTCCCGCTGGGCATCCGAGGGCCTGGTCCCGCCTAGCTCCCAGCTTCGTCCTTTCCCACAGCCTTCTCTCCAACCAGAGCTTACGCCTTCTCTCAAATGCTGCTGCTGCCCCCGGAGAAGCAAATAGCTGCTCTCCTTTTAATTTTCTCTGCCATGACCTCAGATAGATGCGTTGATGCCACATTATGATGATGACTCTGTAATGAAAATTCTAAGTGAAAATCTATTGGGGTTTCTAGGAGGGTTTTTTTGTGTGAGAAAATGTGGGGAAGGGGCAATTTTTCAGTGGTAGTTTGTGATCAACAAAATCATGTATGCAAAATGCTAATAGAGCCTTTTAAATATTCTTTTGATAAATCCTGCTGACAGTTGTCTGAGAGTTCTTGCTTTGCAAATGATTGCCTTTTGAAATGTAATAGAGGCTTATTGAGCAGACTGCCACTGGGGATAAAGAATGTTGATTTGAAATCTGTGATTCAAAATACTTTTCTCTAAGTCCTAGATTCAGTCACTCTGGATGTGAGATAAATAGGTAAAATAAATAAAATGAAATAACACAGTGGAACTGTTAAGAACACAGACACAAGTCAATGACAAGGAGATCTGGGAGCAAATTGTGTCCTCTAAGCCTTGGTTTCCTCATTTGTGGAGATAAAAATTCTTTCTTCATTAGGTGCTTTGGAGATTGAATTAAATAAATATTTAGTATAATCCCAAGGCATGGAACATGCTTAATGTTCAATAAATGGCACATACTATTTGTATATATCCAACAATGTATAATTCAAAAACATAACAAGCAAAAACATTTTATTCATATAGTAATAACTATATGAACTCTTTAAAGAAACCCCTAGAAATATATCAGGTGACTTAAAAGAAAAACAGAATAAGATAAATCTGTCAAATCTAAAATTAATTAATGGGCTCATTGCCATTCCAATAAAAATCTCACAACTTAAAATTTTATACGTTTAAGGTGTACAGTTTGATGATTTTTTATGTTCATATATAGTGTAACAGTCACCATATTCAAGCTAATTAACATTCCTGTCACCTCACAGGGGTTGTTTTCTTGTAGTGAGAACAATTCACTTTCCTTTCTTAGCAAATTTTAAGTATGCAATACAGTACTGTCACCTATAGTCACCGTGCTGTGTATCCAAGCCTCTGGCGTTTGTTTTATCCCACATCACTGAGACTTTGCTCTCCCCGACCGACATCTCTTCAGCTCCCCACCCCTCCCCCCTTGGTAACTATCGCACCATTTTATTCCCTGCTTCTATAAATTCAACTTTTAAAAAAATCACAATTTTTAATTATGCAAGATAATCGTAAGGTATATTTGAAGAAAGAAATAAGACCAAATTTGTAAGAACAAAATGAATAAGGAAAAGAATGAGGAGGTGGGCCATATCCAAATATTAAAATATAGAGTTATAAAAATTAAAACAATTTGGTACCAGCACAAAGCTAAAGAGAAAATACCTGACAAATGAAACTTCTAATACCAGAAAGGATTACTCAATGAATTATTCTGGGACACCTGATTACTTATCTGAGGGCTGAGGAGTGTTTATGTATTGCCCTTACGTTATACTATTTCACCAAACACATAGAAATTGAATATAAAAGTTAAAGATAAAAATTCAAATATTAAAAAATGCAATATAGTAAGTGTGAGTATTTATCAAATTTCTAGTGAAATAAGTCATAGAGAAAAAGAATGACAAATGTGATTCCTTAAAAATTATAATTTCTAGCATGTAAAAAAATAAAACCAAATTTAAAAGACAAACAACAAATTACAAAAAATATTCATGCATGCAAAGAAGGAGTAATATAAATGGTCAGTGCAAACTGATGAATAAAGATACAAAGTCTCCACCAGACAAATAGAGGATATAAACAGATAATTTCCCAAATAAAAATCGTAAAAAGTTGCAAATCTGAAAAAATTTAAACTCATTTGAAACAAAAAAGTCAAAGTGAAACTAGATATTATCTTTATCTATAAAATTATTTCACATTTTAAGAGCAAGAACACAGAATGCAGGTTAGGACAAGATGCACACTTTCTTATTATGGAGTAAAGAGTAGCTTAACCTTTTTGTTGATAGTAAAAATCAAAAGTCTTACAATTGCCGTACTCTTTTTTTTTAGCCCTGTCATCCACTGTTAGAATTCTTTTCTTTGGAAAACAATCTGAATAGAAAAAAGAAAAAGTAATATGCACAGAGAGAGCTATCACAGGATTATTTATAAAGAAAAATGGAAGAGACCACGTGAATAGTAATGTGATTAAATATATGATATATGATGAAATATTGTATCAGCATTAAAAACAAATGTACAATGTATTACAAATAAATTTTTACTATGAAAAATTATATTAACTGAAAAGTGGTAGGAAACAAAATTGAATATGAAAGTACAATAATAGTATTTTTTTAATCCTCACCCAAGGATGTGTTTATTGATTTTACAGAGAAAGAAAGGAAGGGGGGGGAAGAGAGAGAGAGAGAGAGAGAGAGAGAGACATCAGTCAGTTGCTTCCATACGCACTCTGACTGGGGATCGAACCCGCAACCTTTTGATGTACAAGACAAGGCTGCAACTGACTGAGCCACCCAGCCAGGGCTAATAATAATATACTAAGTAAATAAAAGTATATGAAATAAATAAATAGTAATAGCGATAAATTTGAAGAATATATAAAGGTGAAAGATTAGGAAGAAGAAAAAAAGCCAAAATGTTAGCTGTTTATTATTCAGTAATCGAAATACGGAAGGTTTTTATTCCTCTTAAAAATATTTTTTTCTAATTTTAACTTTATATATATATTTTTTAAGTACTTTATAAAAACTCCAAAAAATGAAATAAAATGAAGTGCCGATGTTTGGGTCCACCACTCGAAGAACCTGAGCAGTGGGTCTGGGACATGCCTAGGGACCTGCACCTGTAACGGTCACCACAGGTGCTGCTGATAGAAGGCACCTGGAGACCACATTTGAAGAAATGCTGACATCACCTTATTCAGACTGATTGTCATCTCCTTCGTGTCACTTGTGAAACTTCCACAATCCAGGGCCTCAACTTGTGCCATTTGCTCTGCCTTGGGTGCCCTTCTCAACCTCTGTGGAATTCCTTTACTTTCAGGGCTCACCTAAGTCTACCAGTAAATGAACTGCTTCTGCCTCGTAGCTTCACTTAAAGTGCAGAAGTTTTTGTATTTTGTCTTTTTGCCTGTCTTTCTCCGCTCCAGCCTTTGGAACTAAGCCCTCGGGATCATGTCTGTTTTATATCTACCCTTCTCACATTTAGCACCATCCTAGCACAAAGCCAGGGGTCCATAAGTACATGGATACAACAGAATGAAATGATCCTGTGTCCCACCTCTGAGGAGATCAAAGCCCTAGGTCTCTGGCACTCTTTACCAAATGTCTCTGAAATAAAAAATAAAATCCCTCTGAAATTAAAAAATAAAAAAACCTCCTGTTTTGTGGTCTTGGATCACTGAAGAGTGACCTGACACAGAGGAAAGAAGTAGCTTCCTTGAAAATGGTGGTTCTCCACTGGGGCGATATTGCCTCCCAGTGAGCACTTGGCGATGTCTAGAGATGGTTTTTTGCCTGTCACAAGCTGGAAAGGTGCTACTGGCATCTCGTGGGTGGAGGCCAGGGGTACTGTTAAACGTCCTGTAACGCACAGGTCAGTTCCCTGCAAGAGGGAATTATCCAACCTAGAACAAAGTGCTGAGGTTGAGAAACCCTGCTCTAGAGTACCAGTCAGATCAATAATACACACATATAGGGAAGGTTCAAGTGTATCTGTCGGTTTCCCAATGGGAGACAGCATATACTTACTTGGGGCTTGAGAGGTGTGAGCAGAGTTAGGGAACCAGAAAGGGATGTTGAGAGGCCCAACTACTAGCAAGAGAGAGGAACTCTTATACCCCTAATGTTGGGGGCGGGGGTCAATGTCAGGAAAACTTCGTGAGAGCTGGAGTCCTGAAAGAGGGGCCACCCAACGGGAGGGAGCTGAGCTCAAGAAGGGCCAGACTATTCCTGGGAGAAACATGCTGGCCTCCTTCCCTCCTCCCACTCTCCAACCCCTTGCTTGTATCTTCCATCAGCCAAACATAGCCAGAAGTCAGAAAGCAAGGAAGCAGACGTAATAGACCTGGCCTCCCAGGGCACAAAGCAGGAGAGAGAAGGGAAGTTCAGAGGAAAATAACATACCAAGTATTAGCCCCAGATCTGAGTCCTGTCTAGCGCCCTGTTGAGAGGGAATATAACGTCTGACCTTCAGTCAGAAATTCCCAGGGCTGACAGTTCTCTCCTGTGCCACACTCCCCTAGCATGGGCAAGTCAACTGGAATTTTCCAGTCCACTGGGAGTCCGCTAGACTCATCTGACTTTTGTCCCAAACAGATCTGGCACCACTCCTTCTACAATGAGCTGCGGGTAGCACCAGAGGAGCATCCCACCCTGCTCACAGAGGCCCCCCTAAATCCCAAGGCCAACAGGGAGAAGATGACCCAGGTAAGAGACCAGCCAGACTTGAGCTCTGGCACCAGAATGCAACAAGGTTGCTCGGCCAGATCCTTTCTCCCGTCCATACGCCAACGCAACAGAATTTTTTTTGAGAACCTACTACGTGCACAGTCCGTGCCAGGTCCTGCGGGAGGTGGGAGTAGGGTAAATAAGCATACTTCCTGACTTTAATAAGACTCCAAACCATTCTTTGGACCAAAAGGCGCTGCAATTTCTGCCAGACAGTCTTTAATTCTGCATCATCCTTTCAGATCATGTTTGAAACCTTCAATGTCCCTGCCATGTATGTCGCCATTCAGGCCGTGCTCTCCCTCTATGCTTCGGGCCGCACAACAGGTGGGTAGCTCTGGGCAGTAATCCATTCCCTTTCTGACTTCAGAGGTAGGAAAGGAAAGAGGTTCCTGTTCAGGAGAATTAAAGGGGTAGCCAAAGTCCAGGGAAAACCTTGCACTGGGATAACAGAAAGGAAGCCATGTGGATGAAAGTATGCCCAGCATAGATGGAAAGAGTTCACGTGAACAAACCATGACTAGTACATCCAGCAAGGGCCATTTACCTCACGGTACTCAGTCCTAGAGCTTATACCCACTTTCCAACAACAGTGGAATATTTCTGCTCATGAAGCAGCAACAGCAAAAACTGTGATGGTGAATATGCAAGTATGTGTCCTTGGTCGAGAAAGGTGCTCAGGAAAACAGAAGGAGCTTCAAAATAAAAGTTTTCAATTGGGACTTGACAGCTTCCGGGAATATCATTCAAACATGTGTTCTTTTTTTTTTTTTTTGTCTTTGTTTTGTTTTTTTCTTACTGATATTCATTCATGTATTCATTGATATATTCATTCATTCATTCAAACATCAAATATTTTCCAATCCTGCCTACCATGTGCCAGACACTGCACCACTGACAAACGAGACAGACGCTGCCATATGGAGCTAACAGTCTAGTGGGGGAGAGACAAAAGTAAAAGATAATTTCACTACAGGTGATAAGGACAGTAATAAGGAAGTACAGGGTATATACAGTTTGCATCCTGTGCTTTGCACTTGATTTTGTTGTAAACATGTTGAATGGCCACATGGTGGTCATCGTATGATGGCTCCATAATTTAGTTATTTATTTTACCAATTTGTCAATTGCTGAGCCTGTAGGTTGTCTCCAATTTCTTTTTTTTTATTATAAAATATGCTATAATCAACATCTTTGTGCAAGAGTAAGCTACTGGTCCCAGGATATTTATTTTACCTCCAGCCCTTACTAAACCATCTTATTAGCTCTAATCATTTTTCAGTTGATTCTCTTGGGTCTCCTAGGTAACAACCACAAATCATGTACAAATAATAACAATTCTGTTTCCTTTTGATAATAATACTTTTTATTTCCATTTTGTGTCTTATTGCATTGGCTAAAACACCCAGGATGATAGTAAATAATAATAAAAAAATAACAGTATTATGTTTCCCCATCAATTATGATGCTGCTGTAGGATCAAGAGAGATTTCTTATCATGCTGAGAAAGCTCATTTCCCTTTATGGTTTACCAAAAGTTTTATTAGTAGAGAATGTTAATTTTTTTCAAATTGGCTGGATTTTAGAGTCCCCTTCAGCTCTCCCATTCTAAGTGCATGCACATATGTGTTAGCTGGATGCCTGAAAGATGTACAAATGATCCAGTCTCGCTTAAAGAATGTGCACTGTAGGTTCCGATGGACAAGTGCGCATCACCCTGACAATGTTTCAAGGAGCACAAGAAGAGGAGGCATTTTGCTTCCTTTGCAGCGGGCTGTAGTCTCATTTGGGAGAATCAATCGATGTATACAAAAATACGATTGATTAATCTTATGGTAGGTGAATTTTCTCAGCTACTAAAGAAAAATGTGGTCATTGAAGTTCATTGGTAAATGGTCCCAGAAAGAGACAGATGAAAGCCAAGAAAGGTTTTCATAGGTCCTATCCCTCGGTCCATAGGCATTGTCCTGGATTCCGGAGATGGCGTCACCCACAATGTCCCCATCTATGAGGGCTATGCACTGCCTCACGCCATCATGCGCCTTGACCTGGCAGGCCGCGACCTCACGGACTACCTCATGAAGATCCTCACAGAGAGAGGCTACTCCTTTGTGACCACAGGTATCTGGCCCCTTTCCTGATTCTGAGCTCAGCCCAAAACACCAAATCTGATCTAGGACCAGAAGTTCCCAGGACTGATGAGAAGCCTGTGGCTCTATATCCTCAAACTTTCTTGGGGTAGAAGGGGAGGCCCTGGCCTGGCGCTGGGCCTCTGGACAAAACCAGGTAGTCAAGGCAACCTTATTTAAGGAGGAAGATTCCCAACCAATATACATGGGGAGGGGGACAAGGTTTAGGTCTATTTATCCTAAGCAACACCTGGCTGAGCCCTCCTCAAGTACCTTTTCCTTTTGGCACTTGTCTCCTCCTTCCCCAGGGACCTGCTACCTCTGTCCATGTCCACACCACAGATCAGAGCTAGTTTTTAACAGTGCCGAATGGTAGTAAGATCTGGTGAAGCATTTCATTAACTAGGGGCATTTATCACTTGTCTGAGGACACCTGGAATGCATAAGGTCTGAATATCTAAGGGGATGGTATCATGCCTCAGTGGCCACCCTGGGAAAGAGAGTATTTAAGCAGGGGCCTTCCTAGATTCTGTGAGATCACGACATACAAGCCTATATCTAGGCTGGAAATGTGTCCTGCCAGGCCCTCAGGAAGGCCTGCAGCATGGTCAGGGCAGAGTGAAGACAGCAAGGAAAGAAGCCCGTGCAACATTTTGCTTGGGAATCAAGTCTTTGAACTCCCTCTTTAAGGAGAGAAATGAAAAAAAAAAAAAAAATTCATCCTAAGACTGAATCCAAAGAAGTCAGAAGGTTTTCATAGAGATCAAAATGGGACAACCAAACTAAGAGAACTGAGTATCTGCTCTCTGTCATTTCCACTCCTTCCAGCTGAGCGAGAAATCGTGAGAGACATCAAAGAGAAGCTGTGCTATGTGGCCCTAGATTTTGAGAATGAGATGGCTACAGCAGCTTCCTCTTCCTCCCTGGAGAAGAGCTACGAGCTGCCAGATGGGCAGGTCATCACCATTGGCAACGAGCGCTTCCGCTGCCCCGAGACCCTCTTCCAGCCTTCCTTCATTGGTGAGGTGCTGCCTGAAGTCTTGCCAATCAGGAGGGCAGGGTTGGGGGTGGGTGGGCAAGGAATGGAAAGGGAAACAGCAGGAGTCACGCACACTTTACTTTGTTTATTGTTTATACATAGGCCATATTTTTCCAGGAAGAGCCAAAAATATATAAACAATACAACTTGATAAAATCTAATTTTAAATAAAAGAATAAGGAAATCAAGATAAAGCAAGAGAGGGATATAATACAAAACTAAGAATGAGGTTAATAAACAAAACACTTCTCGGATCGCTCAGCATTTAGGTTATGAGGTTGAAATTTATAGTAGTGAGCGGGACAGCCTTGGGGGTCAGACTTGGTTTTAAGTCCTGACTCTGCCTTTTCAAGCCCGGTCACCTTGGACATGCTACCTCCTTCAACCCTTGGTTACCTGATTTGTAAAGTGGAAATAATGATAGGACCTACTAAATAGTGTTGCAACAAGGATTAAATAAGAGAATAACATGAGGACAACTCTTCCTTGAGGAGTGTATAAGAACAGATGGACCTGTAAGCAAATGCTGATGTACAGTGTAGAGGTAAATAGCAAACTGGACAGGGTGCTATAGGCCTAAGAAACCAGGGAGGGCTTCTTAGAGGAGGTGAATATTTGAACAGAACCATGGAGAATGAGTATCATTTTATTTTATAGTATCTGAGGATGGAAGGAGTGCAGAGTAGGGAATGGCATACAAGGCCAATGGAATGGTATGTGCAAAGGCATGTAGGTGTGAAACGATTTGGGACATGATGAAAGAATTTTGTGTATGTGCACCTGTGTGTATTATGCATGTGCATGTGTGTTATGTGTTTGCACACACAAGAAACTAGAGTGAATGGCTGGACCACACAAAGAATATTGGGGTTAATCGCATCAGCAATGAATATCCCCTGAAAGCTTTTAAGCAGCAGTATAGCAAGGTCAGATTTGCATTTTAGGAAGATTTTCTACCTACTGTGTGGGAGGCTAGGTAGGTGAGCATGAGCTGGTTTAGCATGTGGGAAGATCTAAGTGCCAGGCTAAGGTAGTCAAATGTCAACCTGTAGGCAATGGAGGACTATCAAAGATGATATAATGAGCACATCCACACAGTGGATTATTATGTGGCAATAAATGAGAATGAAGTACTGATACATGCTGTACCATGGATGAACCTTGAAAAGATGCTAAGTGAAACAAGCGAGACACAAAGGCCATAGAGTATATGAGTTCATTTACATGAAATGTCCAGGACAGGCAAAGCTATAGAGACAGAAAGTAGATTAATTATTGCCCAGAGCTGGGGGAGGGGTAAAGGGGGAAATATGGAGTATCTATTAGTAGGTATGGGGTTTCTTTTAGGAGTGTTAAAAATGTTCTAACATTACACTGTGACAATAGTTGCACAACTCTGCGATTATACTAAAAACTTCTAAACTGTACACTTTAAAAGGGTGACTATGATGGCACGTGGATTATATCGCAAAAATGCTGTGAAAAGAGATGATATGATGAAAGTGGTCCTTTAGAAACATGCCTCAGGCAACAATGTGAAAGAGCAATCAGAACAGAGGGAAACTAAAGGGGCGGGATGCTGACTAGATAAAGGGTCTGATCTTATCATCCACTTGGGAGGTAACTAAGGGTCTGCACTGGGGTAGATACAACAACAAAAGGGTCACTTGAGGAGCTGAAGGTGCTGGTGTTTATGAATGATGGATGTTGACTAGATACTGTGATCTCTACTAGGCATGGAGTCTGCTGGAATTCATGAAACCACCTACAATTCCATCATGAAGTGTGACATTGACATCCGCAAGGACTTATATGCCAACAATGTCCTCTCTGGGGGTACCACCATGTACCCTGGCATTGCTGACAGGATGCAGAAGGAGATTACGGCCCTGGCCCCCAGTACCATGAAGATCAAGGTGGGTCTTCACCCAGTTCCCTCCATCCTGTTCTTTGTACAATGATCCGTCTACTTGGGAGACACCCAGAGTTTAGCTGACAGGACTGTAGCTTAGTGGTCTCTTGGGTTCAGCATATCATTTTGGCCTGGGACACGTTTCACCTTGGGGAGTTATATTCCTTGGGTGCTGTTGAGTCAGAGACATTCTTAGCATGGGCTCTCAAACATAATCACATGATATCATATGAGAAGGCAGTGAAAGAATTTGGGATGAAGAGAATATGGAGCTGGTTGAGGAGGAAATCAAGAGGAGGGAAATAGAGGGGAAGAAAAGGAGGTGACACTACACCATCACTAAACTTTAAAAAGGAGTTGGATGTTACCCCAAAGGAGAGTGAAAGTTTCCAAGAGATCAAGTTTGGCCATCGGGCAGGCTGCTGGCTCCAACCCATGAGGACACTCCTTGATTCCTGGACCGCCTGTTGTCCCAGCTTGGCCATAGCCCTCCCCACACTGCTTCTCACCAGAGCTTCTCACCCCATAGGCCTCAGCAGAATGGGAGCCCACTTGTCTTACTGCTTCTACCCAGCCCCTGGCCCCCAAGCAGTCAATAATATAGTCCTTTTTAAGGGCTTCTAGGAGCTCTACTGCAAATGGGTTTAGAAAGAGTTGGGAATAGAATAGAGATGACAAATAGGCTGAAAGTTACAAAGTCTTACAATAAAGTTGGTCTCTGGGAAGCAGACCTGCTCTGAGGAAGCATATTCCTTATGTCAATATTCTAAGAACCTTCTTTGCAAAGGAAGGCAGTCCCAGATCTTCCTTCTGCGGAGCAGGTGGTACTCAGCAGAGGGAACCAAAGCAGGCCACCAGAAAACAGGTGAGAACCTACGGGCTCTTCTCTTCACCTGGAGATACTGAAGCCTGCCACATGGGGCTTTTGGCCGGGACTATGTGTCAGGATACCACTCCTAGCCTCGCCCCCAGATTCTAGTTCATTGGGTCTGAGGTAGATCCACCACCTACAATAGTAAGCAAACACTAGTGATTTGAGGCATATCCCAGTTTGTGAGCCACTGCCCCGAGTTTAACAGTATTTGCCAGCCTTCAAGGAGTCTAGGATCTAATTAGTAGACGTGATCGATAAAAGGGCAGCTTAAATAAGGTGAGAGGAGGGAAAAGGGCACTCCAGGCAGGGGAAATAGAGTGAACAAAGGCGTTGGAAGGGGGCGTGTTCATGTACGAGCACCCCAACCAAATCGGACAGCAGGGTTTGCCTAGCGGAACTGGGGGAGATGAGGACAACCTGGGGGAGACAAAGCAAGCATCGAGGATGTGAAAGAAAGGATACAAGGTGGGAGTGGGGTTGAGAGTGAGGACCTCTAGCCCAGGATAGCCCAGAGTTTTCTAGAACTAGAAACAACTAGAACTGCCCAGCAATAAAATCTCTTACCTTCTTAGTGGCTATGCCAGTCCTTGAGGTATCTATTCAAGGAGTGATGGGGTGACTTTGGTCTGCCCAAAGGAAACACTTTCTAAAGACCCTTCCTATCCTGAAATTCCATGGTTTCTGTAAGTTAAGAAATATGTAGAGAGATTTTAGGGGGACAAAATAATCAATTTAATTTCTGGATTGTTCTGGCACTGAATTCTTAGACCCTTCAGAATCTGAGAAATTAGTTGAAGAATCACAGTCCTTCTAGAGCCACTTTTAGAAGGAATTCAAAGGTATTTGACAGGACAACCAATTTCTGAAGGCTAAGCTCAGTGACAAGAATGAATAATGCATGTATGAATTTAAGAACTTCTCAGGTACAAGTGGCTGTTGACAAATGAAGCTCAAGACAGGGTCTGAGTAGGCTGGCTCTCACTCACAAATGGAGGGAGCCTGGCCTGAGCCACTCATGCATCAAGCTCCAGGCAAGAACAGAACAACGCTTGCCCTATAGATGTTTGTATTGGTCAGCTATTGCTGAGTAACAAGCAACTATGAGATCACAGGGAAAATAACAATTAGCATGTATTGCTTGTGTACCTGCAGGTCGGTTGGGAGTCAGCTCATGTAGGCCAGGCTTGGTTAGGCAGCTCTGCAAGTCCAGCCAGCGGAGGTCAGGTCCACGTCTCTCATTAAGGGACCCATGTTAAAGGGCCAGCAGATCCTAAAGGGAAGTTTTTCTCAAGAAGTTGGCAGAGACACAAGAGTGTATGCCCAACTGCATGCCTAAAGCACACTTCAAGCTCCTGTTTGAGTCATGTCTGCTAACATTTCATTGGCCAAAGCAAATATAGAACTGAACCCAAAGTCACGTGGTGGAACGGTATGCTCTTCTTATGGGGGCAGGGATAGTGAAGATTTGAGCAATAATCCAATCTACCACAAGTTTCACCCTATTACTTTCTGACCAACTATGGAGGCTGTCCTTTTCCGGGGCAGCCCAGTAGTGTGATGAGATGATTCCTGAATCATCTTCCTATTCCCTTGGGGACTGATCCTGATTCACCACATTTGCTTTTTGCAGATTATTGCTCCCCCGGAGCGGAAGTACTCAGTCTGGATTGGAGGCTCCATCCTGGCCTCTCTCTCCACCTTCCAGCAGATGTGGATCAGCAAGCCAGAGTATGATGAGGCAGGGCCCTCCATTGTCCACAGGAAGTGCTTCTAAAGTCAGAACAGATTCTCTGGGGATCTCCTTGAGACTGCTGTTACCAATCATGAAACATTAAAACCTGCAAGTCTTACTTCTCTGTGTGGAGCTCTTCCCCCCTCCCCGTCCCAGGCTGTGTCTCACACACAGCGTGAATGGCTCTTCGCAACTTATTTCTAATCCACCCATGACCCTGTGAGATAGGTACTATTATATTATTACCCCCATATTACAGATGAGGAAATTGAGGCTCAGAGAAGGTAAGGATTTGTTGAAGATCACCCAGAAAGAAGATTAAAATCCAAACGTAGCAGACTCTAAAGTTAGTACTCCTACTACACCACCTTGATTCCTTTTTCTTGAACATGAGTTCAAGGCTAGATGATGGGGGTGTAGGGGTAAGAAACAAGGGCTTTCAGAGATGTAAGTCCTTGTACTCAAGGATGCTGCACAGAGAGTACAAACAGAAAGGGAAACACAGGCTTATAG